>JACTAT010000027.1:630600-692448 GCA_014526335.1 Chrysaora quinquecirrha
GGTAAAAAAAGTCTTTTCTATCATATTTTGTCCAATTTTAAAGGAGAAAAATTACCCTCAAAAATTGCAAAAAGGCAAGTCTATAGCCTTGCCAAATGGCCAAAAATCGGCCAAAACCAGGCCTTTTTGAAAAATCAATTTTTCTTCTAAAATAATTATAAGAGACCACTTAATACCCCCTGAATAGCTGCTAAGGGGTAAATAAAGTCTTTTTCTATCATATTTTGTCCAATTTGGGAGAACAAATTACCCTAAAAAAATCGCCAAAAAGGCAAGTCTATAGCCTTGCCAAATGGCCAAAAATCGGCCAAAACCAGGCCTTTTGAAAAATCAATTTTTCTTCTAAAATAATTATAAAAGACCACTAAATACCCCCTGAATAGCCTCTAAGGGGTAAATAAAGTCTTTTTCTATCATATTTTGTCCAATTTTGGAGAAAAATTACCCTAAAAAATCCCAAAAGGCAAGTCTATAGCCTTGCCAAATGGCCAAAAATCGGCCAAAACCAGGCCTTTTGAAAAATAATTTTTCTTCTAAAATAATTATAAAGACCACTAAATACCCCTGAATAGCCTCTAGAGGGTAAATAAAGTCTTTTCTATCATATTTTGTCCAATTTGGGAGAAAAATTACCCTCAAAAAATCACCAAAAGGCAAGTCTATAGCCTTGCCAAATGGCCAAAAATCGGCCAAAACCAGGCCTTTTGAAAAATCATTTTTCTTCTAAAATAATTATAAAGACCACTAAATACCCCTGAATAGCCTCTAGGGGTAAATAAAGTCTTTTTCTATCATATTTTGTCCAATTTGGGAGAAAAATTACCCTCAAAAAATCCCAAAAAGGCAAGTCTATAGCCTTGCCAAATGGCCAAAAATCGGCCAAAACCAGGCCTTTTGAAAATCAATTTTTCTTCTAAAATAATTATAAAAGACCACTAAATACCCCTGAATAGCCTCTAGGTGGTAAATAAAGTCTTTTCTATCACATTTTGTCCAATTTAGGAGAAACAATTACCCTCAAAAAAATCGCCAAAAAGGCAAGTCTATTGCCTTGCCAAGTGGCAAAAAATCGGCCAAAACCAGGCCTTTTGAAAAATCAATTTTACTTCTAAAATAATTATAAAAGACCACTAAATACCCCCTGAATAGCGTCTAGAGGGTAAATAAAGTCTTTTTTTATCACATTTTGTCCAATTTTGCAGAAGAAATTACCCTAAAAAATCACAAAAAAGGCAAGTCTATAGCCTTGCCAAATGGCCAAAAATCGGCCAAAACCAGGCCGTTTGAAAAATTAATTTTACTTCTAAAATAATTATAAAAGACCACTAAATACCCCCTGAATAGCTTCTAAGTGGTAAAAAAAGTCTTTTTCGATCATATTTTGTCCAATTTGGGAGAAAAAATTACCCTGAAAAAATCATCAAAAAGGCATGTCTATAGTCTTGCCCAATGGCCAAAAATAGGCCAAAACCAGGCCTTTTGAAAAATCAATTTTTCTTCTAATTAATTATATAAGACCCCTAAATACCCCCTGCATAGCCTCTAGGGGGATAATAATGTCTTTTTCTATCACATTTTGTCCAATTTGGGAAGAAAAAGTACCCTCAAAAAAATCGCCAAAAAGGCCAGTCTATCGCCTTGCCAAATGGCCAAAAATCGGCCAAAACCAGGGCTTTTGAAAAATCAATTTTGCTTCTAAAATAATTATAAAAGACCACTAAACACCCACTAAATAGCCTCTATGGGGTGAATAAAGTCTTTTGCTATCAAATTTTGTCCAATTTGGGAGGAAAAAATAGCCTCAAAAAATCTCCAAAAAGGCAAGTCTATAGCCTTGCCAAATGGCCAGAAATCGGCCAAAACCAGGCCTTTTGAAAAATTAATTTAATTCTAAAATAATTATAAATAACCACTAAATACCCCCTAAATAGCGTCTAGGGGGTAAATAAAGTCTTTTTCTATCACATTTTCTCCAAATTTGGAGAAAAATCACCCTCAAAAAATTTCAAAAAAGGCAAGTCTATAGCCTTGCCAAATGACAAAAAATCGGCCAAAACCAGGGCTTTTGAAAAATCATTTTTTCTGCAAAAATAATTATAAAAGACCCCTAAATACCCCCTAAATAGCCTCTAGGGGGATAATAATGTCTTTTTCTATCACATTTTGTCCAATTTGGGAAGAAAAAGTACCCTCCAAAAAATCGCCAAAAAGGCAAGTCTATCGCCTTGCCAAATGGCCAAAAATCGGCCAAAACCAGGCCTTTTGAAAAATCAATTTTGCTTCTAAAATAATTATAAAAGACCACTAAACACCCACTAAATAGCCTCTATGGGGTGAATAAAGTCTTTTTCTATCAAATTTTGTCCAATTTGGGAGGAAAAATAGCCTCAAAAAAATCTCCAAAAAGGCAAGTCTATAGCCTTGCCAAATGGCCAAAAATTGGCCAAAACCAGGGCTTTTGAAAAATCATTTTCTCTCCAAAAATAATCAGTAAAGACCACTAAATACCCCCTGAATAGCTTCTAAGTGGTAAAAAAAGTCTTTTTCTATCATATTTTGTCCAACTTGGGCGAAAAAATTACCCTGAAAAAATCATCAAAAAGGCATGTCTGTCTTGCCCAATGGCCAAAAATAGGCCAAAACCAGGCCTTTTGAAAAATCAATTTTTCTTCTAAATAATTGTATAAGACCACTAAATACCCCCTGAATAGCCTCTAGAGGGTAAATAATGACCTTTTCTATCACATTTTGTCCAATTTTGGAGAAACAATTACCCTCAAAAAAATCGCCAAAAAGGCAAGTCTATAGCCTTGCCAAATGGCCAAAAATCGGCCAAAACCAGGTCTTTTGAAAAAACAATTTTTCTTCTAAAATAATTATAAAAGACCACTAAATACCCCTATATAGACTCTAGGTGGTAAATAATGTCTTTTTTTATCACATTTTGACCACTTTTGTAGAAAAAATTACCCTCAAAAAAATCTCCAAAAAGGCAAGTCTATAGCCTTGCCAAATGACCAAAAATCGGCCAAAACCAGGCCTTTTGAAAAATCAATTCCTCTTCTAAATAATTATAAAAGACCACTAAATACCCCCTGAATAGCCTCTAGGGGGATAATAATGTCTTTTTTTATCACATTTTGTCCAATTTGGGAAGAAAAAATACCCTCAAAAAAATCGCCAAAAAGGCAAGTCTATAGCCTTGCCAAATGGCCAAAAATCGGCCAAAACCAGGCCTTTTTGAAAAATCAATTTTTCTTCTGAAATAATTATAAAAGACCATTAAACACCCACTAATAATAGCCTCTATGGGGTGAATAAAGTCTTTTTCTATCAAATTTGGTCCAATTTGGGAGGAAAAATAGCCTCAAAAAAATCTCCAAAAAGGCAAGTCTATAGCCTTGCCAAATGGCAAAAAGTCGGCCAAAACCAGGCCTTTTGAAATATTAATTTTACTTCTAAAATAATTATAAAGACCACTAAATACTCCCTGAATAGCGTCTAGGGGGTAAATAAAGTCCTTTTCGATCAAATTTTGTCCAAATTTGGAGAAAAAATTACACTCAGAAAATAACCAAAAAGGCAAGTCTATAGCCTTGCCAAATGGCCAAAAATTGGCCAAAACCAGGGCTTTTGAAAAATCATTTTCTCTCCAAAAATAATCATAACAGACCACTAAATACCCCCTGAATAGCTTCTAAGTGGTAAAAAAAGTCTTTTTCTATCAAATTTTGTCCAATTTGGGAGAAAAAATTACCCTGAAAAAATCATCAAAAAGGCATGTCTATAGTCTTGCCCAATGGCAAAAAATAGGCCAAAACCAGGCCTTTTGAAAAATCAATTTTTCTTCTAAATAATTGTATAAGACCACTAAATACCCCCTGAATAGCCTCTAGAGTGTAAATAATGACCTTTTCTATCACATTTTGTCCAATTTAGGAGAAACAATTACCCTCAAAAAAATCGCCAAAAAGGCAAGTCTATTGCCTTGCCAAGTGGCAAAAAATCGGCCAAAACCAGGCCTTTTGAAAAATCAATTTTCTTCTAAAATAATTATAAAAGACCACTAAATACCCCCTGAATAGCCTCTAGGGGTAAATAAAGTCTTTTTCTATCATATTTTGTCCAATTTTGCAGAAGAAATTACCCTAAAAAATCACAAAAAAGGCAAGTCTATAGCCTTGCCAAATGGCCAAAAATTGGCCAAAACCAGGCTTTTTTTGAAAAATCAATTTTGCTTCTAAAATAATTATAAAAGACCATTAAACACCCACTAAATAGCCTCTATGGGGTGAATAAAGTCTTTTTCTATCAAATTTTGTCCAATTTGGGAGGAAAAATAGCCTCAAAAAAATCTCCAAAAAGGCAAGTCTATAGCCTTGCCAAATGGCCAAAAGTCGGCCAAAACCAGGCCTTTTGAAATATTAATTTTACTTCTAAAAAAATTATAAATGACCACTAAATAACCCCTTTATAGACTCTAGGTGGTAAATAATGTCTTTTTTTATCACATTTTGACCACTTTTGTAGAAAAAATTACCCTCAAAAAAATCTCCAAAAAGGCAAGTCTATAGCCTTGCCAAATGGCCAAAAATCGGCCAAAACCAGGCCTTTTGAAAAATCAATTTTGCTTCTAAAATAATTATAAAAGACCACTAAACACCCACTAAATAGCCTCTATGGGGTGAATAAAGTCTTTTTCTATCAAATTTTGTCCAATTTGGTAGGAAAAAATAGCCTCAAAAAAATCTCCAAAAAGGCAAGTCTATAGCCTTGCCAAATGGCCAAAAATCGGCCAAAACCAGGCCTTTTGAAAAATTAATTTTACTTCTAAAATAATTATAAAAGACCACTAAATAGCCCCTAAATAGCGTCTAGGGGGTAAATAAAGTCTTTTTCTATCACATTTTCTCCAAATTTGGAGAAAAATTACCCTCAAAAAATCTCAAAAAAGGCAAGTCTATAGCCTTGCCAAATGGCCAAAAATCAGCCAAAACCAGGCCTTTTTGAAAAATCAATTTTTCTTCCAAAATAATTATAAAAGACCACTAAATACCCCCTGAATAGCTTCTAGGGGGTAAATAAAGTCTCTTTCTATCACATTTTGTCCAATTTTGGAGAAAAAATTACCAGCAAAAAAATCACCAAAAAGGCAAGTCTATAGCCTTGCCAGATGGCCAAAAATCGGCCAAAATCAGGCCTTTTGAAAAATCAATTTTGCTTCTAAAATAATTATAAAAGACCCCTAAATACCCCCTAAATAGCCTCTAGGGGGTAAATTAAGTCTTTTTCTATCATATTTTGTCCAATTTTGCAGAAGAAATTACCCTAAAAAATCACAAAAAAGGCAAGTCTATAGCCTTGCCAAATGGCCAAAAATTGGCCAAAACCAGGCTTTTTTTGAAAAATCAATTTTTCTTCTTAAATAATTATAAAAGACCACTAAATACCCCCTGAATAGCTTCTAGGTGGTAAATAAAGTCTCTTTCTATCGCATTTTGTCCAATTTTGGAGAAAAAATTACCAGCAAAAAAATCACCAAAAAGGCAAGTCTATAGCCTTGCCAGATGGCCAAAAATCGGCCAAAACCAGGCCTTTTGAAAAATCAATTTTCTTCTAAAATAATTATAAAGACCACTAAATACCACCTGAATAGCCTCTAGGGGTAAATAAAGTCTTTTTCTATCAAATTTTGTCCAATTTTGGAGAAAAATTACCCTCAAAAAATCTCCAAAAGGCAAGTCTATAGCCTTGCCAAATGGCCAAAAATCGGCCAAAACCAGGCCTTTTGAAAAATCAATTTTCTTCTAAAATAATTATAAAAGACCACTAAATACCCCCTGAATAGCTTCTAGGTGGTAAATAAAGTCTTTTTCTATCAAATTTTGTCCAATTTGGGAGAAAAATTACCCTCAAAAAATCTCCAAAAGGCAAGTCTATAGCCTTGCCAAATGGCCAAAAATCGGCCAAAACCAGGCCTTTTGAAAAATCAATTTTTCTTCTAAAATAATTATAAAGACCACTAAATACCCCTGAATAGCCTCTAGGGGTAAATAAAGTCTTTTCTATCACATTTTGTCCAATTTTGGAGAAAAATTACCCTCAAAAAATCACCAAAAGGCAAGTCTATAGCCTTGCCAAATGGCCAAAAATCGGCCAAAACCAGGCCTTTTGAAAAATCAAGGCTTCTAAAATAATTATAAAGACCCTAAATACCCCTAAATAGCCTCTAGGGGTAAATAAAGTCTTTTTCTATCATATTTTGTCCAATTTTGCAGAAGAAATTACCCTAAAAATCTTTTGAAAAATCAATTTTGCTTCTAAAATAATTTAAAAAGACCACTAAATACCCCTGAATAGCTTCTAGGGGGTAAATAAAGTCTTTTTCTATCACATTTTGTCCAATTTTGGAGAAAAAATTACCCTCAAAAAATCTCCAAAAAGGCAAGTCTATAGCCTTGCCAAATGGCCAAAAATCGGCCAAAACCAGGCCTTTTGAAAAATCAATTTTTCTTCTAAAATAATTATAAAAGACCACTAAATACCCCCTGAATAGCCTCTAGGGGGTAAATAAAGTCTTTTTCTATCACATTTTGTCCAATTTTGGAGAAAAAATTACCCTCAAAAAATCTCAAAAACGGCAAGTCTTTAGCCTTGCCAAATGGCCAAAAATCGGCCAAAACCAGGCCTTTTGAAAAATCAATTTTCTTCTAAAATAATTAAAAAAGACCACTAAATACCCTATAGCCTGCCAAATAGCCTCTATAAAGACCACTAAATACCCCTAAATAGGGTAAATAAAGTCTTTTTCTATCAAATTTTGTCCAATTTGGGAGAAAAATTACCCTCAAAAAAATCTCCAAAAAGGCAAGTCTATAGCCTTGCCAAATGGCCAAAAATCGGCCAAAACCAGGCCTTTTGAAAAATCAATTTTCTTCTAAAATAATTATAAAGACCACTAAATACCCCTGAATAGCGTCTAGGGGTAAATAAAGTCTTTTTCTATCACATTTTGTCCAAATTTGGAGAAAAATTACCCTCAAAAATCTCAAAAAGGCAAGTCTATAGCCTTGCCAAATGGCCAAAAATCGGCCAAAACCAGGCCTTTTGAAAAATCAATTTTGCTTCTAAAATAATTATAAAAGACCACTAAATACCCCCTGAATAGCTTCTAGGGGGTAAATAAAGTCTCTTTCTATCACATTTTGTCCAATTTTGGAGAAAAAATTACCAGCAAAAAAATCACCAAAAAGGCAAGTCTATAGCCTTGCCAGATGGCCAAAAATCGGCCAAAATCAGGCCTTTTGAAAAATCAATTTTGCTTCTAAAATAATTATAAAAGACCCCTAAATACCCCCTAAATAGCCTCTAGGGGGTAAATTAAGTCTTTTTCTATCATATTTTGTCCAATTTTGCAGAAGAAATTACCCTAAAAAATCACAAAAAAGGCAAGTCTATAGCCTTGCCAAATGGCCAAAAATTGGCCAAAACCAGGCTTTTTTTGAAAAATCAATTTTTCTTCTTAAATAATTATAAAAGACCACTAAATACCCCCTGAATAGCTTCTAGGTGGTAAATAAAGTCTCTTTCTATCGCATTTTGTCCAATTTTGGAGAAAAAATTACCAGCAAAAAAATCACCAAAAAGGCAAGTCTATAGCCTTGCCAAATGGCCAAAAATCGGCCAAAACCAGGCCTTTTGAAAAATCAATTTTGCTTCTAAAATAATTATAAAAGACCACTTAATACCCCCTGAATAGCTTCTAGGGGGTAAATAAAGTCTTTTTCTATCACATTTTGTGGAGAAAAATCACCCTCAAAGAATCTCAAAAAAGGCAAGTCTATAGCCTTGCCAAATGGCCAAAATCGGCCAAAACCAGGCCTTTTTGAAGAATCAATTTTTCTTCTAAAATAATTATAAAAGACCACTAAATACCCCCTGAATAGCGTCTAGAGGGTAAATAAAGTCTTTTTTTTATCACAATTTGGAGAAAAATCACCCTCAAAAAATCTCAAAAAAGTCAAGTCTATAGCCTTGCCAAATGGCCAAAAATCGGCCAAAACCAGGCCTTTTGAAAAATCAATTTTTCTTTTAAAATAATTATAAAGACCCTTAAATAACCCCTAAATAGCCTCTGGGGGGTAAATTAAGTCTTTTTCTATCATATTTTGTCCAATTTTGCAGAACAAATTACCCTCAAAAAATCTCAAAAGAGGCAAGTCTATAACCTTGCCAAATGGCCAAAAATCGGCCAAAACCAGGCCTTTTGAAAAATCAATTTTTCTTTTAAAATAATTATAAAGACCCTTAAATACCCCCTAAATGGCCTTTAAGGGGTAAAGAAGGTCTTTTTATATTACATTTTGTCTAATTTTGGCGAAAAAATTACCCTAAAAAAATCACCAAAAAGGCAAGTCTATTGCCTTGCCAAGTGGCAAAAAATCGGCCAAAACCAGGCCTTTTGAAAAATCAATTTTCCTTCTAAAATAATTATAAAAGACCCCTAAATACCCCCTAAATAGCCTCTAGGGGGTAAATTAAGTCTTTTTCTATCATATTTTGTCCAATTTTGCAGAAGAAATTACCCTAAAAAATCACAAAAAAGGCAAGTCTATAGCCTTGCCAAATGGCCAAAAATTGGCCAAAACCAGGCTTTTGAAAAATCATTTTTTCTCAAAAAATAATTATAAAGACCACCAAATACCCCTGAATGGCTTCTAGGGGGTAAATAAAGTCTTTTTCTATCACATTTTGTGGAGAAAAATCACCCTCAAAAAATCACAAAAAAGGCAAGTCTATAGCCTTGCCAAATGGCCAGAAATCGGCCAAAACCAGGCCTTTTGAAAAATCAATTTTTCTTCTAAAATAATTATAAAAGACCACTAAATACCCCCTAAATAGCCTTTAGGGGGTAAAGAAAGTCTTTTTATATTACATTTTGTCTAATTTTTGCGAAAAAAGTACCCTGAAAAAATCACCAAAAAGGCAAGTCTATAGCCTTGCCAAATGGCCAAAAATCGGCCAAAACCAGGCCTTTTTGGAAAATCAATTTTTCTTCTAAAATAATTATAAAAGACCACTAAATACCCCCTAAATAGCGTCTAGAGGGTAAATAAAGTCTTTTTCTATCACATTTTGTCCAGTTTTTGAGAACAAATTACCCTCAAAAAAGCGCCAAAAAGGCAAGTCTATAGCCTTGCCAAATGGCCAAAAATCGGCCAAAACCAGGGCTTTTGAAAATCAATTTTCTTCTAAAATAATTATAAAAGACCACAAAATACCCCCTGAATAGCTTCTAACGGCTAAATAAAGTCTTTTTCTATCACATTTTGTCCAGTTTTTGAGAACAAATTACCCTCAAAAAAGCGCCAAAAAGGCAAGTCTATAACCTTGCCAAATGGCCAGAAATCGGCCAAAACCAGGCCTTTTGAAAAATCAATTTTTCTTCTAAAATAATTATAAAAGACCACAAAATACCCCCTGAATAGCTTCTAACGGGTAAATAAAGTCTTTTTCTATCACATTTTGTCCAATTTTGGAGAAAAAATTACCATCAAAAAAATCACCAAAAAGGCAAGTCTATAGCCTTGCCAAATGGCCAAAAATCGGCCAAAACCAGGCCTTCTTGAAAAATCAATTTTTCTTCTAAAATAATTATAAAAGACCACTAAATACCCCCTGGATAGCGTCTAGGGGGTAAATAAAGTCTTTTTCTATCACATTTTGTCCAGTTTTGGAGAAAAATCACCCTCAAAAAATTTCAAAAAAGGCAAGTCTATAGCCTTGCCAAATGGCTAGAAATCGGCAAAAACCAGGCCTTTTGAAAAATGAATTTTTGTTCTAAAATAATTATAAAAGACCACTAAATACCCCTGAATAGCCTCAAGGGGGTAAATAAAGTCTTTTTCTATCACATTTTGTCTAATTTTGGA
This sequence comes from Chrysaora quinquecirrha, assembly GCA_014526335.1. Classification (NCBI taxonomy): domain Eukaryota; kingdom Metazoa; phylum Cnidaria; class Scyphozoa; order Semaeostomeae; family Pelagiidae; genus Chrysaora; species Chrysaora quinquecirrha. The sequence continues at coordinate 640,533 of JACTAT010000027.1, forward strand.
GAAAAATTACTCTCAAAAAATCACCAAAAAGGCAAGTCTATAGCCTTGGCAAATGGCTAAAAATCGGCCAAAACCAGGACTTTTGAAATATCATTTTTCTCCAAAAATGATTATAAAAGACCACTAAATATCCCCTGAATAGCCTCTAGAGGGTCAATATAGTCTTTTTCCATCATATTAGGTCAAATTTGGAATAGAAAAAATTACGCTCAAAAAATCGGCAAAAACGCAAGTCTATAGCCTTGCCAAAGGGCCAAAAATCGGCCAAAACCAGGTCTTTTGAAAAATTAATTTTTTTGTCTTAAATATTTATAGAAGACTACTAATTACCTCCTGAATAGCCTCTTGAGGGTAAATAAAGTCTTTTTATCATATTAGGTCCAATTTGGGAGAAAAATTTACCCTCAAAAATCGCCAAAAGGCAAGTCTATAGCCTTGCCAAATGGCCAAAAATCGGCCAAAACCAGTGCTTTTGAAAAGAGATTTTTTCTTCTAAAATATTAATAAAAGACTACCAAATACCCCTGAATATCCTTTAGAGGGTAAATAAAGTCGTTTTGTATCATATTTTGTCCAATTTTGGAGAAAATAATTACCCTAAAAAATTGCCAAAAGGCAAGTCTATAGCCTTGCCAAATGGCCAATAATCGGCCAAAACCAATGCTTTTGAAAAATCAATTTTCTTCTAAAATAATTATAAAGACCACTAAATACCCCTGAATAGCCTCTAGGGGTGAATAAAGTCTTTTCATATCATATCAGGTCCAATTTGGGGAAAAATACCCTCAAAAAACCAAAAGGCAAGTCTATAGCCTTGCCAAATGGCCAAAAATCGGCCAAAACCAGGCCTTTTGAAAGACAATTTTTTGTCTTAAATAATTATAGAAGACTACTAAATACCTCCTGAATAGCCTCTTGAGGGTAAATAAAGTCCTTTTCTATCAAATTAGGTCCAATTTGGGAGACAAAATTACCGTCAATAAATCGCCAGTGAAATTTTTTTCTCCAAAAATAATTTTCTCCCAATATAAAAGACAACTTAATACCCCCGGAATAGCCTCTAGGGGGCAGATGAAGTCTTTCTTATCATATTATGTCCAATTTGGGAGAAAAAAATCGACCAAAACCCAATGTCTTGAAAACCCAGAAAATGTTATCAAGTCCCACTTCATGCATGTTAATAAGCCTCTAAGTGGTAAAAATAATGTTTTTCTATTTGGGTACAGTTAGGAAGATAATATTACCCATTAAAGATCTTTAAAAGGCAAGTCTTTATATAGCATTGCTACAAGGTAGATAAATCGAGTAAGGCGAAAATCGACCATTTTCAATATCGTTGAATATCTTCCCGGCGGCAAACCTCACGATAAAAGATAGAAGGCAGATAGAAGAGAATTTGATTTTTGATAACTCATTATTGCTTCTTTTCGAAGAATATTTACACAAAATACTACAGCAGTTACAAATATTTTTAATACTTATTTACGATTTGCATTCAAATAAATAAATGACATCAACAGAAGATCTAATAGTTATGTAGTGTCTATCTAAATAAGATCTCAATTCTCTATCGTTGACCGAATTTCTAGTGATTTCTCTACTTATCTTATGAAGACAGGAACAAATAAGGAAGGTCAACTCTATTCCCAGAGGGAAAGGCGTTTCCTTAAACGATCGTCCACTGATTTGGGTCCAGGTACCGGCTACAAAATCTGCTAGAATATTGGCTTTTTGGCCTACACGTATTTCTTTATATGTAAGAAAGTCTTTATTAAAACCCAGACTCTAAAAAATGCGTATATGCAGCCGACACAAATTCTAAATTTCGAAAGAAGATATTCTGCACTTTTTTGCAACAAAAATTGTTGAATTTTCTTCTTTTTATCACAGCAGCATGTCAAACTTTTTTGCTTACGACCAGCAGAAAATGTTTTTGAAGTTTTTCAAAAATATTGTGCAACAAATTTTTTGTGCCTGTCAAGCAATGTTTAGCGATGAGCCAAAAGGTCAAACATTGCTTGTTAAGCAAACGGCAAATGTTTTACCAACAATGTTTGATCGTGTGGCAAGGGCCTAATGCATTAGAATTTAATAACAATGTTAACCAGTTTCTTTAACATTTTAGTTTATTTCATTTTTCTTTAACTAATCTTCTATCTTTCTTCACTCAGTGCTCTCCTGAAAGATAATAAAACAAATGTAAACACATGCACATTTTTTTTGTATAAGAAATTCGTACGTCTAAGATTTTTGTAATTTGTGCTCACAGTACAGACCCTTTAGACGCATGTTTTAGTTCTTGGGGAGAAACACGCCCTGGCAAAACGATCAAACATTGTTGGCCAAACATTTGAAATTTGGTTGTCAAGCAAATTGTTTGACCGTTTGGCCACGTCCAAAAGCATTGCTCGTCCAACATTTTTTGTTTGCTTCAAGTAAATAATATTTTTGAACTTTTTCAAAAACACCACGCCACAAATTTTGTTGATTTTGCTTGTCAAGCAATGTTTTGGACGTTGCCAAACGGTCAAACATTTGTTTTAAAGCAAATTTAGAGTGTTGGACCAACAATGCTTGGAACAAATTGTTACGTTTGAAACACTTAATCTTTTCTTTAATTTAGTTATTGTTTTAAATTGCGACTTCCGCTCGGCAGGTATTGACTGTTTGCCAAGTCATAAGACGAACACGTTTTATTTATATTTTATTGCTTCTGAGGTTTTTGCTGTTCAGTTAGTTCTTTTTGCTATCGTTCTTTTTGCTGTCTAAAGTACTTCAAAAAACTAGTTTCTATCGTATTAAAAATATCGTCAATATCTACGGCATTTGGCCAGTCTACCGTGCATGTGTATACCGAAGTAAGTTTGTTTTGTTTGTTTGTTGGACTTGTAGTTGATTAAATTTATTTGTTTTCGTTATTCGCTGTTATAATCTATTTCGCTATGCTTAGAGTATTTAATTATTTTCTTTTAGTTTGAACCGAATTAGTATTCACGAATTAGTATTCACGAATTATTATTCACGAATTAGTATTCAAGATTTTCGATTTCAATTTGCCGTTTACGACTTATTATCAACAATTTCAATATCGATTTATCTGCCTCGCGTTCAAAGGACACGCTTGCACAGCGCTTCGCTACCCGCTGTGGCTCGTTTTTGGTGGACTCTTGCTGCGAGTCACATTAGTTCAAATTCGTTAAACACGTATCGTATTTCAACACGCAATTCTTGAATCTGTCGTCGAACATGTTTGTATTTATTGACATTCGATACCTAAGCTGAATTTAAAAACATTTCATGTTACTAAACCTCAAACGCTAACCAAAACATTCCAATTACTATGGAACAATTAAAAAGGGCCCGTAGTTACACGAAGGGAAGTTTTACGAGAAAGGTTAATACCCTTAACGAACAAATGGCGAACCATAATAATCCAGAAAGGGTTAAGGAATTAGTTAAAGAGCTTCGCGATGCTTTCAGCGAATTTCAAAGTGCGCATAATGCATATCATAGCAATCTAAGTGATGAAGAAGACCAGCTAGAGTCATCTCTCTACTTCAAATCAGTCCAAGAGCAATTTTCAAAGCTAGGAAGAGAATCAGAATTATGGCTATTAAAATCCGAGCAACCAAAACCGTCTCCAGAGTTAGATCTCAATCCAGAGGACTCTGTAAGCAATGCAGGATCCAGTGGCAGTTCTAAGGCCTCAAAACAATCGAGTAGAAGCTCATCTCTAAGCTCAACTAGTGCCAAAGCAAAGGCCGCTGCAAAAAAGGCCGCCCTCGAAGCAAAAGCTGCAGCATTGAAGAACATGCATGAGCTTGAAGTGGAAGAATTGAAGTTGAAACAAAAGAAATCAGAGCTGCAACTGAAGACAGATATTGCAGTTGCTGAGGCAGAAAGAGTGGCTTATGAAGATGCAGAATCCGAAGAAGTCACTACATTGTATCAAAAGAAAGTCCAAACAAATGAAATAGCGCAGCCATTCTCAATACAGCCATTTTCAATCTTCCCACCTAGCAATATACAAATCAACAGCACTACTGATGCTATTCCCACATCTAGCCTAAATCAACAAAATCAATTAGGCAAAGACAAAGAAATGCCAAATGCAGAAAGGCCATTGCTAAATCCAAATGCAGCAGAATGGAAGAGTGCAGATAACCGAGCCAAAATCAAGAAAAATTAGAGAAGACTTTCTTCTTAAAATGATAGAAACACAGGATCGCCAAAACCAAGCACTTCAGCTACTTGTGCAACAGCAACAACAAGGCGTTATGGCTCTTACATTGCCTCAACAAAATCTAAAAGTATTCAGTGGAGATCCGATTGAATATTGTGATTTCGTTCGTGCATTTGATTATCTGATTGAGGTAAAACAAAAACCCAGGAGAAAGGCTCTATTACCTGGTACAATATACTTCTGGAAACGTTCAAGAATTGATGAAAGGTTGCCTATCCATGAACGAGAATCAAGGATATCAAAAGGCAAGGAACTTACTCAAAGAAAGATTCGGTCAAAGCTACAAAATTGCCGCAGCTCACGTTGATCGAGTGATCAATGGCCCACCAATCAAAGCTGAAGATAGTGCTGCATTGCAACAGTTTTCTACACTGCTCACAAGCTGTACAAACACTCTAGAAGAAATTGGCTATATGAATAAACTCGACAACCCAGATTGTCTGAGAAAGATCATCGAACGACTCCCGTATGGGCTAAGATTGCGGTGGAGAGACGTGGTTGATGGTATCATTGAGAAAGAGAAAAGAGACATAACAGTAAAGGACATAATGCAGTTTGTTACAGCTAAGGCTAGAGCAGCCATTCACCCTATCTTTGGTAAAGTAGTAAATGATGTAAAGAGTAAGCCAGCAATCACAAAGCCTAAGCAGCTATCAGCCAACACTAGAATACATAGCTACGCAACGCAAGGAGACGTGCAGTCAAGTCAGCCAACTAGTAAGAGATCAAAATGCCCTTTGTGTGGCTTTAGTCACTGGCTTTCCCAGTGTAACCAGTTTAGAAAAATGTCACTCAGTGATAGACACAAGCTAACTAAAGAGAAGAAGCTATGCAACAACTGCCTCACTGTTGGCCACTTTGCAAGTTCTTGCTCAAAGGAAAGCTTCTGCAAGGTTCAAGGATGCAGTGCAAAGCATTCGACATTTCTACATCCGAAAAATGGGTTGTCAACCAACAACAGCAACGAAGATAATTCTAGTCAAGCTCAAGATAGTAGGTCTGAAACAGCAGCAACTACTAACACCAATCAAGCTAATAATGGGTTCGTTAAGATGCTACCAAAGCCCAGTGTTTCACCAACCTCTTCAATGACGGCACTTGCTATCGTTCCTGTGCGTGTAAAAGCAAAGGGACAATCTGAATCAATCGAAACGTATGCGTTCTTAGATAACGGTTCTAACACTTCATTCTGCACAGAAGAGCTCCTAAAAAAGCTAAACCTGAAAGGAGAAAGTATCAGTCTATCGCTTACAACTATGCAGAGTAGCAACGTACCTGTCAATTGCTCATTCGTCAATCTCGAAGTTCTTGATTTAAAAGAAGAAAATCTAATTGAGCTACCGATGGTCTGTTCGAGACCAAGTCTACCGATCTCTGCAGAAAGTATAAGCAATCAAGAAGATATCAGTCGCTGGCCTCATCTCGCCGGCATAAGTCTACCGCAAATAGATGCAGAAGTAGGCCTTCTTATAGGCAGCAACGTCCCAGAAGCACTTCAACCTTTAGAGGTAAAGGCAAGCCAAAATGGTGGTCCTTATGCTACACGTACTGCTCTGGGCTGGGTTCTCAATGGACCACTCGGAAGAAAAGGAAAGGGCGCTTCAATGACTAACTTCGTTGATACAAGGCTCAACGAACAGTTCGAAAACTTCTGTAACATGGAATTCAATGATTCATTAGTTGATTGTAAGGTATCAATGTCACAGAATGACAAAAGGGCATTAGATATCATGAATGATAGTGTCAAGCTTGAGAAAGGTCACTATGAAATGGCTCTACCGTGGAAGAACTATCCACCCTCTTTGGAAAACAACAAATCTTTAGCAGAACATCGTTTGAAACTCCTTAGAAGGCGATTGCAAAGAGACCCAGAAATGCTAACTAAATACAAAGGGTTTATCGATGACCTGTTGGTCAAGGGCTTTGCTAAAAGGGTATGCAATGATGATGTCGGTCCTCTAGAAACGTTTTGGTATCTGCCTCACCACCCTGTTTTCCATCCCCAAAAGCCCGACAAAATCAGGGTAGTGTTCGACTGCTCAGCGAAATATCGCAACACTTCGTTGAACGACCAGCTGCTACAGGGGCCGGACCTGACTAACACAGTTGTAGGCGTACTCTCGCGTTTCAGACAAGATCAAATCGCATTCATGTCAGACGTAGAGGCCATGTTTCATCAAGTTCGCGTAAGAAAAAGCGATTGTGATGCCTTAAGATTCTTATGGTGGCCAGATGGCGACCTTTCCGCAACGCCTGAAGAATACAAAATGGTTGTGCATTTATTTGGTGCAACATCTTCACCTAGTTGTGCCAATTTCGCATTGAAGAGAACAGCTCTAGACAACCAGGCAGATTTCGACCCACTGACAATTCAAACCGTGGAGAGGAACTTCTACGTAGATGACTGTTTGCAGTCAGTTAATTCAGAAGAAGAAGCAATTCAGCTTGCAGATCAATTGCGCAGTCTTTTAGCAAGAGGTGGTTTCAGGCTAACTAAATGGACATCTAATTCTAAGGAGGTTATTAAGTCGCTTCCAGAATCGGAAAGAGCATCGAATGTGAAAGATTTAGACTTTGACAAAATGCATATTGAAAGAGCCCTTGGCGTTCAATGGAACGTATCAAATGATCAGTTTGGATTCAAAATAACCCTGAAGGACAGACCGGCAACAAGAAGAGGGTTATTGTCAATCATCAGCTCAGTTTACGATCCTTTGGGATTCGCTGCTCCGTTCATACTACAAGCGAAATTGATTCTGCAGGAGCTGTGTAGGAAGAATCTCGACTGGGACGACCCTGTTCCAGATGAGTACATGCAACGCTGGCAAAACTGGTTGCAAGAGCTACCAAAATTAGAGCATCTTGCAATTGATCGCTGTTTCAAGCCATCAGCATTCGGCGAGATCACATCAATCCAAGTTCACCATTTCTCAGATGCATCCCAGCAAGGGTATGGAGCTGTCACGTACCTCCGAATTACAGATAACAAGGGCAACGTTCATTGTTCATTCGTCATGGGTAAGTCAAGGCTTGCACCTCTTAAGTCGTTGACAATTCCACGCCTAGAATTGTCTGCCGCAGTTGTCGCTACTAGACTGGATCGAATCACTCGACAAGAATTGAGCCTAGAAATCGACGAATCGATCTTCTGGACAGATAGCACTTGTGTGCTTCGCTATATCGAGAATACAGGAAAGCGATTCCAGACATTCGTCGCCAATCGTATCGCAACCATCCACGACGCAACTTCACCATCTCAATGGAGATACATCGACACGCAATCTAATCCTGCAGACGAATCATCTAGAGGAGCTTCAGCCACTTCGCTTCAACGGTGGATATACGGTCCACATTTCCTCACTCAGCCAACTGAAAAATGGCCACAGCGACCTAGTGGCATGAATCAAATAGAAGAAGACGACCCTGAGGTCAAGAAATCATCTACGGTATATGCGACTGAAGCTAAACCCTTCGACCCAATTGAAAATATCATCAAGCAATTTTCCTCCTGGAGTCGCCTAAAGAAAATCATCGCGTGGATCCTTCGTTTCAAGTCAAATCTCTTGAATCGTATCAGAAATCGCAAAACTGATCAGCCGATCGAAACTCAATCAATCGATTCAGTGCCTTTGATCTCTGTAAATGAGATGAATTTCGCTGAAGCAGCAATCGTCAAGTATATTCAGAGTCTATCATTCAAAGAAGAACTTCTTCAGCTTCGACAGCAAATTGATCAACCAAGCAAAGGGGTATTAAAGAAATCTAGCAGAGTCTATAAGCTAGACCCAGTACTTATCAACGATCTTTTGTGTGTTGGAGGTCGCCTTCAACATGCGCCAGTCGACAACAGATTAAAGCACCCTGCTATTCTACCAAAGAATCATCATGTGGTTGACTTAATCGTCAATTATTACCATCGTCTGTCAGGTCACTTCGGATTAGAATATACGTTATCTTTAATTCGAGAAAACTACTGGATTATCAACGGAAGGCAACTCACCAAGAGAGTTCTAAAAGAATGTTTCAGTTGCAAAAGAAGACAAGCGTCAGTTGCCCAACAGAAAATGGCAAGTTTGCCTGCGGACAGAGTTACTCCTTCCGAGCCACCCTTTACGTACGTAGGCGTCGATTGTTTCGGGCCTTTCATCGTCAAACGCGGTAGGAGCACCGTTAAAAGGTACGGGGTCATCTTTACATGCCTAACTATTCGGGCTATCCATATTGAAGTCGCTAGTTCACTCGACACGTCATCATTCATCAACGCAATGAGAAGGTTTATCGCAAGAAGAGGAAAGCCCCGCGAAATGAGATCAGATAACGGCGGAAATTTCGTCAGAGGTGAAAAGGAGCTTCGAGAAGCGGTTAACGACTGGAATCAATGTCAAATTCACGAGTTCTTATTGCAACGCAACATCGAGTGGAAGTTTAACCCTCCAGCGGGCTCACATCACGGAGGTGTGTGGGAAAGATGTATCAGAACTGTACGGAAAGTTATGAAAGCGTTAATCAAAGAGCAATTGCTAGACGACGAAGGTATCAATACTCTTATGTGCGAAGTAGAAAGCATAGTCAATTGCCGACCAATTACCAAGTTATCTGACGATCCTCGCGATCTCGAGCCGTTGACTCCTAACCATCTGCTATTGCTGCATGCAGGACCAAACGCTCCACCTGGTTCTTTTCCGAGGCATGATAGCTACAGTCATCGACGATGGCGTCAAGTCCAGTACCTCGCCGACGTGTTTTGGCGCAGATGGATACGCGAATATTTACCTACGCTTCAAGAGCGACAGAAATGGAACAAAGAGCACAGAAATTTCGCAGTCGACGACATTGTTTTGCTGCTCGACGAATCAACAACCTTTAAAAATTAAAAAATTTTTTAAAATTTTTAAACTTTAAAATTTTCCCGGGGCCCTTTTTTTTCCCCCCTTTTTTTTTAAAAATTTTTTTTTTTTTTCAAATTTTGGTTTTAAAAAATTAATTTTTTGCATTTTTTGGTTTTTTTTAATTTTTGGTTTTAAAAAAATTTTTTCCTTTTTAAAAAAAAAAAAAAAAAAAAAATGGGCAAAAAAAAAAAAAAAAAAAAAAAAAAGGGGGAAAAAAAAGGGGCCCCTTTTGGGCCTTTTTGGGGAATTTTTCCCCCTTTTTTTTTAAATTTTGGGGGGGGTTTTTTTGGGGGAAAACCCCAAATTTTCCCTTTAAAAATTTTTGGGAAAAAGGGAAAAAAGGGGGGTTTTTTTCCCCCGGTTCCCAAAATTTAAATTTTCCCAAAAAAAAAAGGGGGAAAGGTTTGGTTTTTTAAAAACCCTTGGGGGGGAAAAAAAAATTTTTTTTTTTTTTTTCTTTCCAATTTAAAAAAAAAAAACCCCAAAAATTTTTTTTTAAAAAAACCCTTAATTTTTTTCCCTTTTTTTAACCCTTTTTGGGGTTTTGGTTTTTTTTTTTTGGGGTTTTTCAACCCCCTTTTAAAAACCCCCCTTAAATTTTAAAATTTTAAAGGGGGGGGGGGTTTTTTAAAAACCCCCCCCCCAAAAAAAAAAAAAGGGAAAAATTTTTTAAAAAAAAAACCAAATTTTTCCTTTTTTTTTTAAAAAAAAAAAAAAAAACCCCTTTTTGGGAAAAAAAACCCCCCAAAAAAAAGTTTTAAAGGGGCCCAAAAAAAAAAATTTTTAATTTTTTTTTAACCCCGGGGGGGGAAAAAAAAAAAAAAAAAAAAGGGGGGTTTTGAAATTTTTAAAAAAAAAAATTTTTTTTTTGGTAAAATTTTTTTTTTTTTTTGGGTTTTCCCAAAACCCCCAAAAAAACCCCCAAAAAAAAAAAAATTTTAGGGAAATTTTAAAATTTTTTTTTTTCCCCCCAAAAAAAAAAAACCCCCAAAAAAAAGGTTTAAAAATTTTCCAAAAAAGCAAAAAAAAAAACCCCGGAAATTTTTTTAAAAATTTTGTTTTTTTTCCCCCCAAAAAAAAATTTTTCCCCAAAAAAAAATTTTTTAAAAACCCTTTTTTTTCCCAAAATTTAAATTTTTTTTTAAAAAAAAAAAAAAATTTTTTTTTTTTTTTAAAAAAAAAAAAGGGGCCCTTTTTTTAAAAAAATTTTAAAAAATTTTTAAAAAAAAGGGAAAAAAAAGGTTAATTACTAAGGAAAAAAATTTTTTTTTTTGGGTTTTTTTTAAAAAAAAAATCCAAAATTTTTCCAAAACCCCCCCTTTTTTTGGGAAAAATTAAAATTTTTTTTTTTTTTTTTAAGGGGAAAAACCCCCTTTTTTTCCCTTTTTGGAAAAAAAGGGGGAAAAAGAAAAAAAAAAAAAAAAAATTTTTTTTTGAAAAAAAAATTTAAAAGGAAAAATTTTTGGGAAAAAAAAAAAAATTTTTTTAAAAAAAAACCCCAAATTAAAGCCCCCAAAAAAATTTTGGGCAAAAAAAATTTTTAAAAAGGGCCCCTTCCCCCGGCCCAAAAAAAAAAAAAATTTTTAGGGTTTTTTTAAAAAAAGGGGAAAAAAATTTAATTTAAAAAATTTCCCTTTTTTAAAAAACCCTTTCCCCTTTAAAAATTTAAAAAAAAAAAAAAAAACCCCAAAATTTTTTTTTTTTTTTTTTCCAAATTTTAAAAATTTTTTTAAAAAAAAAAAAAAAAAAATTTTTCCAAGGGGAAAAAACCCCCCAAAAATTTTTTTTTTTCCCCAAAATTTCCCCCTTTTTTAAAAAAAAGGGGAAAAAAAAAAAACCCCTTTAAAAACCCAAACCAAATTCCCCGGGGGGCCAAAAAAACAAAAGGGGGGTTTTTTGGGTTTAAAATTTTAACAAACCCCCAAAAAAAAAACCGGGGGGTTTGAAAATTTTTTGGGGGGGGAAAAAAATTTATACACCTGGGTGGAGAGGGGCACATTTATGTTAACAACTTGCCCAAGGTTGTTATCTCTGCAACACAAGTGGAAAGACCGTGGCTCGAACCCACGACATTTGAGTTGTGAGTCCAGCACGCTAGCCACTGCGCCACAGAGACAACGGTAGAAGATAGAAACATATAGCAATGCTGTCGCAATGTGCGAAGGATGGCGGTACAACGCTTACCAGAGAGTGTTTGCAAGAATTTGCAACAATAAAACAATGATTTGACAAATGAATCCATGTCCAGCAATACAATAGCTGCAGCAAAACTGATTATGAAAATGATGATCATGATTATCGAAATGATCATGAGCACGACGATGATGATGATGATCATGATTATCACAAATTTGAAAAACAGTATTTCTAGAAATACTAAAAGATTTCATAGAATTGTTTGCCTTTGAATATTGCATCGAATTTTTGAGATTTGCAGACATTCACTGATTGCTCTAAATTTTCTCGATTCCCAAATTTGCATACATAGTTTAAGATTTTGTGTTATTTTCAATAAAGAGGAGAGAACGGAGAGGCTTGTGACGTAATAGAAACTCTTGCCAAGTTTATCGACATCTTAACTGAAGATTGTCGAGACCTTAGCTTGCGTAAACAAACAATCTATCTCTCGACCTAATTGCCAATGAGTAATCACCACTAATCGCTACTTTAACAGTTGATTGCCATTCGAAAACATGTTTATGTCGACTTTCACGCACAATTCATGTAAATTAAGCCTAGCCGTGATTTTCGCTCAATCATAATCAATGTACTTGAAATATTATACGACAGTCATAATTATATCAGCCTGAAAAATTTTTGATCCAAGTTTTTGAATCCATATGTATTCTTTTCATGGTAGTCATTCGCTTTGATACACCTGCGGACCGCGAAAGCATAAAGAAGTAAACGAAACTATTGAAATTGATGACCAAAACATGAAAAACTTTGTTGAAGGGCATAAACGGATAGAGTCGTTACAATAAAAAATTCGAGTATGAAAACATGGAAATCAAAACCAAACGAGCATAAAAAATATTGAGAGTATCATGAAACGGGGATCGATCTCCGGACCTCTAGTTCAAGAAAGTGATGGTTGAGACCAGTGCGCCACAGTAGCAAATGCTGCTAATTGTTGTTAATCATTAAGTAATTGCATTTTGTTAATGATACTATTAATGCCACACTTACGGCGACTTCAAAGTTCATTTCGGCAAATTTGCGGTCAATCTTTTGTTACATTTTGGCAAAAAAAGAGCGTCTTAGGTAGGTATATACCTGTATCCGTGACATCGCATCCCCACATAATATGCTCATCCTTCGCACATAAAAAGGTAGAAAAAGCTACAGCTACTCTTAGGCGCCTAATTGCAGGGGGGTCGGGATAAGCGGTGGGGGTTGGAACTACCGAGGGAATGTAACAAATTATCTAATGAATGAAATTGAATGAAATTTTAGAGATGTTTCTGTTTTGAGTTCACCACAGCTTCTCTCATGGATGACAAAAATCAAAACAAAACTCGTCAGAAAGGAGCTCTGTGATTGGATCCTCAAAAATGTAAATAAAATCGCTGATTGGCTGAACAAATTGTCTACTTTGTTATCATTGCATCAAATTTATTGGTAATAGCCCTTTTCAAAGAAGCCTGGATCGGGCGCATCACTTTTCTGGAGTTTGTAGAAATTTCTAGTAAGGGAATCCCCTCCGAGTGTGTAATAACTGGAATTACGGTCGTTTCAGGAGATGTTGTGCATCAAATTTTACTTCAAATTCATATTAAATTCGAATAAAAGTGAAAGAAAGGCTCCAAATCCCACCCTATCTGCTCAGGGAGACATTAAATGAAGTATTTTCCTGTTTGTGAGTTGCTTGTATCTTGCTTCAACATTTATTGTTGCAGATTTCTTTCACTTTTCTTTCTTCCATTAATCGTGAGTTTGGAGCAGAATTTGCTGAACTACCTCTCCTAAAACGACAGTATCTCCAGTCGTTGCACACGGAGAGGATTTTCTTACTAGAACTGTCTACCAGTTTCCAGAAAAATGCCGTGTCCGACCCAGGTCTCTTTGAAAAGGTCCATTCGTGAAATCCACGTTTTGCCAGTAAGTATATGAAAAAGCAAATGATTGAAAACTTACAGAAGATAGTCCCGTATTCAAAACATATGTGCTGCTGAAGAAAATTATTGAGAGGACAGTTGTCACAAAACTGAATGCCAAATTTGCATTGCTTTTCAATATCATCCATAAAGACTCAATAAGCTGCAAGAAGGGAACAAAATAAAGAATTGGTTAAAAACATACACAGCCAGGCATTGCTCAGAGTCAGCACTAGTTGCCAACTGCTAATCGGCAATTTTTTGGAACCAATCTATTGCAAATGACCTGTCCACATAAGCGCTCTGGCAACTAGTTGGCCACTAGCTCCTTTTTTATGACAACAAGTCGGTGCATAGTCCCAGAAAATTGGGCATGTTCTACTTCTGCGATTAGTTGACAACTGATTCCCGTTAGACGCAGTCTCGGCATGAGCGGGGAGCGCTACCACGACTGCAATCACCTGTATCCTATACGTTCTGACTACAATGGCTGCCAAAAGTGTTGGAACGCCTTTTATGAAATTCTCTTTCACTGCCAGCTATTGCTGCACCCTCCCCCTCCTCCCCCTAAAACAATGTTGTTTAACATTAAAATTTCCAGCTAATTCTGGCCTTGTCTCAACATTGTTTGAGGGAGAGGGGAGGGATTAAACTCGTGAATACGCTAGATTTACCGAAAATGTCAGTGATTCACACGAAAAATCTTGGGCGTTCCAATTACATTTGGCAGCCATTGTAGATGACACTTCGACATACATTAGCAGTTACAAACAGTTAACATTAGTTAATGTTATAAAACTTTCATATGGTGCATGGCTTGATATTACCAATACACAAGTAAAAAAGTATGTAGGTTTTACAGATTATTACTATTAAAACATTTACTCTCTTTTGATCAAGAAATATTACTACTGAAAATACTCCTCGTAATGATTTAACAGAGATTTTCGAATAAAAAAGAGTCTCACGCTAGCGAATCTATAAGCACTACTGTGGTGGGTTATTATGCTTGATGTGGTGGGTTATTATGCTTGTTGTGGTGGTAGTTTCTGCGTACTGTGGTGGATAAACACTACTGTGGTGGGTTATTATGCTTGATGTGGTGGGTTACTATGCTTGTTGTGGTGGTAGTTTTTGGGTACTGTGGCGGATAATCACTCATGTGGTGGGTTATTATGCTCTATGAGGTGGGTTTCTATGCTTGTTGTGGTGGTAGTTTCTGCGTACTGTGGTGGATAAACACTACTGTGGTGGGTTATTATGCTTGTTGTGGTGGGTTATTATGCTTGTTGTGGTGGTAGTTTTTGGGTACTGTGGTGGATAATCACTACTTGTGGTGGGTTATTATGCTTGATGTGGTGGGTTATTATGCTTGTTGTGGTGGTAGTTTTTGGGTACTGTGGTGGATAATCACTACTTGTGGTGGGTTATTATGCTTGATGTGGTGGATTACTATGCTTGTTGTAGTGGGGATTTTGCGTACTGTGGTGGATAATCACTCATGTGGTGGGTTATTATGCTCTATGAGGTGGGTTTCTATGCTTGTTGTGGTGGTAGTTTCTGCGTACTGTGGTGGATAAACACTACTGTGGTGGGTTATTATGCTTGTTGTGGTGGGTTATTATGCTTGTTGTGGTGGTAGTTTTTGGGTACTGTGGTGGATAATCACTACTTGTGGTGGGTTATTATGCTTGATGTGGTGGGTTACTATGCTTGTTGTGTATCAAGCATAATAACCCACCACAAGTAGTGATCATCCACCACAATTCGCAAAGCCTACCACTACAACAAGTATAGTAACCCACCATATCAAGCATAATAACCCATCACAACAAGCATAATAGCCCACTACAGTAGTGTTTATCCACCACAGTACGCAAAAACACCATCATAACAAGCATAACAACTCACCACAACAAGCATAATAAACCACCACAAGTAGTGATCATCCACCTACCCTGGGTATCATCCACCACAATTCGCAAAGCCTACCACCACAACAAGTATAATAACCCACCACATCAAGCATAATAACCCACCACAATAGTGATTATCCACCACAGTAGTGATTATACATTCGCTAGCGTGAGTCTAGGGAGAATAAAAATATTGCAACGTCTTACCGCTTTCAAAGTGTCAACATTTTCTTTTACAAGCGATACCAAAGTGGAAATTTCGAAAGTACTTGGAAACCATTTCTGAAGATTTTCGAACGACAATGATGCATTTTTATTTCCTGCTGAAGAATTTCCATGTGTTTGTGGCTTTCCTGATACTCGATTAACGTCATTCTGTTGAACGAAAATTCAAACTCAATTCATTGGTGAATGGAAGTAGTAAACACAAGATAAATTGAGTACACTATTTTTCAATAAGCAACTGATCAGAAAGCAGCTAGGGCTGGACTGACCTGAACATTTAGCAACTCAATGACTCAACTGAATTACTGTAAGCAACGAAGAAGTCAAACAACCAAGCTGTAGCATTCATGTCAAAATATATATGTTGATGTGAATAGATATAGCAGCATTTAGGTAACGTGTTTCTATTTACTGTCTTCCAAATGTCCTGCGCAATAGGCCTAAAAGTTGATGGCTTTGACCCGCGAAGTCAGGAGCGGTTGTCAGGTGCAGAAAATGTTGAGTGCAACTTTGAGGGGCTGAGATGTCCAAAATTTCAAGCGTCTTTGAGGGGGGGGGGGACAAAAGTCCAATTGTTTATTGAAAAAGGTATGTTGAAAAAAGTATACTTGTATCACTAGAAACTTAGAACAGCAAAGGTTTCTACCTGAACACTGACTTAAAAAGCAAGCTCTCACAGTAGTCATTTCAAGAAGGTCTTTCACACGTGAAACAGTAATTCTTTTAAACACTCATCAGCTGCATGATTTCAAAGGATTTTTATTCGAAAAGGTCGGGGAAAGCGCAGCCACTGTCTATTTTCATCAGTTTTACGATGGAATTTAACATAACTGGGTGGAGGAATTTCTGCAAACCAGTTGTTATAGCAAAATATTTTCCTATACACCTTTCCAACTAAGAGCCTCGTTCTCAAAATTTACGAAAATTTGTTCGTACAAAAATTTTGACCACAGATTCAGATAGAGCACCTTCATTTTAGTGTTGAGGGAAATTTTTGCGCCTCTAGTCCTTTCAATGCTAATTTTATAGCGATAAAAATTTTTGAAATTTATAAGAGATTTGACCGTAGAAAGTCGCTGGGGGTGAAACTTTACACCCTCAGGAATTTTTTACGATCAAATCCTTTATACATTTTCAAAATTTTAATCGTTGTAAAATCAGCATTGTAATGAGTAGAAGCGTAAAAATTTGCCTCAATACTAAAATGAAGGTGCTGAATTCGAATCTGAAGTCGAAATGTTTCTGTGAGACAATTTTCAACTTTTTTGAAAACGAGGCCCTTAGTTGAAAAGGTGTATTGAAAGGTGTCTTATTTAGACTTACCTGAGTTCCAGTTATCGCTCATGAAACGGAGGCTAACACTAAAATCAGGTCACTCAAACTGTAGCAGGGAAAACTGTAGTTGTAGCGGGGCGTCGGTGTGGGTGAGGAGCGGAAACTAACGACTCAGGTAATAATTATGTCTTATTGCCACTGGCCCCTACTAATTAATTTTGTGACAAATTTCCACCCCCCCACTCCTATTAGGACCCCCGCTTTTTAAGATCTGAATGTTCGTTTCTAACACCCCCGCCAATGAAATCCTTAATGCTGTTCCAAACCCAAGCCTATTTTCAGCCCCACAGCAATAAGGCACCTAAGATTAATTGTGAAAAAACCAGTACTGGCCTGCATTTTTCAATTTGGAGCTAAGTACTGCTTTCTTTAAACTACCTTCTTATATAACAAAAGATGTTTGACATACCCTCGTTAACCACTGCTCATATAAATTATCAACAAACGCTGTCATTTGTTTTTCCAATTCACTGCTATTTCTGTGGTGTCCTCTGAACATCAAATTCAACTGGAAATAGAGATATATAGCATTACTGTTCGATTGAAACTCAACAGCAGCAAACCCCGGGAAGTGGGCATTTAGTGCAGTAACCGTTGAACGGCCTCACTTAAAACTACACCTTTAATTTTTAAATAACAGCCAAGGGGAGTTAAAACCTATTTAGGGGTTAGTATACATGTGCCTCTAAGAATTCAGAGGGTGGACCCATAACCGGAACAAGATTTTTACAATGTAACCCAATAAACAGGGCATTGTCTTAGAAGCACCCCCTTATAACCAGGAAAAATTTTGCAAAGGACCTTTTGAGAATCCTATTAGGCAATAGAGATATAAAGATAAAAGGTCGGATGCAAAATATGAAAATAAGAACTTTGAACCAAATAAACTACAAATTTCTTTCAAATATCTTAAAGCACACAAGAATACTATATGTACCATGGCGAAGAGAAAACTGTGTGCTATATTTATTTATCGTTTTGTATTAACGAGTGGTCACCAGTGGCGTAGCGGAGGTGTGTCGGGCCCTTAGTGAACAAAGGGGACTGGGGCCCTTGTACCCTGTCTTATAAAAGGGACTAGGGAGCTGCAAATATAAAATAGAAGCTTTTCGGACACTTGTATTTATGTTACTTTTCGTCTGTCAGATTACACTCCTTCAAATCGTTAAAGAAGGCCATAGGTTCCTCCTTGTTCAGCAAATTAGCAGAAGACTATATAACTACAGTACGTACCTAAAACATACATGTACAAAAGACAGTTTCAAAGGCATATTATTATAACTTTTAGGTCTCACAAGCAGTTTCTTACAAGAAAATACATTTATTTCATCTTAAAAACGATGGCTTCATTATGACTTTATAGGTTGGGGGCCCCCTTTTCATCCCTAATCAGCGGGGGCCCTTGGTGGTACGCCCTAAAGGTAACCACCGTTGGCTACGCCACCGGTGGTCACTGAAGAACATAATCATTCACTGGTACATTAAAGAGCTATCACTTACCCATAACGTCGCCAAACCTGATTTGTAGGATACCCATGACTAGGGCAGAATATGACTCACCCATAGCCCGGTAAGGCGAAATTTTACAGAACATGACCCACAAACAGGGCAAAATATCACAACTAACCCATTACTCGTGAATTCTGTGGAAAGAAAGATTGGGAAAAATTTTGGTTTTCTGTAAGAGGAGTCCCAGGCGCTGGCCAAAAATCAAACAATGTCCTTGTTGTCAAGTGTCCGAAATCTGTTTCTGTTTGTCAAACAAAATGTTTGACCGTTTGGCCACGTCCAAAAAAACAATGCTAGCAAAACATTTTTTGCTTGCGGAATGCAGCAAATGTTAAAAAAAAAACACCGCCGAAACCAAAAGCAAATTCTGCTTGTCGAACATGTGACAATGCTAAACGGCAAAACATTGCTTGACACGCAAATCTCAAATGTTTTGACTTAGGCCCTGGCCAAATGATCAAACATTGTTGGTCAAACATTTGCGATTTGCTTCTCAAGCAAAATGTTTTACCGTTTGGCCAAGACCTTGCGTTAAGCAAATAATGCTTTTGAACTTTTTCCAAAGCGTCACACCACAAATTCTGTTACTTTTGCTTGACAAGCAATAGATTTTGACGTGGCCAAACGGTCAAACATTTGCTGTAAAGCAAATTTAAAATGCTAGACCAAAATGTTTGATCCTTTGGCCAGGGCATAATGCAACGTTTCATTGTTTGGCTAGGGCCTTACAATCATCATTGCCCACCCACACCACCAATACATCCTTGAAAAAAAAAACAATAACATGATCAAAAAACAACAAGACAGAAGAACAATAACATGAGTAGGCGTCCCTGGAAACTAACATTCTTCCGCTATGACAAAGAAGACTTTGGAAAGGCAAAGGGTTTGCGTGACAGACACAGACAGCCAGGCCGGCACAAAATTGTCGTAGTGCAGCTGCAGTGCAAACGAAAAGCGATTGGAGTGAGCTGAAACTGACAGAATCCTCAGAAAGATATCAGAATGAAGACAATCTTGTTTTTCATCCTTATTCTTG
Source organism: Chrysaora quinquecirrha (assembly GCA_014526335.1). Lineage (NCBI taxonomy): Eukaryota > Metazoa > Cnidaria > Scyphozoa > Semaeostomeae > Pelagiidae > Chrysaora > Chrysaora quinquecirrha. The sequence goes on from JACTAT010000027.1 coordinate 659,786, forward strand.
GAGTGTCTTTCACCATTTTCGGTAAGATAAATGATTCAAAATGGTCATACTTAGCGGTGCACACTAAAAAGCACTACCGCTCGCGAGCGAAATTGTCCAATCCTTAACCAGAGAGCAGTAGGAGAGCAAAGTAGGGTACACTTCTAAATTAACATGTACTAGGTAGATTTAGGACATAAATTTTTGAAATAAAGGGGTGTTTTATAGCTTGAGTTAGAGGTCTCTCAAAAAGGGGTCTATAAACTTGAGAAATATAAACAGAACAAGTATTTGAATATTTACTGTTCTTTACGTGCCTTGAGGGAAATTATTCAGCAATATACGATCCCAAACACTGAGCCTTTGTCCTACGTTTGTCTACGTCCTGTGTCGTTGCCCATAAGCATTTACGAAGTTTTTCCTTCTATCCTGAAAGTGGCCTGAAGGTCTTTCTCATTTTTAATGATGCTGTTGTTCAAAAGGTGCTGCAAAGGCAGAGCAGGAAGAAGAAATGGACTTCGAAGACCCAGGAGATGAACTCAGTCGCTTTGAAGATGAAGACCCTGGTACGTCAGAAATATGTCTGTATTTTTCACATTAGATAGTTCGTTAGTTGCTTTGTAAACTAATTAGTTTGTAAGCTTAGTTAGTTTAGCAAAGTAGTTACTTGGTTAGATGGTTCGTTAGTTAGTTAGTTAGTTAGTTAGTTAGTTAGTTGGTTGGTTGGTTAGTTAGTTAGTTAGTTAGTTGGCTAGTTAGTTAGTTAGTTAGTTAGTTAGTTAGTTAGTTAGTTAGTTATTTGGTTAGTTAGTTAGTCATTAATCACATAAACCTTTTTACCTTTCTTTCTCCCCCTGTTTATTTTGATGTTCAATTGACATTCATGCTTTTATAAAAGTGGAGGAACGATTAAAATTGTCTAAATTGTATGTTTTTTCAGAGGGTGATGATCAAAAAGATCCAGAATATTTGAATATTGGTCGTAGAAGAGTGAGAAGAAGAAGATGGTCTGGAGCAAGATGGAGTGGCTGGTGATCCTGGAAAATCCTCCTGAAAAAACTACTTCTTATATTTTTACGCTTAGATAAAGTACTGCCAAGAAATACTTGCTATTGAAAACTTGTTCATTTGATTGTCATGCTGAAAAATTCAACTTTTACCCATTTGTGGCTATGAACTTCTATTAAGTCTTATCATATGGCGTTTGAATTTTCATGAACATGAACAGGAGATTTCGCAAGTTGATATATTTTCGGCGTACATTTTCCACATAGAGTTAGGAATAGAGGAGATAGGAAGAGAGTTAGGTGTTCCTAACTCTGTGTTTTCCATTTGTGTTGCATTTCAAGTTTGAGTTTCGAGAAAGTAGTGGTGAGTTGGCATTGTGTTTTAAACACCAATCAGCTTGCAGAATAGAGCAGGAAAACCAACACGATTAATTGAAGCGTCCAAGTGAGAAAACGAACTCTTTCTGTCTACTCAGAACCGCCCTTGGGTTTGGATGCGGACAGATTGTTAAACATTCCTCGCTATTATTTTCTGCACAATTGAAATTTTGATAGTTAATTGATATTTTGAAAATGTTGTACTGCTCAAAGACTATGCAAAATAATTTTTCATTTATACAAGGTAAGACATTGTTGTGGTCTAATCCAGCAAGCTTGTGATGTCGGGAGCTCAGTGAGGTCAGGGTTCGAGCCCAAGTCACAGCACAGTAATGCCGCTGCCAAGGTAATAATCCCTTAGTTGGCCTACTTTGGAAATCATCATGGCTGACGCTAGACTTATTCCACGAGTCCCTCTCTTCGCAAACAGCAACAATAACAACTACCCAACAGCTGTTTGCTCAAAGAGATTGCGCGGTTTTGAGTTCGGTCGTCAGCCGTTAGCGATAACTAGGACTCATGTAATTAGTCTAGGCTCACGCTACAAACTTATTTGTGTTCTCCTCCATCTTTAACGTTGACCACACATCAAACATCTAATACCTCAATCTACCTGATGCCTGCAGCGCAAGGAGCAATAGAGCCTAAACGAATCCCAGTTAAGCGTCCCTGGAAATATCGCAAATCATTCCTCACTCTGACCACTTAGTAGATTCGACAAACAAGAGTACGGTCATTTCTACCTTGGCAATCATCCATCCTCTACCATGCACATATGCTCGATGAACCATTGAATCCAGTGCTTTCTGAACATCAGTATTTTCTGGCAGCCATCTAGAAATCGAAAATAGCACATTTTTTTGTTAAAAGTATATGGAATTCGAACCTGGACTGAATGATCAGAGGGCCAACGATGTGTACACTAAGCTATAGAGCTCAATGAAATCGCCCAATGGCTCTCCAAGTCATACAGCCTAAGGCTTTCCTCCCGTTTAACCACAGGTAGTCCACTTCTGAGAATGCATTCAAAAAAGTTGTTTTCTATTTCTTGAGAATTTCTTATCGCGGCGTCGCATAGGAAAAAGGAAAATATGCAAATACGAAAGAAACGTTTTCAATCAAATTTCAGTATTCAGAGGAAGAAGCATTCTCAAGAAATAGAAAATAACATTTCCGAATGCATTCTCAGAAGTGGACTGCCAGTGGTTTAACGCTTTAGTAATTCGGCTAAAGATCTATCTGATGCACAAAATGTTACCCTAATTCAAAAGCACCAACCGTCGTTGAATAAATAGTTCAGTGTTCATAGCAAAACTGAGACAATTATAGAGGATGACTCCTTCAAAAACTATTATTAAGATATCACCCAACCCAATTACATATTTCCCCATGTTTTCGATGAAGATGTAATGATTAAGAATCTAGAAGCAAGTTCCCATGTTGCCATAAGATCATGACGACCATATGATTGATGCATAAGTGTATTACCCGATCATAAAGGCAGTATTCTTTAACGGAAACAGATCGTAACTGAACAGTAAAAATCGCAAAAGTCGAATCCGTTCCTGCTTGCATGCTTCAGTGGTACAACTACTCTACTTCTCGTTTCTATGCTAACATGGGTTAGAAAAGGTGTCGGATGACATGATAATTTGTCGTACCGATTTGTTGGTGCAAAAGTTTAGATATCCGAGTTACCTGATGAGTTCCGGGTTTGCTGTAATGGTTTCATTGACTGTACTGCTGACTAATCGTGCCATGTATGCACTCTCTTGTTGAACCTTGAAGAAAGAGGTTGAAAGCTACAAAATACGTTGCGTTTATTTTCATTCCATGTCAGAAGGGCCAAACAATAGCCCGGGCGTTGTCGATTCATCCAAATCATCACTAAAATCGGAAGTATCCTGAAAACAGTAGTTAAGTCAGTCATTTGGTCAATCAGATCATCATTTGGTCCCCGACGAAATCAGCACTGAGCGACTGAAGTTTTATCAGCACGATAAGTGGCACAACAAAGAAGGACAGTAGTTTCGTCCTCTACTGTGCAGGCCCGTCGGAAGCGGAGTCCCTTATCCAATAATTTCGAGAACAATAATATTATTTCATGATAAATTTTGCAATTTTAGCCCCCGAATCTGAGATTTCTTCCGACGGGCTTGTTTTATCTGCAGTAAAAGATGAAAAGGAGAAGAAGAAGAAGGATAAGAGGAAGAAAAAGAAGAAGGAGAAGAGGAAGAAGAAGAAGTAGAAGAAGAAAAAGAAAAAGAAAAACAAGAGGAAGAAGAAGAAGAAGAAGAAGAAAAGAAGAGGAAGAAGAGGAAGAAGAAGAAGAGGAAGAAGACAAGGGAGAAGAAGAAGAGGAGGAGGAGGAGGAGGACAAGGAAGAAGAAGAAGGACAAGAAGAAGGATAAGACAAAGAAGAAGAAGAAGAAGAAGAAGAAGAAGAGGAGGAGGAGGAAGAAGACAAGGAAGAACAAGAAGAACAAGAAGAGGAATAAAAAGAAGAGGAAGAAGACATGGAAGAAGAAGAAGGAGAAGAAGAAGGCGAAGAAGAAAAAAAAGAATGGATAGAGAAAGAAGAAGAAGTTCCTTGAAACAATGTATAAATATTACTGTTCCATACCTGAATAGCAAGCAATATAGCAGCCATAGTTGTGAAGACAATTAAGCACAGGATGATGAACACACTAATCAACTTTTCCACACTGCCATCTGCCCATTTTATGACCTAAAACACAAGCAGACAGGTAACTATTTCTAAATGATTACAAGAAACATTAATATGTCTAATCATAGCTAAAAGTTTCTTCTGTCCAATGGTATTAATGATATTTCTGGAGTACAGGATGCTGAGTTTAGGCAAAGAATGGCATCTACAAGAAATGGAAGACAAACAAAGGTGCATTAACAGGTCTGTTTCTGGCAGTAAAATTTCATACTTTAAGAATTTGTTATACAAAATGAAAGCCAGTGCTGCACTGATGTAAAGGGTCTGTTTCTCAACCCTTCGTGCTGTTTGTTTGATAGTTTGTTTGATATTCTGTAACACGTGAGAAAGATCATGCTGTCAACTCCCTATATCTTGACTATCCTCTATATCAAAATGTCTAACTAAAGTCTATCTTCTGGACATTTCCGATGTCTGACACCCAATCATCTTTCCGTATCTTAAACCTTAACTTTTCTCTATTTCGAACAAGATTTTCATTCTCTGTTGATGTTTCTCTCTCTTTCTCACGTCTACTTTACAATTACATGATGAAGATACTCAGCAGGGACAGTTTTGAGTGAGCAAGCTGAACAAATTTCAGTGAAAAGTAAAAACATAAATCACGAACAAAAAATTTTGAAAAATGCGAAGTAATACGAAAACTGGAAAAAGGAATAAAAACAATGTGGCTTCTTAGAAGGTTTGGAAAGCTAAAAACGCTTTCTCGACTAGGATTTAAAGCAAACACTGTTTACCAATCAAAACCTTCGCTATCAGTTTTTTCGAATCTATAAAGAGTTTTCGTTATTTTGGAGTAATTTACACACATTGTTGAATTTGTTTTTTTCTATCTAGAATATATTTTTCGAATGCATACCTTTTTGTCTCCTTTCAGCATCAATTTATAAATACCTCTCACAGGTATTGGAACGATAGCATCTTTCCTATTAACAGTCCATTGTTCACAATGTCCGAGTACAGTTGACCATTTGGTATAAAGAAATGCTGGCACATTAAACCAGATTATAAGACGTTTTAAAATATATATAGCAACCAAGACTGGAACAATTTCTAAAACCCACATGTGGAACCAAAGGCGGCTGATAATGAACACCCAGAACAAAAGAATGAAGTAGGGATCACTTTTTCCGATTCTTTTTCTTGGGGAATGTTTGCAATGTCCCTTTGATTTCTTTCTATGCTTTCTGGTTGTTGGGGGGTCTTTAGGTTTTGTTGGCTCATTTGGGACTCCATCAGTCTCCGATGCATCAGTATTTTCTTCAGCAATATCAGTAGCCAATTGACTTTGACTTGAGGGTTTCTTTGTGGGAACATCCTCTGAATGTTCAACAGCAGGTGTTGAAGTTATTCCAGCAAAAGCAAAGGACTTTAGGAGAAGTCTCTGAAATGCTGATTGAACTTCTTCAGTAGCGCCATCTGGGGATTCACAGCTATCTGCAGCATGCTTCTCTAAAGGTTGAAATCATTTAACCATTTATTAATATGTCTTTACCAATATAACATAGTATCTAACATTTTTGCTTTGATTTTTCCTGCCATATACTATTATCAACATTTTAAATACACCTCTATTTTGTGTGCATCCTTGTGGATTTTCTACGGTTTGCCGATTTGGAATAAGTTGCTTCTTGCATCTTTTGGTGTATACTTACATTGGTTTACGGCTTTATGCATGCAGCTGCATCTGATAAAGGAGATGCACCTGCAACTGTATGCATAATATCATAAAGAATGGGGCTGAAGGAACTCTGTGCCCGCTAGAAAATGCAATGGGAAAGTACAGTTGTGAGCATAAGGCTCCCACTCAAACGGGAACCATTGCGTACCATTCCAAGTCATTCCTTTCTGAAAAGTGGTACGCTAAGGGGTTGCATTCACACGGGAACAACTGCAATCATATCATTCTGTTCCAAAAATTGGAACGCTTTTTAGAGTGAACCAAAAAGTGGAACGGTACACAATTGTTCCATTTCGTTCCTGTGTGAACAGAGTAACTGGTCCAAAAAATGGAACGATATAGTTTTTGTGGTAAAGCACATGTGTTATTGCTAAGAGATATTCCCTGGAGATTTCATACTTTTTTGTAAAGCATTTTGCTTATTTCCTTGTTTATTGTCATGGGCAATTCTAGCGAGAACAGCAACAAAAACCAGTACAAGATTGTTCCGTTCCTGTGTGAACAGCTTAATTTTTTGTTCCATAAATTGGAACAAAAATGGAATGGTGTGATTGTGTACACATGTATTAACGGGGCCTAAATGACAACCCCGTCAGTACTTATTTCCATCACATGTACTGGTATTCAATTCATTTTATCAAGGATTGTGGCTTTGGAGCTTCCTAGCTTCTAATACCCCTATAATAGGTCCCTTATAGTGTAAAGGAGGCCAAAAGTATGGAATATCTAATTTAAGAAGAATGAAACTCAGCATACCTTGTACCTGTTTTTCATTCCATTCTTCAACCAAACCAACAACAAATAAAACTAAAAGAATGAAGAAGATCAAAACCTTCCATTTTCCAGCATAAGATGCAAGATGTATTAACAGCAGAGTCCACACAGGAATTGATAATTTTGAAATGACACCAGCTGATGATGGTGACCACCAGAAAATTACAGTCACAATATAGCCAACAACAAGTGTCCAGACCTGCAAGTTTAAAGATTAGAATTATTTTCAATGACAATTGTAATGTTTATTTCAAAAATTAACACTGCAGTTGACAATCAGGGCTGTCGAGAAGCAGGGCAGACCCCACGGTAATGTAACCGAACTGGGCCTGTTGAAGATTTTAGGGGGAAGCATTAAAAGAATTTAAATTTTTGGTGGCTCCAGGTATCTAACCCAACCAGACCCCTTTTCAACAGTACTGTTGTCAAAAACTAAACAAAAAGGAGCACAAAAGGTGATAGGTATCAGGTTATTCTGAATTTTTTGTATGTGCATTGCTTTAGCATTTTTTTGCATTTAGAGTCAATCTTATGATCAACATCAGGTAAATGCCAATGTCTTCAGCACAAAGGCCCTTTTGCCACATTTGGAGTTACCTCATTGGGTCCTCAAAGTTGAGATACTATTACAAATAATGGATAGGAAATTTCTTTGTTTTTCTAAATACACGGGCCAAGATCAGGCATACGCTTTTTTCTTATAAAGAACCACTTTATAAGGAACCTACATGTAGAAGGCCCGAAAATCTAAAGAACTTATACTACTAGAGAGAAAATCATTAAGGAACTTTTCAATGTTGAATGCTTTTATTACTGCAAATAATCAATAATTTTAAAGCCAGTTCCATTCATTTGCAGTCGAAAATCACATAAATTGTACATTGTACGCATCCAATGTTTCTTTGAGTAGTCTCAAGCTTTGCCCACATGCAAATGTCTCTCTTTTAATGATAAGACCACTGTATGTGCAGTTAAAATTAAGGAACTATTAAGGAACTTTTTGAACTACAATTACCTCAAAAGAGCCCCAAAAATAAGGAACTTTAAGAACTAGGCCTTGAGGTAGGTTCCTTATAAAAAAAAGCATGAAACAGAATTCATCGCATGGGTATCTATCGAAAACCTAGTTGGCACATCAAATTTTTTCAACAACGAGGTACCCCCCTCCTCCCGGCTGGTACCTAAATTCTTGAAGAACAATAACAATGTTCATAGCAGGTCAGGATGCTTTCTGCTTACCCAAAATGGTTGTTGAAAGATCTCTAGGGCTAGACCAGTGAACTTCACCATTTTCTCAAAAATGTGACAAATTTGCAGAAATGGTTGAAACACCATCAAATAATAAAACAAGGGGGAAAAGAACTGCCAACACAATGATTATTTTTGCATTTCTCTTCAGCAATTTTCCAGCCAGTTCTGATGAATCATTTATAACTTTCAATGGAAGGAAAGCAAAGCCAACAGCAAATGGCGTATCTGTTTCATCTAGAGAAGTCAGCCATCTTCGAACCATTGCAGTAGCATTCTTTTGAAACGGGTGCAGAAAGGTGCCACAAAGTGCAGCCCACAAAAGTGGCCTAATGAAAGCTTCAAGTACATAATAGACGATAACGGCAATCGTTCCACTTAGGAACACAAAAACCAGAGCAGCAGTGTTGTAAAATGCTTGCTTTAATGCTTTTTCATGCTGAGGACCGGCTGAACCAAAGACAACATTCAGTGGCGATGCAAAATAATCGTTTCCTTGAGGAGGGGAAGACATCTCACATCTCAGTCTCCACCAACATGAACAATCATCTTGTTCTCAAGAAACACCCCTCAAGTTGCTGAAAGATACCATGCACGAAATGTCGAAACGAACCAAACGGTCTTTTTGTCGTTGTTGTTGTTGCGAGTGCCCACTTGTCTAAAATGACCTACACTCCCAAGGTGTCTTTTTTATACTTGATTTTTAACCCAAGTCTTTTCTCCGGAGGGGCGTTGAGAGGGTGTTAGCTCGGTCATTCAGTGGCGTTTCCAGACTAAAAATACTGGGGTGGACAAAAATTCTTGGGGGTTTGGAGCCAAAAATTTTTGGAGCTACGCCCTTGAAACGCTCGGAAAAGGTGGCCAACGCCCTTTCTAAAACATCCTAAGATGAAATAGAAACAAGCAAAGATCAACTATTTACTACTTACTAACTTGCACAAATTATCCCACTGACAGATATAACAACGACGTAACAACGACGAAAAGTTTTTGAAATTTACTGCATTCAAAAATTAAAGACAATGTTTTTGTGACAGTCTTTTTGATTGCTAACAGCATAAAATCATGCAATGTTTCACACGATGCCACTGTGACTGGTAAAGTTGCGCTGATTTTCACCAATGCATACAATGTCGGGAGAAGTGAGCTCATTCCACTTTTGCTGAAAATCTTGCGCCCCCAGTGAATATTATTACGGATTCCTAAGAATTGGAAAATTGATGTCTGAGAGAACTGGAAAATTGATGTCTGAGAGAGTGGCACACCCCCAGGTATCTTAGAAAGACTCCCCGAAGAAACCCTGTGCAGACTTCCTTTCTCCCTGTGCTTTACGTTGTGGCAATAGATTGTAAATGACCGCAGTGGCGTCACCACGGGGTGAACTGGGGTGGACACTGCGGTCATTTACAATCTATTGCCACAACGTAAAGCACAGGGAGAAAGGAAGTCTGCACAGGGTTTCTTCGGGGAGTCTTTCTAAGATACCTGGGTGTGTGCCACTCTCAAGGATTCGCACTTTTCCTCAATATCAAACAGCTTGACTTTTGGTCCAACCCTCAAAGCTGCTTAAAATTATCTAGTATCTCAGCCCTCACAGAATGACTGATCGACTGGTATCACCTAAAAACTTATTTTGGTTCTTTTCTTGTTTTTCAAATAAAGCTACCTGAATCCAAACATAAGGTCATGATCATGATCTGAAGCAAAAACCTTAACAAAACCTCAGCCCTAGTTTACTTTCTCACTTCTGGTACACTTTTTTTTCAAAAAGCAACTTGACTTTTGTCCAGCCCTCAAGAGTTGCTTAACATATCTAGGATTTCAGCCGTCACAGAATGCCTGGTACCCCCTAAAACCTCTTATTTTGGCTCTTTTCTGGCTTCTCAAGGTAACTGACAAGTTTGCAAGGATGTACAGTATAAAGAAAGCTATTTCACCAGAAATTTTAGCACAATCTCAGCCCTGGTTGCTTATTGAACAGTTGCTTATTAAAAAAAAGAGTGTATGGCCAAGGGTACAGTAGCATAGAACCGGGGATCCTTATTGTGGGACAGTAGTATAGTGTTTGCATCTTTGGTCTAGCCACAGCCACAGTCTTCAGTAGAGTCTGTGCTTTTAAGTTGGTTCTTGGGTCTGGATTTTTCGCGATGATGTCTGCGATGTCTGCTCGCTTGTCGACACGATCTGCAATCTTGACGCAGGCTAATAACGTCAGAATAACGCAGAAACAAGTGCCGACGCAATCATTTCGCTCATTTCTCACAGCTGGGTGCAGTTCAACAGCCGATACTTATTCGGGGCTTTGAACTTTCTTGGTTCAGAACATTTTCGTTATCTTCCGATCCGAGTGACATCCTGTGCGCGGCAAAAATAGTCTTACTTGTCAAATTATGGCGACGTTTAAAATGCTTTTGGTTGCCTTTTCTGTTTTCTTTCTTGGAATATTTGCTCAAGGTAAGGAGTTATTTTTCTGTAACTCATACTAACTTTTTCTGTAATTACATATGTATATTCCTGACAATAAAACATCTTCATCATAGTACTGCGCTTAAAGTTTTTATATCCAAATGAAACTGAAACTCCATCCCTCAAGAGCATACCCTAAGGCCATTTGCTATGCTCAAGGCCTAGTTCCAGAAGTTCCTTATTCGGGATCTCTTTTCATTAAATTGTAGTTCCAACAGTTCCCAAATAGTTCCTTAATTTTAACTGCATATTTGTTGCTTTGGGTATAATAAAGGGACATTTTTATGTGAGCCAAGCTGGAAACTACCCAAGAAAACATTTGATCCCTACATGCGTAAAAAACAATTTATGTGAGTTGTGACTGCAAATGAATGGAACTGACTTTCTAATTCTTGATGGTTTTTGTAGTGATAAAAATATGCAACATTGAAAAGCTTTTTAGCGATTATACAGAAGTGTAGTGAATTAGACATTCTTTAGTTTAGGCCCTTCCTTATCATTCTAGGCCATTTCTATTGCCAATCATTCATTCTGTTGTTTCACATCACTCAACAACGCATCTCATTATCTCGGCATCACCCACGTCATTCGCTATACATCATCTCATCAGGTCATTCCCGCGTTAGTTCAATTCTATTTCCTTATTTGTAACTTTTGGATTCTTAGGCAACTTCCGTATCTCAACTTTAAATACCTGTGTTTCCTTATAAATATTTAGTTCGGTAGATAGTTCAGCAGATTGTTAATACGTAACGCTCGTCTCTTTCTCTGGTCTTTCTCTGGCTCTGTGTTTCCCACACGTTAATCAGGCAGCAATCGACGAAAGGCAGTTCCTCTGGAGTTCACAAGCAGTTAAATTAGTAAAGCACGAACACACATCTGTTGTACTAAAGTATACACGCATTTTTTATAAGAAAGTGCTTTATAAGGAAGGTAGTACTCGGGCTGGCATTAACTTAAGGAATTTCTAGTGGGCAAATTTATCGAAAGAACAATCGTGCAGGCATACTAGCCGGCAGCTCCCTCCCCCTCTTGCGCAACAAACAACATATCATACACGATTTTGACCAAGATTGTAGACTACTATATTTATTTTACAATCTAACAACCCCCACACCAGAAGAATACATTAGAAGAAAAAAGTCAATTTCATATTGTCGTTCCCCATTCTCCGTTCCCCATTCTCCCATTCCCCGTTCCCCGTCCCCCGTATCCATCTACGAAAAGAATATAAAATTTTATACCTACTTCGGAAACAGCAACAATAACCTCTGACAACTGCAAAACTCATTTTTGCTCCCTCGGACCAAAATCTTCTACTCTCATTCGAATGAGAACTGCAACCACCAATAAAAGCAATCAACCTTTCTTTGTTAACGCGGGTCGGAGATTCTGGCAGCAAGGGAGATTAAGATTAATGGAGATTGAGAGCCGCTGCGAAGGAAGCGCATCATACATCGCTCGCACGCACCAATACGCGTTTCCTCTCCCTACTTAATCTCCCTGCTCGGAGCCATTGAGCTGGTGTGGAACCGCAGATTGTGCCCCCAAGCTGATAATGTAGAACGAATACCCTGGGTACCCTTTTACCGCCCCCGGAAAGATGGACAGCTGAGTTGACTGTAGGTTTGCCATTGTCATGACTATTCAATTCAATTCAATTCAATTCATATATTCATCACCCACAACGGGGTCTAGTAGTTTACAATACTATCAAATGACTTCTCGGCCACGCCATCAATTGAGGGCGGAACGTTCCTTGCCAATATCTCCTCTGGGTCTTGAACATCAATAAACCCCAACAGCATTTACCTCACCCTTTTCAAAGATTTTACGCATTTTAAGAAATTGCACGCATTAACCTCCTCCGTTTGAATTTCATCTTCTTGCAGAATGGCTACCAAAGAAAGGAAAATGCCCTATTCTTGAGACTTCAGATGAATGCGAACCGTTTTCAGACCTCCAAAGCTCTTGTCTTTTTGATGGAGAATGCTCTGGTGACCAAAAATGCTGCACTGATGGCTGCCATTTGTTCTGTGTGGCACCAAGGAAACAAGCTGTTACCAAGAGTAAGTTAACGTACTCCCTTCTTTCCTGAATGAGGATCGAGGGTGCTGGGTTGTCGCCCCCGGGTAAAGTATGTGCAGTACAGTGGAGGATGTGCAGTGCTGTGGAGGATATTCAGTACAGTGGAGGGATATTCAGTACTGTGGAGGATTTTGCCGGATTTCTAAGAAATTACAATCACGGACAAAAATGTTCACGGACAAAATTTTTAAGACAATACTGAAAATGTACCTCCACATACAGTAGTGGCTCACTTTGCCCCCCGTCCCCCAGTTCAATGTTGGTAATTTCGTTCATTCTCCACTGAATTGAACGACCAATCATGCGGGCAGAACATGTATAAAGAAATCCGTCAAATAGCAACCAACATTGAATGGGGGAGCGGGCAGAGACATTGATCCCCAATCAATATGACTTAGTATCTATCTCAACGCGTATGTATATTTATCATAAAAGTATTCACATCGCTCTAAAGTTGATAGATAGACTTGATGCGTTAACACAGTGTCTTCTCGTGCAGAACCTCCACCAAAGAAAGCGAGATGTCCTGTTGTCAAGGCAACACAAGATTGCCTTCCTAATCGTAATAAAGAAAAGGGTTTAGACTTATTACATTTCTCCTACTTTTTCGGAAACAGCATCTAACAGCTACAACAGCATAATTGCTGTTTCCTTAGCTCGAGCCAGGTGGTTGACTGTGGAGGAGCATAGACTGAAAAAGTGTAGCAAGTCTACAGTGACCTTAGTCTACAGCACGATCTTTAATGATTTATTGGCACAAGTAAATCTGGTCTGCATTGCAACTAAGAAGTTTACAAATGGTGAATCGTATAGCTACCTGTAATGTAGAGATGTTTTGAACCAAACTATCTAATCGTCTTCGATTGCAGCATGGCGAAGTCGTTTACATAAGAACGGAAGGTGCCTTATTTTCGACGGACCACTATCAGATTGCCCAGTAGCTGAGCAAACCACTTGTATTCTTGATTTTGATTGCCCTGGTGACCAAAAATGTTGCTCTAAAGGCTGTCAAAACGTCTGTGCAAAACCTGTTAAAGAATAAAGACCAAAGGTAAACTAACAAATTTTTTCTCGAATGAGCAAGCAAGCAAGAATATGGACCTGTGGCTTGTGCCCCCCTCAGATGATTCTCTAGAAAAAATGCCCTCATTTACCGATCTCGGAGAGATGGATAACTGAGTTGATTATAGGCATGGTGCGGCGTTTATCAGGGGGCAGCGTTTATTATAGGAATGCGTTTATAAGAGGGTATGGCGTTTATTATATGATGCTGTTTAAAACAGGAAGGCATTTAGTAGAAATTGGCGTTTATTTTAGGGAGGAGCATATAAGGGGGCAGCTTTTATTATGGGGATGCGTTTATAAGAGGGAATGGCGTTTATTATAGGAAGGCATTTATTAGAAGATGGCGTTTATTTTAGGGAGGAGTATGTTAGGGAGCAGCGTTTACTATAGGAATGCGTTTATAAGAGGTTATGGCGTTTATTATATGATGCTGTTTAAAAAAGGAAGGCATTTAGTAGAAATTGGCGTTTATTTTAGGGAGGAGCATATAAGGGGCAGCTTTTATTATGGGGATGCGTTTATAAGAGGGAATGGCGTTTATTATAGGAAGGCATTTATTAGAAGATGGCGTTTATTTTAGGGAGGAGTAGGTTAGGGAGCAGCGTTTACTATAGGAATGCGTTTATAACAGGGTATGGCGTTTACTAGAAGGTGGCGTTTATTTTAGGGAGGAGTATATCAGGGGGCGGCGTTTATTATAGGGATGCGTTTATAAGAGGGTATGGCGTTTATTATAGGATGCTGTTTATCAGTGAAAAGCATTTTTAGGTGGTGTTTATGTTAGGGAGGAGTATATCAGGGGGCGGCGTTTATTATAGGAATGAGTTTATAAGAGGGTATGGCGTTTATTATAGGATGCTGTTTATTAGTGAAAAGCATTTTTAGGTGGTGTTTATGTTAGGGAGGAGTATATCAGGGGGCGGCGTTTATTATAGGAATGCGTTTATAAGAGGGTGGCGTTTATTTGTGCGGAGGCGTTTATTGGAGAGCGGCGTTTATTTTAGGGAGGAGTATGTTAGGGAGCAGCGTTTATTATAGGAATGCGTTTATAAGAGGGTGGCGTTTATTTGTGCGGAGGCGTTTATTGGAGAGCGGCGTTTATCAGAGCGTGGTGAGTATCAGAGAAGTATTGATTGCAAATTTGTCATGGAAAGACGAGGCGTTTTCTTAAACTGCGCATTTTTGCAGTAATCTATAATTAATTGGTTATTTCGTATTCGTTTTTTAGCAGACGCTTCCTCTTAAAGGGTGGAACTGAATGTCTCTGCACTGAGCAGCGAAGAACTGCATTTTGCTCAAGACAACTTTGAACTAATTTGCGAGTAGTCTATAATAGATTCATTACTCTTACTTCTTAGTAGTATTCCGTAGCTGAATCTTATAATTCCTTGTTATTCATAAACTCTACGATATTTGCATATTCGGATTAAAATTGTTGACGAATATTTACTCGAGTTGATGGTCTTCAGGCATTTTCATTGGTTCTTGGCAAATGGCAACCGGCACAACAGCCAATCACATTGTAGGGGAATTCAGTGTTTATGAATTAGGGTTGCTTAGGCGTTTCACGGAACATGCTCGGGAACATGCAAATTGTCTCGAGGAACAAGGAACACGGCCAAAATTAAAAGGGAACATGAAAACATCGGAAAACAGGCATCAGGTAAAATTCTCCCTATCAATCCACTTGACTATCAATCCGAAAAATAATCCGATAAAACTCCAGGTAACAAGGGGATTTTCTCAAGGAGCTGGGGAGCAGGTAAAAGTAACCCCCCTAAATGACCCTCGGGAATGGACGGGTCTGCCGTAACATAAATGAATCAATGGATGAATTCAAACCTTATCTAGTTTTCCCAATAGTAAAATAAAGAAAATGCTCAGCTTCCTCAGCAATTGGTACAGAGGAGGCCATGGCCATGGATCACTAGCATCGAGGTATGGGAAAATAAAATTGTAGAGGGTCTGGGATTCGTAGCCTTTCGTTTGTGGAAATCTTGCCTGAATTCAGGCAGACTTTTGTCCTGTTATTTTTAGATGAATTCAAATTCAGGAATTAGATGAATAAGGGTCTACAGCCCTCCTAGCCCCCTCCTGCCTAACGCGTATGATCACTAGTATATTGCAAATGAAACTCAAAGTAAAAGCATGGCGAAACTAGGAGACATGTCGCGCACGACATTGTGAAATGTGACATGTCCCCTCGATGTCTCCCAGTTTAGCCACCTCGGAAACTTAGTAGCACGCAATTTGCAGCGAGAGACAAGCAAATGTTTCTGGGAGACAACAGAAGTATTTCTTATCTCCTTGAATCGGGGGACATGTTGCTTACTTGTCACTCACATGTTAGCCACCCTGGGAGACACGCCGAATACAATGTCGTGAGCGACATGTCTCCTAGTTTAGCCATAGCTTACAGTATCGCTACAAATTTTGTCGTGCGCTACAAACGAGATGGCTAAACTGAGAGGTATCGCAGAGACGTCACGCGCGACATGTCTCTTAGATCAGCCATAGCTTACAGTATCGCTACAAATTTTGTCGTGCGCTACAAACGAGATGGCTAAACTGAGAGGTATCGCGGAGACGTCACGCGCGACATGTCTCCTAGATTAGCCATAGCTTACAGTATCGCTACAAATTTGGTCGTGCGCTACAAACGAGATGGCTAAACTGAGAGGTATCGCGGAAACGTCACGCGCGACATGTCTCCTAGATTAGCCATAGCTTACAGTATCGCTACAAATTTTGTCGTGCGCTACAAACGAGATGGCTAAACTGAGAGGTATCGCGGAGACGTCACGCGCGATATGTCTCCTAGATTAGCCATAGCTTATATTACAGTATCGCTACAAATTTTGTCGTGCGCTACAAACGAGATGGCTAAACTGAGAGGTATCGCGGAAACGTCACGCGCGACATGTCTCCTAGTTTAGCCATAGCTTACAGTATCGCTACAAATTTTGTCGTGCGCTACAAACGAGATGGCTAAACTGAGAGGTATCGCGGAAACGTCACGCGCGACATGTCTCCTAGATTAGCCATAGCTTACAGTATCGCTACAAATTTTGTCGTGCGCTACAAACGAGATGGCTAAACTGAGAGGTATCGCGGAGACGTCACGCGCGATATGTCTCCTAGATTAGCCATAGCTTATATTACAGTATCGCTACAAATTTTGTCGTGCGCTACAAACGAGATGGCTAAACTGAGAGGTATCGCGGAAACGTCACGCGCGACATGTCTCCTAGTTTAGCCATAGCTTACAGTATCGCTACAAATTTTGTCGTGCGCTACAAACGAGATGGCTAAACTGAGAGGTATCGCGGAGACGTCACGCGCGACATGTCTCCTAGATTAGCCATAGCTTACAGTATCGCTACAAATTTGGTCGTGCGCTACAAACGAGATGGCTAAACTGAGAGGTATCGCGGAAACGTCACGCGCGACATGTCTCCTAGATTAGCCATAGCTTACAGTATCGCTACAAATTTTGTCGTGCGCTACAAACGAGATGGCTAAACTGAGAGGTATCGCGGAGACGTCACGCGCGATATGTCTCCTAGATTAGCCATAGCTTATATTACAGTATCGCTACAAATTTTGTCGTGCGCTACAAACGAGATGGCTAAACTGAGAGACATCGCGGATATGTCACGCGCGACATGTCTCCTAGTTTATCCCGGCCTTAAGATTCACATAAGTACATAATCTTAACGTGATCTACGCAACATCATCATCAAAAATCAAAGCTCTTTCTATAAACAAAGACTTCTTATAAGACTGATGAAAGTCATCGCATCTCCTCAATCAATTCTATTAAACCAGCCAAAGCCATCTGGATTAGCAGAAAATATTAAAAAAGAAGCTATTTTTAAGAATAATTATTTGATCTTGTTAATAATCTTTCCAACAGAATCTGATTTTGGCTTTGTCAGTAGGCCTACCAGTAAAAATCAATTTCGTCTTGCAATAAACTTATATGTAGTATTAATCAACGTGTGAGTTTTAAAATCTACTACAGCTTTTTGCGCGCTACTTAGTGGTGAAATATTGCAGGGCCTAATGCGGAGTAATTGAAGCAAACCCTTAAAGTGGAGCTGTATTTATCACCAATGGTTCTTTGATAAAGAGTGGAGATTTCTTCGAGTTGCTGGTTGATGGTCCAGCGAAACACGCTTTTTTTTATAAAGAACCACTTTTTAAGGAACCTTCATGTGGAAGGCCCGAAAATTGAATGAACTTATACTACTAAAGAGAACATCGTTAAGGAACTTCTCAATGTCGAATGCTTTCTATCACTGCAAATAACCAAGAATTAGAAAGCTGGTTCCATTCATTTGCAGTCGAAAATCACATACATTGTACGTTACACATGTATCAAATGTTTCCTTGAGTAGTCTCGAGCTTTGCTCACATGCAAGTGTCTCTCTTTTATTGTTAAGACCACTGTATGTGCAGTTGAAATTAAGGAACTATAAAGGAACTTTTTGAACTACAATTGCCTCAAAAGAGGTCCAAAAATAAGGAATTTTAAGAACTAGGCATTGAGGTAGGTTCCTTATAAAAAAAAGCGTGTAGGCGTAGCATATACATATAAAGCAAATCACATATCAACGGAGAGGAACAAATGATCATGGTGATATGAACTAATGGATTATTTATTGGCCTATTTCGCTCTTTCTGTTTCTCTATACCTATACACAATTGCAAACAGTGATTATCGTATTGTTCAAGGAAGATGCAAGCTGTCAACCTGTCGGTTTTTTCTGATAAAGGATTTGAATGTGAAGATGAACATCAGAAAGAAATGAATACAGCTGAAAATTCGGTCTTCGCTTCTTGTCGGCGAGTAAGTAGAACGAAAGCCAAATTGTCAATAAAGGAAGGTGAACGCACCGTACAAAGAGAATATCACATAGATATATTGATGTACAATACAAGGGTGTTTTTATTGAAGAAAGCATTCGCGTTAAAGCTCGAAGTTGAAAAAACCAAAGGACATTTGGTCTGATGTTTTTCCAACTATCTGAGTATAGGAAGGTTTTAAGAAGAAAAGGAAGGGATTCCTCAAGCTGGAGTTTTCACAGTTTACCAGCAAAACTAACAGAAATCAGGTAATAGAATGTTTGTTGTCAAAAAAATAATTCATTAGAAAAGTGTCTAATAGCTGAAAGATTAAAGAGCTAGAGTGGACTAAATTCTGAACTTGAAATGAAAGAGAAGTATGAGTTCATAATAGGTATTATCATCAGTATAAGCGCGTTACTGCTGAACGTCACCGAAGCAGTCTTCCTTATTCGCCAAAAACTCGCCGGAGCAATTACCAGAATGTAATCTGCAGTTTATCTTTAGCAGACATTTGTACTGCTGTATTTTTCATTGTAAACTTTGTTTACAGACACTGTTTCTTGCAAAACCGCGTGAAAAATAAAACAATCCTCGTTATTACGGAAGAAACTTTATGGTTCTCAATAACGTCATCGTTGCTTCACGTCCTCGCCATCTCATTCGACCGACTACTTGCGGTCCGGTTTCCAATAAAACACCGAAGCTGGTACACGACAAGTAAGAACCGGATTGTGATAGTCGTCGTCTGGTCTCTTTCATGTCTGCTGATCCTTCCATCAATTATCACTTATTTACTCACAAAAAGGCTCTCTGTCCTGAAGACCATTATTTCTTGGGTTGTTTTGTTAGTTGGTGTTTTACTTGCTTCCTTATATGCCTATATCATTCGCCGAACGGTGTCCAAGAAGTGCATGATAGCTATAATCACGCTGAAAAGTGGCAAACGTGAGGTTGTTTCCGCGTGCAG
Organism: Chrysaora quinquecirrha; assembly: GCA_014526335.1. Classification (NCBI taxonomy): domain Eukaryota; kingdom Metazoa; phylum Cnidaria; class Scyphozoa; order Semaeostomeae; family Pelagiidae; genus Chrysaora; species Chrysaora quinquecirrha. The sequence continues at coordinate 679,018 of JACTAT010000027.1, forward strand.
TCCGCGGGAAAAGCGAATCCTCTTCGTGTCTATTTCCATCGTGACGTCATTTGTCATCTGCAGTTTCCCATGTGCGATAAACTACCTTATAACGGAGATAAAGAACGAAACGATTTTACTCCTTATTACAAACAGCATCCTCAACCCTTTGATTTATTTCTTCCAACGGCGTTATCAAGACAAGCGGAGCGAAACAATGAAAAACCGCGCGGAGAAAACTGAGAAAATCTCTAAAGAGCAGATCGAACTGAAAGAGATTGAAATCCAAAATGCTTGACCAAATAGACACGACTTTGACTTTGGGGACAGAAACTTAATTAGATTTATTGTGGGTTTAATTAGGGAACCTTTTGGTAAATTGAATCTATTATTTATGATTAACCAATATTGGTACTTTAATAATTGTTAACTTCAACGTTTTAAGTATTCTTCAAGAGAACACAATATACTGTAGGGATTTGAAAAGCAAAGAAACCTCAGCGAGGCCGACAATGCACAAGGTCTTTTAATTTGTTAAGCACCCCTACCGACGCTAGCGAATCTATACGCACTCATGTGGTGGATACGCACTAGTGTGGTGGCATTATTTGCGTGCTGTGGTGGATACGAACTACTGCTGTGGTGGGTTATTATGCTTTATGTGGTGGGTTATTATGATTACTGTTGTTGTATTTTTGCGTACTTTGGTGTCATTTTTTGCGTGCTGTGGTGGATGTGATCGGTAATAATGCTTGATGTGTTGGTATTTTTTGAGGGTCTAACGTATCGGGTAATTTATTATTTATGATAATTTATAATAGTTAATTATTTCTATTTGTAAGAAAATTATCGCTTGAAAAATTTCTCTATGGTTAAAAGCAAACAAGTGCAGTTTTTAATTTAGTAAAACTTTCTCCAGATTTGAAGATTGAATTCGGATGAAAAAGTGTTCCCCAATTACCTCACTTACACTCCCTCATCCTTGGTCAAGCTATCAAACACTATACGACAAAAAATCTGAAATTTGCTTGTCAAACAACAAGCTGTATCGTTCGGCTACTCACAAAACATTGCATGTCAAGCATATTTTGCTTGTGACAAGCGGGAAATGTTTTGAAGTTTTCAAAACATCGTGCAACAAATTCAGATTAGTTTTGCTTGTCAAACAATGTTTTATGTTAGTGTGAATTAGTGTTTCTTCACTGTATTGTAAATCTAATATTAAATAATGTACAATTACAATTCCAAATGTTTAGTAATGTTGCAAAACAGTCAAGCATAGGATTGCTTGTAAAGCCAGGGCCGGCCTATCTGGACTTGTTAACAGGAAACGTGACGTATGATCAGTCCTGGAAACAACTGTGATTGAGGCCTCAGATTTGCTCCCGGGGTTGGCCTTAATTCTCCCCCAGCTTATTGAAAATTCATGTTAATTTTTTGGCCCCACTTCACCCGAGTATATTTTAGCCACCCAGTAAGCAGAGGAGGCCCAAAGACTTCGCACATGACGTTTCAAAACTAAAAAACTTCATTCAATACCTCACTAATTAAACCGATTTTGGTCCTAAGTTTTGTCCAGACGTTGTACTGCTTTTCTAGAGGAAAGTTTAAAACCATGGACAGAATTTGTTATTTGAGCATAGACATATCCAGAAATTAAATAATTTCGATTGCAATGTACATAAAAAGCTTGCAATATGTAAGAGCTTACTTGAACTTGAACGATGCACTGCTTTCTCGAGAAACTAACTACCAAGGAACTTGCTTCCAAAGCCGATTGCAACCACGCGTTTATCAGAACCCTCTGAAACTGGAAGGTCTTAGCTGTGTTGTCTCGAACGAAAACTTCCAGATTTCCCCTAGGGAATAAAACTTTGATATTATGACAGAAAACGCAGTTAAATACCGTAAAAAGTACAGTACCTACTTTCAAATAATCGATTTCTTAGTCTTTTTCATCGTAACTTTTTGGAATTGGACTTCCTCAATGTATCCGAAACTTTTCTGGAAAGATCTTAGCTAAAATTTCGACAATTCCTTAGGCCCTAGCCAAACGGTCAACCATTGCTGGTCAAACATTTGAGATTTGCTTTATAAGAAATGTTTGACCGTTTGACAGCCTCTCAAATCATTGCTTGACAGGCAGAATTCCGTCAGCAATGTTTTTAAAAATTTCAAAAGCATTCTACGCTTTTATCAAGCAAAAATGTTTGACGAGCAATGTTTTGTGGTGTGGCCAACCTGTCAAACGCTTTGTTTCATAAGCAAATCTAAAATGCAACCCAGAAATTGTGAACTTTTCAAAAACATCACGCCACAAATTTTGCTTGATTTTGCTTGTTAAGTAATGTTTGATCGTTTGGTCACCTTTCCTCCAACATTGCTTTTCAAAAATTTCTTTTGTTATTGTCAAACTTAAACAACTTGCAACATTTTGGCGTCTAGCAACATTTCGTAGCAACAAGGCAATCGTGCTTGCGCATTATCAATGTCTTCACTATTCCCAAATAGTTGGACAGCTATGTTTTTGGACGTGGGAAAACTGTCAAACATTTGTTTTAAGGCAAATTAAAAATGTTTGACTAAAAATGTTTGATCGTTTGGTCACAGCCTTACGCCGTTGCATTTGCTGTCTGGAGCAAGCGACCGAAAAGACCAAAGGCCAAAAAGAAAGAGCGTACCTAGCTAGAAGCATGTAATTAATCTTGTCTGAAATCCGATTTTATGAACATTGATGAAAATGTAATGTATCTACTGCTATAATATAAAAATATACTAGTTAAACCAAATTATGATAAAGTTCTTAATTAAGGGTGTTCTTCTGAACCTGAACCTCCAAAACCTTCCGAATTTCAAAAACAGAAAGTTTCCGAAAACAGAATCCATGATTTTCAAGAAACACGAATTCTGGAAATCTGAAAACTTTCGCGCCAAAATTCTTGCTTGCTTCGTCCCCAGACCCTTCGTGGAACGTCTCCTTACAACTGGTAAAATTGAAGTCTCTTTCAAATTTCAAACCCTGAATCTCTCGAAATTCTCGGAAACCTTTATGCTTTTGATGACAGAAGCTCCAAAACCTGCCGTTTTCCGAAGAATAGCCTCGAAAAATACACATTCCGAGAACAGAAGGCTACCGAAAAAAGAATTGGTTTAGAAGGACACGCCCTGAGTAATTTGCTTGTCACGAAGAATTCTTTGCCGTTTGGTCACGTCACAAAGCAATGCTTGTCAAATATCTTTTGCTTCGTCAAACATTTTGCTTGCAACACATTTGTTGAACAACAACAAGCAACGCCAAGCAACATATGTTTTTGAAATTTTTTTAGAACATCCCGAAACAAATTTTGATGATTTTTGATTACCAAACAATGTTTTGCAACGTGAAGAACTTTTGAAATGTTTGATAAGCGAGATTCAAATGTTTGAAAAGCAATGTTTGATCATTTGGCCAGAGCTTCGCAAGCAAAGAATGTTCTGAGTAGCAAAAATGATCAAAATTTGTTGCGTGATGTTTCTGAAAAAATTCAAAAACAATTGTCGCTGGAAGCGAAAAAAAGGCGAGGATTGGTTTGTGACATAATAAAACAGTAAAACGATTTACTTGAGAAACAAATTTCAATTGTTTGATAAACAATGTTTGGCCACTTGGTCAGGGCATTAATTCCATTTTCGCACTTATAATAATAATATAATGATAATTTTAATATCATAATGATAATAAGTTTATCACGAAAAACGTTTAAACATTGTTTGATAAGCTAATCTCAAATGTTTGAGAAACAACGTTGGATCGTTTGGCCAGAACTTCGCAAGCAAAATGTCTTCTGACAAGCAAAAATGATCAAAATTTCCTCAAGTTTAAAAACGTTCAAAAACATTCTTTGCTTGACGCAAGTGAAAAAAGTTTGAATTTCAATGGACCAAACATTTCACTTCAAAAGCAAATTTCAATTGTTTGACAAACAATGTTTGATTGTTTGGCCAGGACCTAAATCCAATTTCGCACTTTTTACAGTCGGTTTAGATTATAATACAAACATTAAAACTTAAAAAACATATGAAGTATGTATGAAATGCAAACAATGAATAAATAACGTAAATGAAATAATAAATATGGCTAAAATTGATTTTCACAACGTAAATCACACTAAAAAAATACATAGGCCCCTACAAAAGATGCCGCGAACTTATAACGAAGAGAACTTATTTAGAAATTTGCTATACACTTAATATGGTAAAATAAATTATGTTTGCATCCTACAATCAATAATAAACAAGAAATAGAGGGCGTATCATTGTGAGTAATATCAGATACCGCCTTTCCTTTTACAAACGCCCTAGGCGTGTATTCAAAGCCTTGCCTTAATTACATTTATTACTTAGTCAACTATTATATCTTAAGATTTCATAACCAATAGGCCCTGCTGCTGGTCTGTATGTTTCAAAGAGCGGAGTCTGCTGCATAAGGTGCAGGCGTTAAGGGGGGTTTTTTTATTTTTTTAAAAAAAAAGGGGGGGGGTTTTTAAATTCCGGAAAAAAAAGGGGGAAAAGGAAAATTTTAAAGGGTTTTTTTAGGAAATTTGGGGAAAAATTTTTTTTAAAAAAACCCCGGGGGGGGGGTTTTTTTTTTTAAAAAAAAGGTAAAAAAAAAATTTTTGGGGTTTCTTTTCGGTTTTTAAAAAACCCTGGTTTTTAAAAAAATTCGAAAAACCCCCCAAACCCAAAATTTTTACTTTTTTTTTAAAAAAACCCCCTTTTAAATTTAAAAGGGCCCCAAAATTTTTACCTTAAATCCCCCCCCTTTTTTTGGTTTTTTTTTAACCAAAAAATTTTAAAAAAAAACCCCAAAAAAAACCCCAAAACCCCCCTTTTTAAAACCCCTTTTAAAAAATTTTTTTAAAAAAAAATTTTTTTAAAATTTTTTTAAAAAAATTCTTAATTTGGGGGGGGGTTTTTTTTTTTTTAAAACCCTTTTTTTGGGGGGTTTTTTTTAAAAAAATTTAAAAAAAAAAAAAATTTTCCCCCCAAAAAAAAATTTTGGGCCCTTTTTTTTTGAAAACCTTTTAAAAAAATTTCCCCAAAAACAAAAAAAAGGGGGGGGAATTTTTTTTTTGGTTTTGGGAAAATTTTTGGGAAGGGTTTTTTTTTTTTTTTTTTGGGTTTTTTTCCAAAAAAATTTTTTTTCCCCTTTTTTAAAAATCCAAAAAAAAAAAAAAATTTTCCCAAGGGGCCCCCAAATTTTTAATTTTCGGGGGGTTTTTTTTAAATTGGGGTTTAAATTTTTAAAATTTTCCTTAATTTTAACCATTTTGTTGGCCCAAAAAAAATTTTTTAAAAAATCCCCTTTTTTTTTTTAAAAAAATTTTTGGGGGGAAATTTTTTTTTTTAAATTTTTGGGAATTAAAAAAATTTTTTCCTTTTCAAAAAAAATTTTAAGGAAAACCCTTTTTTTTTTCCAAAAACCCAAATTTTTAAAATTTCCCTTTTTTTTAAAAAAGGGCCAAACCCCAAACCTTAAAATTTTTTTTTTTTTTTTTTTTTAAAATTTTTTTTTTTAAAATTTTTTTTTAAAAAAGGGTTTTTTTTTTTTTTTTAAAGAAAATTTTTTTTTCCCCCCCTTTTAAAAACCAAAGGGGGGTTTTTTCCGGGGTTAAAAAAAAGCCAAAAAAACTTTTGGAAAAGGGGAAAAATTTTTAAAAATTTTTGGGTTTAACCCCCTTTTTAAATTTTTTTTTAAAAAAAAAAAATTTTCCCCCTTTTTCCCCCAACAAAAAAAAAACCCCCCCCAAAAAAATATTTTTTTTCCCCCCCCCAAAAAATTTTTTTTTTAATTTTGGCCCCCCTTCCCCAATTTTTTTTTCCCCTTTTTTTTAAAAAGGGGTTTTTTTTTTAAAAAAAAACCCCCCCCCCTTTTTCCTTTTCCCCCTTTTTCCCAACTTTTAAAAATAAAAGGAAACCCCAAAAAAAAAATTTTTTTTTTTTCCCCCCCCCTTTTTTAAAAAAGGGTTTAAAAAGGGGGGGCCGGGGAAAAAAAAAGGGGTTTTCCCCCCCGGGGAAAAGGGGGCCCCCCCCCCCAAAAAAAACAAACCCAAAAACCCCCCCCAAAAGGGAATTTGAAATTTTTTTTTTTTTTAAAATTTTAAAACCCCCCCCCAAAAAACCATTAGGAAAAAAAAATTTTTTTTTCCCCCCCAATTTTTCCCCCCCCTTTTTCCCCCCCCTTTTTTTTAAAAATTTTCCCCAAAAACCCACCCTTTAAAGGTTTTTAAAAAAAACCCCCCCTTTTTCCCCAAACCTTTTAAAAAAAAAAAACCCACCAAAAAAAAAACCCTTTTTTTAAACCCTTTTTTTGGGGAAAAATTTTTTTTGGGGGGGTTTGGGGAAAAAAAACCCCCCCAAAAAAATTTTTTTCCCAAAACCCCGGGGGGGTTTCCCCGGGGAAAAAAGTGGGGGGTTTGGGGGAATTTGGGTACCCAAGGGAAATACAGAATAAGGCCCTGGCCAAAAGATCAAGCACTGTTTTCAAACATTTGAAATTTACTTTACAGCAAATGTTTGAGCGTTTGACCACGTCAAAAAACATTGCTCGTCCAACATTGTGGAAAAACGAATTTATTGTAGTTATTAGGGAATTTCATAGAAATGTTTGACAAGCAATGTTGGAAAGGCGGGTAAACGATCGAACATTGCTTGGCAAGCAAAAATAAGCAAAATTTGTGGAGTGATGTTTTTGGAAAGTTCAAATACATTTTTAGCTCAAAGCAAGCAAAAAATGTTTGACCAACAATGTTTGATCGTTTGACCAGGGCATAAGTGGGATAGACGCTTCCGCAAAAGATGGCCGCCGTTTTGCCTATTGTTTTCATTAAGGATTTTGGAAAGGAATTCTGGGAATAATTTCCTTAGTTACGTATTTTACATAGCTGCAGACGTTGAATTCCCAGAATTCCATTCGTAAAACCTTATGAAAAACAAAGGGTTGACAGAAGCGGCGGCCATCTTTTGCGGAAACCTCTATTGTCGACTTACTTTCCAGATTGAAATCTTGGTGAAGTTCCATACATATCAAAATAATGTGAATCTGATTCAGCATCTAGATCAGATTTCTTTGAAACTCCAACTGAAAGTGAAACTGAATTTCTTCCCGAATCTTGCAAACTCCTCTTTGATGGTCGCCTGATCAAATACTTCCCACTACCATCTTCAATGCAAGTTTCATCACCATACTAAAAAGACGATAAAACAACATTCAAATGAAATTCATTGTTTTTAGATAGGAAATTTAGTTTTAGCTATGCAACGTTAACGGCACTTGGAAATTCTTTTTTAGTAAATAGATCAACTCATACAGCCTTATTGGAAGCCATTACCTACAGACCGTTTGGACGTGTGAAAAAACGGAAAGTGCTGTGTTGTAGCTGCGCTGCTATACAGAGATTATTTTTTATAAGAAATAGCTTACAAAATCCCCTTTTCCTGAAAATCAAGAAGCTCTATACCCTTTTTATAAGAACAATTTTATAAGAACGCGAAAATCATTTGGTAAAAATTTCAGAACAAACTAAGAACAAACCGAGGCTGGCCTCAGCCCGGGCGGTACTTGACTTAGTTGCGGAAAGGGACGGGTCACCCAGGAACCGAAATGCCTACCCATATTAATACCAAATTTCTAAAAATGTACTGTATACCCAAAATTAAACCAAAATTTCAAAAATGAACAGCCAAACTTGTAAACCTACACTACTATCAGTATATACTAAAATAGAGATCGAAGCTACGCGCGTTTTGCTGATAGTCATTCCTCGGTTGCCGTGCAAGCTGCCCAACTCGAACTGCTTTCTTTCCTCGCAGACTTGGGGGTAGGCTTGCCATCGGCCCCTAATTTCTCTTTCTTCTCTCTCTTCTGGGGTAATTGGGGCTTCCCGTTTTTGACTTTCGTAACACGACGTTTCGAACAATTTCACAATTGTCTTCACAGCATGGGTTTTCGTCGTAAGACGTCGAGGCGAATTGGCGCCTTTGTTTTTAAATCGCCAAGCTCTGTTAACAAAACTTACCCTGGGATTCCTTGTGGATTTACATATTCTGGGCATACCGGACGATTTCCTTTTGAAATGATTCAAAACATTAAGAATTCATGAGCGAATTTTCGCTCTCAAAAACATCTTCCCCTCGCTTTTCTCGCTGTTTGCTGTTGTGCGTGCGTGATCACTGACATGACTTCCACAAAACATGTAGTGACAGCAACTTCCGCCTTTTCACTTTGAATTAAATTTTAAATCAAATTCTGTTTAAATGTAACATTATTCTTTTCAAGTTTCAACATAAATTTTAACAAATTAAATCTAAGCAATGTTGAATTTAAATACAAGTTGAATATAAATACAATTTTTATAACTCTATGGGTAGTCATATAACATAGAATTCCAGACTGAGTAACATGAATAATAACCAGACTGAGGAACATACTAACGAACAGGACTGACGACCATGAATAAAAACAAGACCAAGGAATATGACACAGGAACAGAACTGAAGAACATAAGTAACAACAAGACTAAGGAACTGGACCGAGAAACAGGACTGAGGAACATGAATCAGAACAAGACTACGTAACAAGACGAAGGAACAGGACTGAAGACAAGACGGAGTAAAATAGCACAGAAACAGAACGAAAGAACATGAGCAACAACAAGGCTGGAAACGACCAATGAAATGCGGTTTTCTGATGTGTGATGCAAAATTCGAATTGCGCTTCGAGGCGAAATCGAGCCGTGTCGTGAAATTTTTGACCCTGTAAAATTGAAGAGTGATATTTTGTTATTACTGTTTTCACTTTAGATCTGGGATATGTAAGTTTTTTGACTGATTGTATTAGGTTTATTATGCTTTTCTTTTGATTTTTGTGCAAGTTTAACAATTGTAAAACTACACTTATTCGAATTATAGCCCTTTTAGTACGACGGTGAGACGTTGGCCTAAGCTACAACAAAACTCTTAGCTGCAGGCGGCTTTCAATTTTCTCTCAGGAATGTTAAAGAATGTTTGCGCTTTCAGCATAAAAATGTTACCTCATGCATGGTCAGTCTATGTGTTAAAACTTTTTTTGCCATATTTTGCCGCTTGCGAGATATTGGAGAGGAAGACATCTGAATCGTTTCTTGTGGACTCTGGCCTTGTTTTTGTATCTTGTTGTTTTTGTATTTATATCAAAGATACTGTGCAAAAAGTAATCAAAATACTCACAAACAAAGAACGTTATAATAAAAAACCGACATACGGTAATCAGAGAGAGACAGTCTATTAATTTCTAAGGTTTTTTGAAATGAATTCAACATGAATTTGAATTTTAAACCTTTATGATTCAGTACGCAAAATGTGGCAGAACACGAAGAACGCAAGACGCCATTCGCAATTTCTATTCTAGTTTTCCCGCCCCGACCCAGTCCTCTGCATCACACACAAGAAAACTGTCCACTGGGCGTTTCGCCTCCCGCGCTTCGCGCTCCAACGACTGCCAAATAGGGCTAGTGTGTTTTGATGTGACGGTGCAATGAAAAACCCTCCTGTCAATCGGCATTAACTTTTTTATATGGGCAGTCTAGGGCAGTCCAAAAAAACTTCCCTGAGATTGTGAGTTCCAGCTTGAGCAATCTCGGTTTGCTATTGGTCTCATTTTGATGGGCGATGACAGGGACTCTTGTGATAAGTCTGGGGCTGGGGCTTCAGCACCCATTGAATGTTCCAAGCCATAGACTATGACCAAAGCAAATGAATTTTGATTTCTTTTTGGAGAAACTTCTTAAAACTATACTGGAAACTGCACATTATTTTTATTTAAGTCACTTATCGGACTGTGTATCTCCTGGAAGCCTAATGGGAAAATTAAAAAGTTGGAAACTTTGTAAAAATTAAAGAAATGACATACCATCTTCTCTACGTAGCACTGGTATACAATCAGAAATAAACCCTAAAAACAAAAAAAGTTCACAATTTCAAGAAAACATGAAAATTAGGTATACAGTGTCGATATTACAATAACGTTATCATATCGTCTCTGGATAGATAGATTAGCACATACGCTTGCTGTCTTCGCAAGGTATGGGTTTCTATGCTTAGTACAAGGGGACCACGAAGTAGCCCAGGGATAATCTAGGCAGTGCGAGCCCCAGGCCTTTCTCTCGGTGTGACCGCATTTCGTGATTCCTTTTTGCCTTTTTGTCTAGAATTACAGAGAGCTGGCAACTCTCCTCACCACTCAAGGCGAATTTAACTTTGGTCGGAATCGAACCCACAATCAAAGATTGCGAGCAAAGATTCGCTCACTACATGGAAATTCACTTCAAACCCTCTCCAGAAATATTAATTTTTGCGCGGTTAGCAGACAAAATAATTACATCATGATATTGTTCAGAACATTCATTTCGTTACCATAAATCCTCTCACAAGACACCAGTTTTAAAGCAATTTTGTTCCACTGGAGCTTAAAGGAGGGAAAGTGTGTTTGTGCATTACTTTACACGCTTTTTTATAAGGAACCACTTTATAAGGAACCTCATGTAGAAGGCCCGAAAATGTAAAGAACTTATACTACTAAACAGAAAATCATTAATGAACTTTTGAATGTTGAATGCTTTCATCACTGCATATAATCAAGAATTAGAAAGCCAGTTCCATTCATTTGGACTCGAAAATCACGTAAATTGTACGTTAAGAATGTATCCAATGTTTTTTTGAGTAGTCTTGAGCTTTGCTCACATGCAAATGTCTCTCTTTTTTGACAAGGCCACTGTATGTGCAGTTAAAATTAAGGAACTATTAAGGAACTTTTGGAACTACAATTGCATGAAAAGAGGCCCAAAAATAAGGTAAGAACTAGGCCTTGAGGTAGGTTCCTTATAAATAAATGCGTTACGCAGGGCCGTCCCTAGAACTTTCAAGCAGGGGCGGGGGGATTGCCGAATTTCAATTTTGTTTAGAAGTGGAGGGGCGCAAAAGTGGGGGAACTTACAAATAAAAATATTCACAAACGGCTCATTCGACTAAGGGGTCCGGGGCATGCTCCCAGGGAACATTTTGAGAATTATTGATCTAGAATCGCTCCAATGACCATTTCGGGACCTATAAATTACAATTTTCTGAGCCATTACCCAGTTTACCAATCCAATAGAGATCGACGTTAAGGATGACTATGACTGATTAAAATGATTGCGGGATGTTGCAACCCCATAAGCTTTAGAGCCACTGGACCATTAAGAAATAGAGATGTGGAGGTATACATACAGTAGACTGTCGTTAATAATCAGTCATAAAGTAAGGGCTGGGGTGGATGTATGATACTCAATAGTGCTAATTATTGTGAAGACCCAAAGACGTCGTCAAAATTCATACACAGGTTACAAAGAAGACACCAAAGTTCTAGGGGTACTTCAATATGTAGACATACTGGACGTGCCGCTCATATGGATGGGTTTTTTCGACTGAAATTCTCTACACATGGGTCTGATATTCTGCTCGATTCTGGTTGATGGGTTGGTATTTTAGGATTTTCTTACTAATAGGTCCCATAATGATTTACCGCAAAGTGGCTGACAACCTTTCTACTGTGTTTTTTGCTTTCGAAACGATGAATTAGCAGCAACAACAGAGCTCGGTCACATTGATTGCAAAGAATCGCCGTCAGTTAGATTTTGCGAGACTTTTCAAAATCAACCAAATTCATACACAAGGGCTTGAAATTTCCCGATTTTCTTGCAAATGGGTCAGAAATCCTTGAAAATCTTATCATGCAAATGGATCCTTTTGTCAAAGTCCAGATTCACGTCTAATCATGGACACATTGAAGTACCCCCACCCCCGGGAGAGAAAGCCAGGAAAAATGCTATTTATACAGCAAGTCGCAAATCACTCTCACTGAATGCATTTTTCGGGATGGATCGGTCATTTTGTATCTGACATTTTTTCCTTGGATAGTAAAATGCCTTATATTGCTTGCATTGTCAATTTATTACTGCACATTTTTCTTTTTTATCACTGCACTGCACATTTTCGTTTTATCAATGCACGCTGTAATGCTGTCATGGCGAGGCTCGGACCCCGACCTCAGCTCCTGGCACAATGATCTAAACAGCTCCATTAGCCAACGAGGTCACCTTCACTAAGTTGATAGAAGACGATGAAAGGAACTATAGTAGTTATTCGATCATCCGGCCTGCTTGGTACACGAGATTTTCCAAATGTGTGCGGATGATCCAAAATTCCGGAAACTCGAAAAAATACGATCAAAGCAAAAATCAGTTACAATCTGCTTTTTAAAATTATTTTCAAACAAAAAATTCTCAGATTACGAGAATATTTCGGGTTTTAGGGTGATTCTGTGATTATTACTGCGTGACATTTTGATGTTCAGTTCCTTTGTGCAGAGAAAAATAGAATATTCGCTGAACAATGATTTCGTAGTTGAACATTTTTGACGGACCAGATAATCGAAGTCCGGTTAAATGAGGGGTCGGATTATTGAATAACTACTGTAGTTTGTATCTCCAGCTCAGCAAAGTTTCACTTTGATAACAGCTGAGTTATATCGTTAATCATTAAATTGTAATGCCCTGACCAAACGATCAAACACTGTTGGTCAAACATTTGCAATTTGTTTCTTGTCCTTTGGTTACGTTACATTTTATGCTTGATACAAGCATAAAATGTTTTAGACGTTTTTCAAAACATTGTTGAGCGAATTCTTCTTGTCAAGCAATGTTTTGCGATGTAAGACGGTCAAACATTGCCTGTAAAGGAAATCTCCAATGCTTGACCAAAAATGTTTGATTTTACGGCCAGGGCCTAACGTAACGTTGGATTAGACGCATTACGTAAAAATTTCGTTCTTAAGGAGTCATGTTTCTATTTCTGATGATTGCTTTGGGACGCTGATGATTGCGAATTTGATCAGTAAGACCCTGGCCAAACGATCAACCATTGCTTTCCAAACATTTGAACTTCGCTTGTCAAGCAAAATGTTTTACCGTTTGGCCACGTCGCAAAACAACGCTTGTCAAACAATTTTTGCTTGCGTACACTCTTTTTTATAAGAGTATATCTTATAAGAATATTCAGGCTCAGAATCATCCTATTTTTAAGAATATTGTAAGAATATTGCTCAGCCTCAGCTCCATTATTTGTGTCTCATTTTTCAACAGTTGCCTGTTTTGCAATGTTAAAACGAAACTTCATGATTGTTAAACAACATTTTTATTGTTATAATAGTTGAATTTTTCTTTCGCTCCACCAATTCCTCGTAATGAGATAATTTTTCTTTTAACTATGTTCCTCTGAAACCATATCAGGTTTAAAAAATAAGAATACTTTAAGAATTTATTCAGGCTCAAAACGAAAATTTCTTAAGAATATTGAGGCTGGACAAAATTTATAGTATTCTTATAAAAAAAGAGTGTA
>JACTAT010000027.1:693626-811809 GCA_014526335.1 Chrysaora quinquecirrha
CTTGCTGTAAATTATTCTAGCAATAGAAATCCTCAATTGCATGAAATGTGCATAAAGTTTGTGAACATGCCTTATTCATCATTGAAATTCATCACAACAGCATATTTTTGTGAAGATGAAATAGGAAAACGTATACTTTTACTCACAATAGTGTATGTACACAGTTAGTATTATAACAAAATTCTATTGGCCTTGAAGCCACGGCTCGCAGATAAAACCATTTCTAAATTGGGTTCCTTTTTTCGGAACACCCTGTATCTGTAGAAACTAATGAAAAAAGATGCAAGTAACTCACAAAAAATAAAATACTCGGTAAAATGCCTCCTAGAGCAGATAAACTGGGAATCGAATCCTTTCTTTCATTTTAACTCTCACTAAATGTGAATTTGAAGCAAACTTTGCTGCACTTTCCCTCCTGAAACGACTGCAATTTCGGTCTTTGAACGCTGTCTTTTCTTCAAGCAAAAAAGTTTCACTTCAGATTGGAATACAGGACCTTTAAGCTTAGTGTTAGGCGAATTTTCATATTTCTTATGTTCACGAATTTGATTATAAAGTGATGGAAAGAAAGACAATTTACAGGGGATTTGACCGCTGAAATTTTACACCCTGTTATCTCTGTGTCGTAAAATGCCCTGCAAATTTTCAAACTTTTGATCACTATAAAATCAACCCCATGAAAACTAGAGGCTCGAAAATTCGCCTCTTCATTAGAACTACACGCTTTTTTATAAAGAACCACTTTATAAGGAACCAACATGTAGAAAGCCCGAACATTTAAAGAACTTATACTACTAAAGAGAAAATCATCAAGGAACTTTTCAATGTTGAATGCTTTTATTACTGCAAATAATCAAGAATTATAAAGCCGATTCCATTCATATGAGTCGAAAACCACATAAATTGTACGTTAAGCATGTATCAGATGTTTCCTTGAGTACTCTTGGACATTGATCACATGGGGCTCGCATGCAAGTGTCTCTCGTTTATTGTTAAGACCACTGTAAGTACAGTTAAAATTAAGGAACCATTAAGGAACTTTTTGAACTACAATTGCCTCAAAAGAGGTCCAAAAATAAGGAACTTTAAGAACTAGGCCTTGAGGAAGGTATCCTTATAAAAATAGCGTGTAGTTGAAAAGGTTGTATACAGTGAACAATACTGCGGAAAATATTTTCCCAACAAGCCATACAAGTCATACAGAATAGAAAAGAGGACCATGTCTTACCTATTGTAAGAATTTCGTATAGAACAACGCCAAATGACCAACTAAAAGGAGGAAAATAGGCAAAAATAAAGAAAGTTTAAAGAAAGGAAACCCAAAAGTTATTACCGGGTTAGCTCGATTAAGCGCCCTCCTTCAAATATGCGCACTCACACATGTTCACACACAATTTCGCCCCTAGGCCCCAAATCAAATTTCCTCGAATCTCAACCGTCAAATCGATTTTGGCCCTGGTACCGGCCACAAAATCTGTCAAAATACTGGCAATTTAGGCCTAGGCATAAAAACAAGATGTAGATTCCGAAAGCAGATGTTCTTAGAAAGGAAGCGCAAAGAATTTCATTGATAACTGCAAGACAAGATACAATATCTCATGTAGCATCATTTTTTGGTTTTTCTGCATGTTTTTCACATTGTTCGGCCTATTTTGGTGTGAAATTTTGAAGTAAATGTGACGTCACTTAAATTATCTATTGCTTGAACAGCCAATCAAATTGCGCATAGACAAGGCCGATACCAGGGTCGAATATGGACAGCGGAGTTTCACGTAGAGGTTGGTTCCCACATACAATTTTGATAGTGTACCGTATATGCAATCTCCTCATGGGAGGAATCAAGAGACACCTTTCGCTAGTTGCTGCAAAAATAAATCTTGAAATAATTGCTCCTCTTTGAGAGGGATCTTTCAATAAGCGCCCATGGCGCTTAAACAAGGAAATACGGTATGTAAAAAATCATGAAAACACAGATTCAAAATAGAAAAAAATAGGCTTACACGTCACTTTTGATACTTGAAATTCCTTGAAATATTGATTCATACGCCATCCATTTCACTGGTAATCTTGCCTAAAAAGTATGAATTTTACTAATAAGATAAGGGTTCTATAAAGATAGTCTTAGCGATAGTCTATAGTCTTTAGCGACAGTCTGTGTACATATCACATAAAGGGAGGAGAGCCCTGGGCTGTGTGACTTAGAGAGTTACTCGGCGATTTCATTGAGCTCTATAGCTGAGTGGAAACGTCGTTGGCTCTCTTGTCATGCAGTCCAAGTTCGAATCCCATCTATTGTGGTATGCCACTTGTGGAAAAATCACATAAAGTGTATGTACACAGGTAGCTATAGAGTTCCGCCAAAAATTGAGATTTATCCAGCCCTAAATTATCCCGTAACCCAAAGACGCACCAAGAATCAACAATAAAAAATCGAATCAGTTCCAAAGAGCAAAGGGAATTTCAGTTGCTTCGCTAAGCAATAAAAGCGAATTGCTACGAAAGCAATTCGCTTGATTTGGTCGGGAAAAGCGACGTGGCTTCGCTACTGCGATGAAAAGAACGGTAAAATGTCGAATCAAACTTTTGTTTCGCTCCAAAAGAACGCACCCTAAATGTTTGATAAACAATGTTTACTCTTAGGTGCCAAATAAACGGAGGGTCTTAATAAATGGGGGGGGGGTGGGAACTATTTGAAAATATTAATAAATGGGGGAGGGGGTTTTAAAAAACGGATGGGTGCGGAATTTTTATATACTACACTACCTAAGACGTTACACTATTTCTATTATACACTACACTACCTAAGATTACACTACTGAGTGTAAACTTTTTGTACACTACTGTGTTTTTCTGAGTTACTTCATCAAAAATAAGGGTTATGAAGCGTAGTTTACTCCTTTCACAAGTGAAATTTTTTCTTTCAAAACTTTTTCTTCCAAAATTAATAAACGGGGGGTCCTAGTAAGGTCCGTAAGGGTAGGGGAAAAAGCTCTAAACTAATAAACAGGGGGGGGGGGACGTTTATTTGGCACCTAAGAGTAATCGTTTGGCTAGGGTCTTAAAAGTATGCCTCTTGAACGAACCTGTGATTCTCTTTTGTACACTACATCAGTATCATCTAGTTGGCGTGCCAATCCAAGATCGGAAATCTTGCAAACAAATTTGTGATCGACTAAGATGTTTCTACAAGCCAAATCACGATGAACAATCTGTAAAAGAGAACCTGTTGAGTGAGTGGCCACGCTTTTCAGTCAGCTCTCGTTAGA
The DNA here is from genome assembly GCA_014526335.1 of Chrysaora quinquecirrha. Classification (NCBI taxonomy): domain Eukaryota; kingdom Metazoa; phylum Cnidaria; class Scyphozoa; order Semaeostomeae; family Pelagiidae; genus Chrysaora; species Chrysaora quinquecirrha. The sequence goes on from JACTAT010000027.1 coordinate 696,893, forward strand.
CAATTGAAGTTAAGCTTGGTCGTGTGAGGTTAGCATCTGGATGGGTGACTTACCAGATTGATGACTAAACAACTCACTCTGCCGTCCTTCGGAAGGGACGTTAAACTAGGGGTCCCATGCCTGCATGCGGTAAGCATAGTAGGCCTAAATTAGCTGAAAAGGCTAGAAATAACAGCCTACTCAAAATAAAGTAACAACAACAACAGCAACAACAACAACCGTGTAATCAGAGGTGATTTGTTCAAAAATGAACAAGGTGGGCTAACGTCGTAAAGGAATGGTGTGGTTCTTCCGGAGGGTATTTGTTTTGTTTCAGATAGGGACGTGCCGTGCAAAGACGAAAATGCCTATCCATATTTATAACAATACAAGAAAATGAATTCATCATATGTGGGCTACCACAATTGTTACAATTGCCTTGACCGGGATTCGAACCAGTGACCTTCTGGACAACAAGCCAGTTGACTACTCCACTTCACTAAGCAGTGCAATGAAGTAGCCAGCCCAACTCGAGGTCCTTCCAGCCACAGGTCTCCTCCACAGCCAAGGTTTTTCTTTGTGTTTCGGCTTAAAGCCTTCATCAGAGCAAAGTGCAGTGGATCAAGTGTATCAAAATTTGTGGTATTACACGAGGAGCTGGGGCCCTTTGCTTGCTTTTGCCCACCTCTGAAAAAACCATTTGAGAATACCATGACTCATTTACCGAACTCGCAAGGGTGGACGGCTGAGCCCATTTTTGACTTCTGGAAAGTGGTCCAGATGATATTCACATCCACATTCTAACAATCTTAGAGTCAAGCTGCAGTGGTTTTACGCCGGGTAATGCTTGTGCGGTACAGTTGGGTGTGTGCAGTACAGTGAAGGGATATCATCAGTACGTTGGAGGATTTTCAATATTGACTGTACTGTACTGATGATATCCCTCCATTCATTGAACTGATGATATCCCTCCACCGTACTGAAAATCCCCCACCGTAGTGATGATATCCCTCCACCGTACTGAAAATCCCCCACCGTACTGATGATATCCCTCCACTGTACTGAACAACATCCACTGTACTGATGATATCCCTCCACTGTACTGTACATCCTCCACTGTATTGCACAGACATTACCTGGGGCGGGTTTTGCAAACTAAAAGCCTAGACCTTTGGAAGTTGTAGCTAATAATTATAATAAGAGACGTAAAATCAAACATCAAACTCACATTTTGAGATGCGAGGTGTTGCATTCCATCCGCAATCATGACAGAAAATTGCAGCAATTGCCTGGAGGTCAATGTTGATGTATGTAGATTTAACGCAGACGACTCGTCATAGCCACGTGATTTTCGAAGAAATTTCAGAAGGCTACCATTGGCTAAGAATTCCAGGATAATGCATTGCGGCTCTGGAAAATGAAAAGGGTAATCAACAGAAATAAGAATTATAAAAAGAACCGTGTCCGACTGTATTGCGCGGGCTGACGACCGTAGCCTATTCACAAACGCTATCCCAATACTGCCAGGCGCGAGAACTTTTGCCTGCTGTGTTTCCACCCTGGGCCAGTACGTTCCTCATTATACAACCTGGTCATATCGGACTACTCCAATGTAACCATGTTGACGTCTGGCTTAGCGCGGACGTCCGATCGACATAGGCATGCGGCAACCAGTGGTCCCGAACTCAAGCCATTCTACGATTCAAGCCTCCAAGCAGCTGGATTACAGGTGCACGCCACAACACCCGGCGAAAATGTGACCATTGATCTGAACAACATTCTTGCCCAACAGGTACAATTCAATTCAATTTATTACTTGTTTGTTTATCAGTCAATTGTTAATAAACTGAGTTGAATTTTACCTGTTAGACAAGAATGCAGTTTTCATCAGAAGCATTTTCAAACGCCGGGTGTTGTGGCGTGCACCTGTAATCCAGCTGCTTGGAGGCTTGAATCGTAGAAATCGGGACCAGTTGCATGCATGTCAATCGGACGTCCGCGCTAAGCCACACCCCGGGTAATGTATGTGCAGTACAGTGGAGGGTGTGCAGTACAAAGCAGGGATACCATCAGTACAGTGGAGGATGTTAAGTACAGTGGAGGGATATCACCAGTAAAGTGGAGGATATTCAGTACAGTGGAGGGATATCATCAGTACGATAGAGGATATTCAGTATACTCGAAAGATGTCAACAGTACAGTGGAAGATGTTAAGTACAGTGGAGGGATACCATCAGTACAGTGAAGAGATATCATCAGTATGGTGGAGGATGTTCAGTACAATGGAGGGATATCATCAGTACAATGAAGGGATATCATCAGTAGGTGGAGGATGTTCAGCACAATGGAGGGATATCATCAGTTCAGTGGAGGGATATGATCAGTACAGTGGAAGATGTTCAATACTCTGTAGGGATATCATCAGTACAGTGGAGGGATATCATCAGTACAGTGGAGGGATATCATCAGTACAGTGGATGGTGTTCAGTACAGTGGAGGGATATCATCAGTACAGTGGAGGATATTCAGTACAGTGGAGGGATATCATCAGTACAGTGGAGGATATTCATTACAGTGGAGGGATATCATCAGTACAGTGGAGGATATTCAGTACAGTGAAGGGATATCATCAGTACGGTGGAGGATGTTCAGTACAATGGAGGGATATCATCAGTACAGTGGAGGATATTCAATACAGTGGAGGGATATCATCAGTACAGTGAAGGGATATCATCAGTACGGTGGAGGATGTTCAGTACAATGGAGGGATATCATCAGTACAGTGGAGGATGTTCAATACTGTGTAGGGATATCATCAGTACAGTGGAGGGACATCATCAGTACGGTGGAAGGATATGATCAGGATATTCAGTACTGTGGAGGGATATAATCAATGTTCAGTACTGTGGAGGGATATCATCAGTACGGTGGAGGGATATCATCAGTTCAGTGGAGGGATATCATCAGTACGGTGGAGGATGTTCAGTACAGTGGAGGGATATTATCAGTTCAGTGGAGGGATATGATCAGTACAGTGGAATATATTCAGTACTGTGGAGGGATATCATCAGTACAGTGAAGGGATATCATCAGTACGGTGGAGGATGTTCATTACAATGGAGGGATATCATCAGTACAGTGGAGGGATATTATCAGTTCAGTGGAGGGATATGATCAGTACAGTGGAGGATATTCAGTACTGTTGAGGGATATCATCAGTACGGTGGAGGGATATCATAAGTACAGTGGAGGATATTCAGTACTGTGGACGATATCCCATCAGTAAAGTGGAGGGATATCATCAGTTCAGTGGAGGGATATCATCAGTACAGTGAAGGGATATCATCAGTACAGTGAAGGGATATCATCAGTTCGATGGAGGATATTCAGTACACTCGAAGGATATCATCAGTACGGTGGAGGATATTCAGAACTGTGGAGGGATATCATCAGTACAGTGGAGGGATATCACCAGTAGAGTGGAGGGATATCATAAGTACAGTTGAGGATGTTCAGTACAATGGAGGGATATCATCAGTACAGTGGAGGACTTTCCGCAGACGTCCACATGGTTACATTGGCGTAGTCCGATATGACAAGGTTGTATAATGAGGAACGTACTGGCCCAGGGTGGAAACACAGCAGGCAAAAGTTCTCGCGCCTGGCAGTATTGGGATAGCGTTTGTGAATAAGCTACGGTCGTCAGCCCGCGCATTACAGTCTGACGCGGTTCTCTTTTTAGAAACTTAATATGAATTTGTTAGATTTTCATTCTTCGATTGCTCAGAGATAAGATTGATAAGAAAACACGTTTCTCAGGCCAGTTGAAATTAGAGCCCCGAATATTGAAAAGAATAAGGAAATAACGCAAAAAATTGGGGTACCTCTAGCAGTGCAGCAACCAAGTAATCGTACCACGTGAGGATGAGCTCTCAGTTTCTTCATTGTATTTAATTCAAGCTGAAAGTCGCGAACGTCATTTTCCCTTGCACCTTCTATGGAAGAAAAAAAGGGAAAATTATACCCTATTACCACGCTTAAAGAACGCTGAGTTGAAGACACACCCATTTTATCTGGAATCAAATGTGCTGAGGCGTCGTGGCCTAATCCAGCTGGCTCGTTGTATCAGAAGCTCAGCGAGGTCGGAATATGAGCCCCAGCTACGGTAGCATGACAACCAAAGAAGAGGTCTTGATTAGTTAAATGAAAATTAGAAAGCACTTCTTATTTGAGTTTAAGCGGGAGTGAGCGTTCTGGTCTACCTGTGTAGGTTGTCCTCTTGCCGGGGTCTCTGTGCCATTTAGAGGCTGTAATGTGTATAAGCGTTGGGCTGATATTTGAATTATTTGCATATGGGCCTGTGTAAATTCGCCCAACTTGCTCCAATGATGACAGAACACCAGCCATCATGCTAACTTGTTATGTTAGACATAAGGCTCAACAGCTCTGAGGAGCATGGACAAAATTAATGGTGGTTCGATACTTTTTTGGTTTTGTGGCTGCGAACGACCTTGCATTAACCTACTATTGAGATCCTAGCGACTGGAGCTAAATACATAATTTCACTTTCACCTTTACCTGGAAATGTCTGCAAAGCAAATATAGACTTGAATGGTTGGAAAGTATTGAAACTATCAAATGACAACAAAATGCAATTTTATCAGATTTTATATAGTGATAACAAAAGGTGTTGTACCCTTCAAGGGATAAGAGGAACCAGATTCTCCTTAAAATTACTGAGATCTGTCTTAGAAATTACCGCTCAGGAGTCAGTGTTTGAGAGTTTTCAAATTTTTTTACACGTGGAGTGAGTGGCCAAGCTTCTCAGTCAGTTCTCGTTAGACAGCTTAAGTTAAGCTTGGTCGTGTGAGGTTAGCATCCGGATAGGTGACTTTTTGGATGGATGACTAAACAAATCACTCTGCTGTCCTTCGGAAGGGACGTTAAACTAGGGGTCTTATGCCTGGATGCGGCTTGCATAGTTGGCCTAAATTAGCTGAAAAAGCTAGAAACAACAGCCTACCCAAAATAAACTAACAACAACAACAACAACATTATTAGTAACTGTCACTTCTCGATTTGATTGACATTTCGGAGGGCTGAAACAAAATTCAGCGAGACCAATTGTTGAGGTTATCCATTGAATTTGCCATACGAAATTCGATTGACATGGGAAAGACATTCCAAATATTAATTTGGCAAGCAGTTTACCTTTAAGCATCTTCACTGCAACTTTCGAGACACCAACATTACCACAGATGCTATTTGCAGTTGCAAGATACACAATACCAAACTGCCCTTCACCAAGGATTTTTATCAGACCAAGATCGTCAAGTGAGAACTCGAATTTATCGTCTGGTATATTTAGATACAATGGTTCTAAAACAAAACAGAAATTGCCATCATAATCATCATCTTCATGAACATCACATCATTGTCATGAACATGATCATGATCCCCATCATCATCATCATCATCATCATCATCATCATCACCATCCTCATCATAATCATAATCATCGTCATCACCATGACTATCATCATCATCATAATCATCATCATCATCATAATTATCATCATTATCATCATCATTATCATCATTATCATCATTATCATCATCGTCGTCGTCGTCGTCGTCGTCATCATCATCATAATTATCATAATTATCATCATCATCATCATCACCATGAACATCATCATCATCATCATCATCATCATCATCATCCTTATCATCATTATTATCATCGTCGTCGTCATCATCATCATTATCATCATCATCATCATCATCATCATCATCAGCATCATCATCATCATCATCATCATCATCCTTATCATCATTATTATCATCGTCGTCGTCATCATCATTATTATCATCATCATCATCATCATCAGCATCATCATCATCATCATCATCATCATCATCATCATCATCATCTTCACCACCATCATCATCATCATCATCGTCATAATCAATATTTCATCATCATCATCATAATCATCATAATTATCATCAGCGTTATAATCATCGTCGCCATAATTATCATCATCAAAATAGTAATAACCATCATCATCACCATTATTATAATTATCACCATAATCATCATTACCACCATAATCACCATTATCATCAGATCATGATAATGATCATCATCATCGCAATCATGAGCATCATGATCAGCATTATCACGATCATTATCATCATCATTGATATTCAATTTTAAAACGTTAAAACAAAGTTTATTTTTTTTAACTTTATTAAAAAAACATTCACCTTCCTCTACATCAATTCCCAAATTGACTTCAGGGTTTATCTACAAAAAAAATGCAGATGAAATTTCGGATAACCCTATTCTTGTTCCGGCAACGGAACAACAAAGGTCTATTAGCTAGAGGATGCGGTTACCGAGGAATCTGGTCCATGAAGATATAGTATCAACAGGCAAAGGCTCTAGGGTTTAGCTTGGTGAAAAAAGGGTTGGGCCTAAATTTTCGATCCTTTCATGGAATAAATCGTTAAAAGCATTTCACCAGTTTTGGTTCTCGCCCACGTTGCTAAATTTCCCGACAGTCCTCCCCTTCCTCCTCTATGCTAGATAGTTACTGGGCATGACTTGCCAGCATGCCTGTGCAGAGGCCCGCGGGAAAAACAGGTTGTTCTTCACCAAACCCGACCGTTGGTCTGAGATTTAGTTTTCTGGCAATTTAGTCCTGTGTACAATCGCGAAACGCTTTCAACTAATGACAGAACACAGGCCATCCTTCTAAAGTGTCATGTTGGTTATAGGCTCAACAGCTTTGAGAGGATACACGCAGTTTTTTTATAAGCAACTTCGCTTGGCCCTAGTTCCAAAAGTTGCTTATTTTTGGACCGTTTATGACCACCTTTTAGTAGCAAAAGTTGCTTAAAAGTTGCTTAATTTTAACTGTATCTTTTTGCCCTAAGAATAGTAAAGAGACTAGGAAAACAGCGAATTCTAACATTGCACATAAAAAGACTGAAATCATTTCTCCCTGTTGATATTGTTACCATTTGAGACTTTGGACTCAAAGTTAAACGGAAACCCTCAATGAAATGCCTCACTTAACGAGAAACACTCCGTTGATATGCGAGTTTTGACGACAAATGAATGGAAATAGCTTCTATGTTGATCAATCCTCGATTGCTTGCAGTGATATAAATTATAACAAATTGAAAAAGTTGCTTAGGTTATTTTCCTGTGGTACTATACGTTGCTTAAACTTTTAGGCCTTCTACATCTTGGTTGCTTATAAGCGGTTGCTTATAAAAAAACTGCGTGTATTTTGCCACACTCTTGATGTCTGTCAGACATTGAAAAAGGGGAAGAGGCTAAATATTTAAAGGGTTGAGGGGTAACGTGAGATATAAATTTAAGTACCTTCATCAGTGGCACTGGTTTGGTCTTGTAGATTCAATTTAAAAAATTTTGATACCCAACGACTAACTCCAACTGAATTTTTTACTCTAATCTAGAATTCAAAAATTAAAAAAATGCAAAAAATGTGAAGCCCGAAACGTAGACTGAACGTCTATGAAGTGCGGTAAGCAAAGTTACAGGAATGTGTGCCAATTCATTTGTTGAATGAAGAATTAGCCAAGTGAAGAATGAAGAATTAGCTGAATGAAGAATGAAGAATTAGCTGAATGAAGAATTAGCTGAATGAAGAATTAGCTGAATGAAGAATTAGCTGAATGAAAAATTAGCTGAATGAAGAATGAAGAATTAGTGAAATAAAGAATGAAGAATTAATTGAATGAAGAATGAATAATTAGCTGAACGAAGAATTAGCTTAATGAAAAACTAGCTGAATGAAGAATGAGGAATTAGCTGAATGAAGAATGGCTGAATGAAGACTGAAGAATAAGCTGTATGAAGAATTTACTGAATGAAGAATTAGCTGAATGATGAATGAAGAATTAGCTGAATGAAGAATTAGCTTAATAAAAAACTAGCTGAATGAAGAATGAGGAATTAGCTGAATGAAGAATGGCTGAATGAAGACTGAAGAATAAGCTGTATGAAGAATTAGCTGAATGAAGAACTAGCTGAATGAAGAATGAAGAATTAGCTGAATGAAGAATTAGCTTAATAAAAAACTAGCTGAATGAAGAATGAGGAATTAGCTGAATGAAGAATGGCTGAATGAAGACTGAAGAATAAGCTGTATGAAGAATTAGCTGAATGAAGAACTAGCTGAATGAAGAATGAAGAATTAGCTGAATAAAGAATGGCTGAATGAAGACTGAAGAATAAGCTGTATGAAGAATTAGCTGAATGAAGAATTAGCTGAATGAAGAATGAAGAATTAGCTGAATGAAGAATTAGCTTAATGAAAAATTAGCTGATTGAAGAATGAGGAATTAGCTGAATGAAGAATGGCTGAATGAAGACTGAAGAATAAGCTGTATGAAGAATTAGCTGAATGAAGAACTAGCTGAATGAAGAATGAAAATGAAGAATTAGCTGGATAAAGAATGAAGAATTAGCACATGATGAATATACGTTATGTAAACCACGAAACTTACCATGCATGGAAGAAATCCGCTTTTAGTTACAGTGAATGATAGAAACGGGTAATAGCTCAATTGATTCTTGTATCCATCACAGTGCACTTCGTAGTAGACAGTGGCATCCCCTTTGAATATTGGAGGATTCCAACGCAACGTTAACACGTTGCCGAAGATATTACCTTGGATGTTGGTCACATCTGAAGATACTGGGGCAAAAAAAGAAGATAACCATAAAAAAATGTCGCTTGGACATTATGCAAGTGCAACTCTTGCAATCAGCTCTTTCAACCGTTCCAAACTGCCCAAACTAACGTAGGTAAAACTAACGTTAAGGAAAACTAGCGTATGGCTTGCCTCACATTAAGTTAACCCATAGATTTGACCCTGCTATATCAAGACAGCTTTAGTTAAGATTCTTCAACAAGGGACAAACGACTATCGACAAGCAACGAACCCCGGACTGCATTTGAAAGCCGACGGCATTTCTATTGAAAGAAAGAGCTGAAAGTCACGCAGCCTATTTTAATAAAGAGCCTTTCTCCTCACTTTACCAAATATTTTTGCTCACTTTCCGTCTTTCGTATTGAATAGGCCTGAATATTTTTGTGACAAAGAAACATTTGAAAGTCACAAGCATTCAACTATGATATATAAATTGGTCTAGATCATCATTAGTTTCCCTGTCCCATGTATAGATATCTAAGTAACTCTCAAGAAGCGTTAAGAACTCAAAATATGAAAAATTTAAGAAAATTTCAATGGCTGACCAATTTTTAGCTTCTTATAAAGAATTCTTGTAGTTCAGTAGTTAAAGTAGAGATTTCGAGATTTCGCGTTCTCCACGCGAGGGTGTGAATCGCCTGGAAGTTGCTGTTGAAACTTCTTTGGCCAATATTGTTGTGTGGACTTGAAATATTGACCAAGGCTGACCTGGTTAATTAAAAAATGACCGTCCTGTTTGTGCCCGTCAAATCTAGAGCGGACCCAATTTCAATCATCCTCAGTTTCAGTTTTGGCAGTTTGCACCGGATTAAAAATCTTAGCGGCAAAAACTTGAAAGTCACTAATAGTATTAAATGAGTCCCTGGCCAAACGATCAAGCATACTTGTCCAACATTTTAAATTTCCTTTCAAGCGATGTATAAACGTTTGACCGTGTCACGAGTCATTTCTTTACAGGCAGTACAAAATTCGCTTGGCAATGTCTTTTAAAAATTCAAAAACATTTTTGTTGCTTGACTTAAGAAAAAGATGCTTGCCTGGCGACGTACCTTTGCTTGACAAACCACGACGATTTAGTCGAATAAAAATTTGAGAGCGTTTTTACTCTCAGTCGAATGATGTTGAGCTGTGTTGAACTGTGTCGAGAGATGTCGAGGAGGCTTTAAACACCTCCCTCGACGAAAGTCGACCGGTCGCCGGCGCAGAAAAGAGTCAAACGAGTCACTCAGGGGCTGTCTTCTCGACATTGCTCGACAAAAAGTCAGTGATAAGTCGAGATCGTTTGAACAAGCATTCAAACGCCAACACGACTTGACACGACAGATACGACACGATTTGACACGACAGATACAAACAAAAACTACTCACGTCCTTTCTTCGTTATTACACGTACACGCCATCCATATTGTTTTCTTGCCCCAGTAGAAACGTCATTTGAAGAATAAACAGCGAATTCATAATATGTAAAAGGTTTGAGGTTCTGCAGGGCCACACTTTGTATTGTAAATTTACTGGTAGTTGGATTGTATGTGACGTCATCACAATACAGACTGGCATTGTTGCATTTGACTGAGTAATAGATGGTAGGAAGCGTTCCAGGATTGGATGGCTTGGTCCACGTGATTGTTGCTGAAGTGTTTGTTAAATGAAGTACTTGAACGTTCTCAGGCTGCCTAGGCACAGCTGAAATCAGATAGAATACAAAAATTACAAAACTTCATATAGTACAATCTCAAATGAAGACCAACACAATCAAACCAAACAAACCCTGAAATGTGCTTAATCTGTTCTTAATTACTTGGTCACTTAGGCATCTATATTTTTCAGTGAATGTCTGTAGTGGTACTAGGTTTGTTTAAAAATGCAGCATGCCTGTCAATATTATTGTTTGCTTGCTTTGTTTAGTCTAACTATCTTACTTTCATATTAAGCTGATACTCAATATTCTTAGGGCTTATAAAAAGGCCCAGCCTCAGCTTGTTCTTATTTTGTTCTTAAAGTCTGGGTTAAATCTAGGCTAGTGTTCTTATAAAATTGTTCTTATTAAAAATAGAGTGTGGTGTGAAACTACTTTGAAAGGAAGTCCAAATTTACTATCATGAACGTAATACACGTAGCTATTTTTTTATTAGAAACTAAAAAATTGATCCAGTACCAAAAGTTCCTTAAAATTTTCAAATTTTGAGTACTGAATGTTTCTGAAGAGTTTCTTGAATATCCATATTGGCAACATAGCTATTCTATCTGAATGATGTCCCAAACCCATTTATTGATCGTATTTGAAAACTTATGGGTTTCGCGTTTGCCTACGTGTCACATAAATGCGTTATTGGAGACGAAGCATGGGAATCAAAAGAAGATTTCTCGCTGTCTGAGGTGAAAAGTTTCCCACGTAAAAATTTCCAGTACTTGAGTTTCTTAAATTTTTGGCCATTCGAGAGACAGGGTTTCTTATAAAGAGTTTTTTATAAAAAAATACTTGTGGACCTCTGATTTTTTCAGGGAAAAGAAAAAACTCAACAAAGATTAGCACGATACTTACAGTGGCAATTTTCACTACTGTCGTGTTCTTTGTCTGCACGTCGGTAAAAATCTGGTTTACAAGGGCAGCTGTCTGCATTGCTTGTCAGGGCTGTATTATTGCCGCATTTTTGGCACGATTCGTTACCAGCAGCAGATTTGAAATAACCCGCGCTACAACCTACGGGACACAGAAAGCCGAGTTTAAATGAAGATCTTGATAATGTATCTTACTAAAGATTTTTTCGTCTGACATTCCTTAGAGAATGAACGTCATAAACAGACTGAAACAATTGACTAAGGCGGAATTTATACCAAGATGCGGATCGAGATGCCCCAATCAGAAAATGAGGCCAAATTGGCATTGTGTTTCAAACACCAATCAGCTTTTAACAGGAACAATGGAAAATAATTGAATAGTCCAAGTGAGAAACTGGCTTTTTGGTTTTGATGTGGACAGATTCAAATTGATTGTTGGACATATTGATTGGTGCAGTTTGAACCGCATCTGGGTATAAATTCCGCCTTAGTCTATTGTTTTGGTCTGTTTCTGACGTTCAATCTCTGAGGAGTGTCAGAAGAAAAAAGCTTTTAAGTATGCCTGAAAATGTATCCGCTGTTCATCGCAGTTCTGAAGTTTTATACTGCTCAACAATTATTATCTAACAAAGTTGGCAAACTACAATAAATTATTATTGGAACAAATGAATATACGATTTCAACTAAGAGCCTCGTTTTCATAAAAATTTCGAAAATTTCTTCAAACATTAATCACTAAGCTACACTACCAAGTGTTAGCAATGGACTTTAGAGCTAAAAGTTTAAGGCAGAAGAAGTTTATCGTTTTCGAAACGTTAACACTAAGAGTGTGTTCTTTTGAACTTAAAAAACTTTCCCGATGTCGAAAGAAGAAAGCTTCCAAAAACAGAATCCATGATTTTCAAAAAACCGGAATTCTGAAACTCGGAGACTTTTCAAAAATTTGTTACAAACGTTAGTCATTTTTCGCGCCAAAATTCTTGCTTACGTCGTTCCCAGACCCTTTCGTGGCATGTCTCCTGGCAACTGATAAAATTGCAGTTTCTTTCAAACTTCAAACCGAGAATCTCTCGAAAGTCTCGAAAGAAACTTTCTGCTTTTGATGGTAGAAGATTTTGGGGAGCTCCAAAACCTGCCGTTTTCAGACGAATTGCTTCGAAAAACACACATTCCGAAAAAAGAAGGTTACCGGAAAAAATATTGGTTTAGAAAAAACACGTCCTAAAAGTGCAATTTATTATTTTAAATGTACCGAGACTTGTCAAGGAAAGTTTCAACATATTCTTGCTTCCACATTTTCTTGCTTAAAGCCTGCTTTCCATATAGCCAAAATTGGCTGTGCCAGTGCTTAACATGGCTGTACAAGTACCGAGACAGTGCTGTGACATTATTAGTTTTAATGGAAACACTTCATCACGGTGGCTCAACCGTGGCTGGACAGATGCTCCACCGCGTTGGTGCTGACATAAAAAGTTGAATTCGGTTCAACTTTCCCGGTCCTACAATGCTTCTGCTACTAGAAGATTTGAATGGAAACATGTGGCGCAGTCGTCGGCGACGTGTCTATGGTACTTGCCTTTGTTCTCATTGAGCACATGACTGAAACAAGCCAATCAAATGCGAGGAAATATGAAGCCATTTTATAACAACCACTGTCGCAACACTGGTACAGCCGGGTCTCAGCACTGGCCCCGCCACGTATTGCTGTATGAAAACGAAACGTCGCAACACTTTCTCAGCGCGGGTACAGCCACTAATGGCTATATGGAAACAAAGCTTAAAAAATAGAAAGGATATTTAATATTACCTGCACATGTATCTCCCTTTCTTTCGTATCCTTTCTCACAATGACATCCACCAAAATAAACAGCTGTACCATTACTGTAACAGTGCATGAAATTGTTTGCAGCTGAAACTACTGGCACACTGTGTGCTACACAATTTCCATTTATCTTTTGAACACCAATAGTAGAGTTAGGTGCAGCAGATGGTGGAAACTTCACAAGATCTCCAGAAATTGTTGGGCAGCCTATGTACTTTACTTGCAACTCAATAACATCACCACATATGCCAAGATCTCGAAATGCTATATAGACACCCCTTCTGCCTTTCATTCCTAAATTCACACTTGATGTGAATTCTGTTTTGTATAGAAAATCCAGTTTTGTGTTGTTTGAAAAGGAAGCGACAAAACTGTATGAATATGATGTGGGATCAACTGATCCAGGAATCATGGTATCACTTCTCATAGCATATACTCCAACTGAATTCAGGCATTGACTATTGACTGTAGTACAGTCACTCAATCTGTATTTCAAAATGACTTTGATCTCAGTTGCTGAGTATGTTGCGATGTATGGCACAGAGAGGTATGCGTTTGAAACATCAGGACTGATAGCACACACAGAATAAAGATTTCCAGATCCCGAAATCCACTAACAAGACAAAATAATTTCAAATTCAAATGCTTAACAAGCATTTAAATGCTCGAGAGCATTTTGAAAATGAGCGGGCACTAATCCTTCACAAATACAATAACAAAGCCAGTCAGGCCCAAGGCTGGACGAAGCATTACGTAATTCTACGTGGTGGTATAAACGAGGCTGGACGAAGCAATAAGCAATTCTACATGGTGGCATAAACGAGGCTAGACGAAGCATTATGTAAATCTACGTGATGGTATAAACGAGGCTGGGCGACGAAAAGACGTTCCACCACGAAGACAGGTCATGCAACCACAATGACAAGTCATGCTACCATGATAATGTATACACCATTTATACTGAAGGTTGTTTAATTTAAACCAGTTTTAACCAGTGCCAACGGGCATTTTACTCAAACTAAACACCATTGAAACTGGTTTAAATCTTAGTGTGAATAGGGTATTGGTGTGCGACGACGATGAATTATTTTTGTCCTCAAAACCGCTCCATACTATGAGCACTTTGGGACATCATTTGTGATCAGTTATCATGGGGAAGTTGGAAATTTTAGGTTGGCACTAATTTCACTCATTCAAGAAAGAATCTACTTTCAAGCAATGATGTGATAACAAATTTTTCGATGAGCAAATCAACCGTAGTGCCATCCTTATGTAATTGCTTGTTTTGTGTATATAACTTGCCAGTGTCTATCCAGATGATTGGTTCAGCAATTTTCTTATTTCACAATAGAATGGTATCTACAATGATGGTTAGAAAGTTTCTTACCTTTGGTCCAACACCTGCAGAAACATTTTTAACTGAGTGCCAATTGGAAAAAGGTTTTACTTGAAGCGTCTCTAAAAAGAAAAAATATCGAATGTCAAATCTAAACATAGGTCAATAAAAAGCAACGTTCATATATTTGTATTTAATGTTTGTTCAAGGGATGTGGTCTCTGTGGCGCAGTGGTTAGCGTGCTGGACTCACAACGGAATTGTCGTGTGTTCGAGCCACGGTCTTTCCACTTGTGTTGCAGAGATAACAACCTTGGGCAAGTCGTAAACACAAATGTGATTCTCTCCACCAAGGTGTATAAATGGTTACCTGGTCGGTAATTATGAGCGCCGTGTGTGGCTGCACCCTGCTATATTCTGTATGTATCCAGACCAGGGGTAAAGTGTGAAGACAACTGAGTAGCCCTAGGCTAGTAGTAGACTCAAAACGGCATATATATATATTATAGTATGCTTTACTAACAAAAGACGGGTTGGAATAAGAGTGGATAGGGGAGGGTTGTCGGTTAGGAAAATTTTTCAAAAATTAAGAAGCGCAGGGGGGAGCACGATTATTCGGTACTCAATAATGACCATGCCCATCCTATTCATTTAATTCCGGCGCCCTAGGTTTACTAGCTACAATATGAAAAAATACGCGTGTCAAGTACATGAACTAATATACGCTTACTAAATGTCTTTCCCCCGCTTAAATTCTGAACATTTTGCAACCCACATCTTTTATCTTCGATTCAAACGCAGGACATTATATGACTGTCTATTGAGGGGTAAGTTGTTTTCACAGCAGAAGATACCCTATGCATGAAATATTTTCAAACGAGCAGAGCGAACAGATTCTTTCACCCACGCTATAACTGCTCATGACGTCACGACCACAATAACAATTTTAGGCCATTCATACGTTTAAGCATACCTTTGTGTGCTCTAGCATACAAAAGACCTCCAAAGGGCATGATTATAAGGTGCAAAACCGTAAGGGGATTTTCAGAATTTTATGTAGAAAATAAATAAGAATTATGGATGCAGCAGATTATTTTAAAAGTATTGAAAGGGCAACATATAACAGATGTACACGGTTTTTTATATAAGAAACCTAACTAAAGCCTCACTAGTAAAAGTTTCTTGAATTTTTATTGTTTCCTATTGTTTTAAGAGACAAAAGAACAAAATAATCTATTGTAATTTGCCAGCAATCTTACTAGTGGATCTCTTATAAAGCGGTTTCTTTAAAAAAAAAGTGTATCACAAAATAAGGATCTCTATCCTATGGTATGACTTTTGTAGAGAAGATCTTTTGCAGTGCACACTGTTATCAAAATGAAGGGCTAACAACCCACGCCACGCCATGTAAAATAAATTCAAATTTTCTTTTTATTATATTCAATGATATTTCATGACCTTAATAGAAAATCTTGTTTACAACTTAATTTATATTCGAACGTGCAGTCAAATGCATCTACAAATTTCTTTTTATAAGAACAACCTTTATTACGGTAAATAAGAAACTGGCAGGCCAAAAACTAAGCCAAGTGTTCTTATAAAAAACATGTAGCCACAAGATAACACAGGAACAAACCTTTTCAACTAGGGGCCTCGTTTTCAAAAATTTTGAAAAATTGCCTCACAGAAACATTTCGAATTCAGATTCGAATTTATCACCTTCATTCTAGTATCGCGGCAGATTTTCTATGCCTCTAGTCCTTACAATGATGATTTAATAGCGATTAAACTTTGAAAATTTGTACGGGATCTGATGGTGAAAAATGACTGAGTTTAAAACTTCACCCAGAGCGATTTTTGACGGTCAAATCCTTTACAAATTTTCAAACTTCTAATCGCTATAAAATCAGCATTGTAAGGACTAGAGGCGTCAAAATTTGCCTCAATACTAAAATGAAGATGCTGAATCTGAATCTGGGGTCGAAATATTTGTAGGAACAAATCGGCAAATTTTGAAAACAACAGAAAATGACTGTTAAAGATAGAGGGAAAAAATTCCAGTCCTTGTTTGCCAGCAAAATGCTGTGAAACGCAGTGCGAAAGGTTTCTACCAACGGTCCTACAGTACTTATACGCAAACAAATTGAGTAGTGAAATTTCATACCAGGAAAGCCACAGTGAAATAATCATTAAGCAGGGGTTGGGGTAGCCAATAAGGCGCCCAAGAATAGAGCCCGGGGGTTACTTCATTGTTCAAGAAACTAGACGTGCCACCCAGTTTTTCCAAACCCATCAATGTCTTCCGATAAATCCTGTTACTCGTGGTACCCATATATAGAAAGAACAACGAAATTTTTTACCCATTTGTACCAATATCTCAAATATTTGAACCCAATTTAACGTCTGAGGCAACTCTAAATGCGGCGAAAAGGCCTTTGCGCAGAAAACTAAAACGCACTTTTTATCAGGCTTTTCAAGACAATGCATGTTTAAAAGTTTTTATATATTTTACTAGCCATATGTAGAGATTCTTTACGGAAAACCAACCCATATGTAGGGAAATTGGCGCTGAAAAAGTTACCCGTTTGGGCGGCACGTCTAGATAGTATAATGAACAATGGAAGTATGCAGACAGAAAACAGTGGAACAATATTATTAGGAACATGAAGTTGTAAAGCACAACGTACATGCGAAGAAGAAGAAGAAGAAGGAAGTACCCCCCCCCCGGGGAATATAACATGCATGTAAAATAACATACACACTTTTTTATAAGAATACCTTAATTTTTGCCGAGCCTCGATTATTCTTAAGATTTTTCGATTTTGAGCCTAAAAATATTCTTAAATTATTCTTAATTTACAATGTATACAATCAATTTCTGCGAAAATAAAAGTTGAAAATAAACAAAATCTCAGTGACTGAGGTATGACAGAGGTGTGTATGGAAGTAACATAAGCAAGACGAAAATTTGAAACGATTTAATAAAGAGCAAAAGAAAATTAAGCAAAAGGAATAAGTTCTACAATTTCATACACGTTTTTTTTTAAAAGAACACTGAAATTGAAGAAAGCCATGAAATGTTCTTAGTTTTTCCGATTTGAAGGCTCAAAATGTTCTTAACATGTTCTTAATTTTCTTGCCTTTTAAAAAGCTGTTCTTCTTCAAATTAGATGGTAATTGCTACAAAAGAATAGGACAGCGCAACTAAAGAAAGAAAATTTTAATTTGTTTCTAGCTTCACAAAGCCTTGTAATGTTCTCAGCATGTTCTTAACTTCTTAGCCTCTAAAGCCTTATGTTCTTATATACTTTGTTCTTATAAAAAAAACGTGTACAAGATAGAGCCGAAATATCTAAACACATTTGGACATTTGGAATATATTGCAAATTTACCAGTTTGTAAAATAAAACTAAGAATGAACAAAAAGAATTTCAAAGCTCAGGGCAGACTCACCCAAACGGCTGTTGCACAACTTCAAAATAACAGCGACAATAAATAAAATCTTAAAACTTCCAAATTTGACATATTTCATCTTTGCTGTTAACTCTCAGATAATACAAACAGTTAAAATTTAACTAACGATATATTTCTGGCTCCAATAAACTCATAACGTCGTAAACCTTTCGCTTTTGTGAAAACTTAATTTTGCAAGGCAAAGAGAAAGCAAGTACGGTAGGATGAGAATGTACTTCCTCATTTGGAATCTGATCTTTCATTCCCATTGTTTTATCGGTCTGCCATTGTGCAATAAAAGTAACAAAAGCTTCAAACCAGACAAAAGGGATCATATTTCTGAACGGTGACGAAGGGGCACTATTGCAGCCTCCTCCGCAGGGGGAAACAAAAGACAAAAGACAACCTCTCTTCATCCCACGCCAAACCAAGCTTCTGGGACGTGCGATGCAAAGAGGTTCAAAGTCATGAAGGCAATTACCCTGCATCTATCCACCCAACAGTCAGTGAAACAGCGGAATAGGCATACTGCTAAAGTTTGCATGCAAAATGCGCATTATGAATCATTTCAACAGCCGCCCCATTCTCAAATGCCAGACGCGTTTCATCGAACAAGAATCGAACAGGGGTTTATTGCGTAGGATGCAAAAGTGATAATAACATGAAAAGATTGAGGGGGCTGGATTCCACCCCATTTTCCCGCTAGGATTAGGGTTGCGATCTCGATTATCTGCACTTCAATTGAATTCATTTCTGTGCAATTCAATTCAACAGTGATACGTACATACATGTCAATGCAATCTCGATTATCTGCAATTCAATTCGATAGCGATACACTTTTATTTGAACTACAATCAATACACACATAAGGCTAACGCTACATAATGTGAGCTTAGCCTTAGATTTTTGTATTAGACTTGTTCCAGCAACTATAGACCTATTCCATGATTCGTAGGGTTCACTGCCTTTGCTTTAAGTCACTAAAATACAAAATCAGGTTTATTTGTTGTTAATGGTGGCAACTCAAACAACTACACGCTTTTTTTATAAGGAACCACTTTATAAGGAACCTACATGTAGAAGGCCCGAAGTTTTAAAGAACTTATACTACTAAAGAGAAAATCATTGAGGAACTTTTGAACGTTGAATACTTTTATCACTGCAAATAATCAAGAATTAGAAAGCCGGTTCCATTCATTTGCAGTCGAAAATCACATAAATTGTACGTTAAGCATGTATCCAATGTTTCTTTGAGTAGTCTCGAGCTTTGCTCACATGCAAATGTCTCTCTTTTATTGTTAAGACCACTGTATGTGCAGTTAAAATTAAGGAACTATTAAGGAACTTTTGGAACTACAATTGCCCCAAAAGAGGTCCAAAAATAAGGAACTAGGCCTTGAGGTAGGTTCCTTATAAAAAAAAAGCGTGTATGAGCAGGAGCAGATGTGGCGTGTGGGGAATGTTTACTAGACTCACTATTACAGTCCTTGTTGCTCTTTAATTGGATAGGCGTGTCAACAACAACAACAACAACAACAACGATAACAACAACAATAACAACAACAGCAACAACAACAATAACAATCAAATTAAATGCAATGTAAGCGAAAGCATTGAAACAGGGCGAAAGATAGATGAAGCAAGTCTACTAACTGTTTAACTAGTAAAGAAAGTGTACTCATAATGAAAGCATATCCCTCTACAAACACATGCGTCAGACCTCATAATGTGTTATGATTCATTTCATTAATTTATTCATGACATTACATTGACATCAATCTATAGCATCGTAGCAACAATTGAACCTAACCACAAGAATAAACAAACAGCACTTCTAATTAAGTGACCCTGTTTTATGCATAGCAGCAGGTACTGCAAAGCATAGATTATAAATCTTCTATCGATCGATTTGTCTTGTTATAAATCTTGCATTTGAAGACTATTATATGCGGCTAGCCTCTTAAGCAGATGTTTTACAATAGATAAGGTTATACCTATCCATGCTCTCAGCCGCAATTCGCGACGCTCGTTGGCCGCAAAGTGCCGCAAACTTAGAACTTAGGGAGTCTTGACATGCCTTTGGTTACAAAGACTTCAGTACGGTGTAGTGTCATGTATTCAGTGCAGTGCAGTACAGATGACATATAAGGTGCAAGAATAATAGAACACTAGAGTAGTGAGAATCCTTGGCATACAACAAAGAGAGGGACCAAATTAATGCTCTGTTACAGTCAGCTTGAACGAGAAGAGTGACAGAGCTCAATGGAAATTTCGAGCAAAAATGAACGTTGTTCGTTGTCAAAAAACCACGATATGACGTTGAAACAAGAAAAACAAGACAACAACAACAAGAGTTAGTAGGTACAAAAAACGCGGGAAAACCAATATGAACTTGAAACCAAGACAAGACCAGGGAAGCAACGAAGCAAGCAAGTAATTTGCATTTACTAACGTAGGTCAGGAGAAGCTGTAGAATGATACGGAACTAAAACGTGCAGCTTGTACTGACTTTAGGCATGTGGCAAGCGGTACCAACGATATTCGAATCCACGACGTGCACAGCCAGGTCAGATCTGGTCTTGTCAAGTTAGGTCAGGTCAGGTCAGGTCAGGTCAGTTAAGGAAAGGTCAGTTCAGGTCAAGTCAAGTCAAGTCAGATCAAGTCAAGTCAAGTCAAGTCAGTTCAGGCAGGTCAGGTCAGGTCAGGTCAGGTCAGGGCAGGTCAGGTCAGGTCAGGTCAGGTCAAGTCAAGTCAAGTCAAGTCAAGTCAAGTCAAGTCAAGTCAAGTCAAGTCAAGTCAAGTCAAGTCAAGTCAAGAATCAAATCAAATCAAATCAAATCAAATCAAATCAAATCAAACCAAACCAAACCAAATCAAATCAAATCAAATCAAATCAAATCAAATTAAATTAAATCAAATCAAATCAAATCAAATCAACTCAGGTTGTTGATTAGTGGATTCGTGAAAATTGTCGCATGTTACCTGTAATTCTTATTTTTACATTCAAATCATTCGTGCAGCATAAGTTTTGACTGCTCAGCAGCAGGTAACCTCGACGTTGCGGTGAGAAAATGCGGCTGTGGGTTGACGGTTGAAAACTAGAGTTTTTCTATGATTTGTGATTGAAGGGAATCTTAGCTGACACAGATGAGATGGCAAAGAGGATCCCACTTGAAAAGGTGGAGATTAACCAACATTGCATAAGAACTAATAACTGCTTGAATCTACTATAATATGAAATCAATGATTGTCTCACATGGCACCTTCTAAATGGCTTTTTATTCGTTAGATGGTAAGTCACCTATAGAATATAATGCTAGAATATTTTTCAATGGTAGAACACGTTCGATTGGCTGCAGAGT
This sequence comes from Chrysaora quinquecirrha, assembly GCA_014526335.1. Lineage (NCBI taxonomy): Eukaryota > Metazoa > Cnidaria > Scyphozoa > Semaeostomeae > Pelagiidae > Chrysaora > Chrysaora quinquecirrha. Next base: position 718,154 of record JACTAT010000027.1, read on the forward strand.
AATTAGAAAAATCTGTTCAAATTCAGTTAAAGTAAAGCTGTGTTGTATGAGCCGAGAGAAGGTTAGCATCTCCCTCGATAAGGACGAGAAAGGACCCAGGTCCTTTAACAACACACATACGGTTAAGGCTATTTCGAGCCTAAACTCCTCGGGCCAGAGCCCATCCAGTTTCTCTCGTATACATGAGGTCTTGGAGGTTTACTTTCATATAATTTTATCATGACCCAATTTTGTGGAAAAATTTGTGACCCAGGAATATCGAACTGATCTCCCCTTATGTGATGGTGTTTAGTGTTTCACCTTGGCCAAACACTCTTTTTTATAAGAAACCCATTTATAAGAAACTCAGCACTTAGATCAATATTGGTTAAGAAACTTTCAGTACTCGACCAAAAATGGTAAGAAACTTGCAGGTTTCAAGAATCTTTAGAATGAGAAATAAAGCATCGAAAAACAAGCTTCTGTTGCACCATAAGTGTCATATTTTTACAGAAAAAACAGCTGATGTAAACGTGAATTGTATTGCTTCTTCTAGTTGTAGAATTTAAGTGTCAATTACCTGCTTTGGCACTTGAAAATTTTGATTCTAAGAAACTGCTAAGAAACTTTCACTACCAAATTTGTCCCAAAATCATTGATTATTTGCATTGACAAAAACTTGCAACATTGAAAAATTCCTCAGTGATTTGTCGAAGAAATGATTTATTGCGTTCAAAACACGGGAAATAAAAGAAAATTTTTCGTTGTCTGAGGTGAAAAGTTTCCTACGTCAATAATTTCCAGTACTGGAGTTTCTTAAATTTTTGGCCATAAGAGAGTCTAGGTTTCTTGCAAAGGGTTTCTTATAAAAAAATACATGTACGTGATTACACATAGCATTAAATTTGTATACACTATTTGCGGTCTTTGGTTTCTAAAGCAAAACAGTTTCAACAGAATTTGAATGGCTTGCTAATGGAATTATATATGGTATTGAAACAAGTGATAGATGGAGAAAATATATTCGGTCTTATCAAGGCTGCTTCTAATTCACAGAAGAATAACCATTATAAAACACCCGTTTTTTGCACAATTTAATTTGGACGTCATATACAGCACCAGTAATGTTGTAAAACACGACTTGAATTTGCTATCTTGCCATAAAACACAATTACACGCTTTTTTATAAGGGACCACTTTATAAGGAACCTACATGTAGAAGGCCCGAGAATTTAAAGAACTTATACTACTAAAGAGAAAATCATTTAGGAACTTTTGAATGTTGGATATTTTTTTCACTGCAAATAATCAAGCAGTAGAAAGCCGGTGCCATTCATTTGCAGTCGAAAATCACATAAATTGTACGTTAAGCATGTATCAAATGGTTCCCTGAGCAGTCCCGGGCTTTGCTCACGTGCAAGTGTCTCTCTATTATTGTTAAGACCACTGTATGTGCAGTTAATATTAAGGAACTATTAAGGAACTTTTGGAACTACAATTGCCTCAAAAGAGGCCCAAAAATAAGGAACTTTAAGAACTAGGCCTTGAAGTAGGTTCCTTATAAAAAAAGCGTGTACTCAACCAGTTACGTAACAGATACAGGGGGATCTAAAGGCCTGGCCTGGCTAAACTAGGAGACATGTCGCGCGTGAAATTGTCGCGCCATATTTGTGTTAAAAAGTGCTTTTTTTATAAGAAACTCTTTATAAGAAACCCAGATTCTCGAATGGCCAAAAATTTAAGAAACCCCAGTACTGGAATTTTTGTACGTAGGAAACTTTTCACCTCAGACAGCGAAAAATTTTCTTTTATTTCCCGTGTTTATCTGCAATAAAGCATTTCTGTGACAAGCAGACAAACAGGAAACCCATATGCTTTCAAATACGATCAAAAAATGGGTTTGGAACATCATTCAGATAGAATAACTATGTTGCCAATATGGATATTCAAGAAACTCTTAAGAAACTTTCAGTACTCAAAATCTGAAAATTTTAAGAAACTTTCAGTACTGGATCAATTTTTACCGCTTTCTTATGAACCCAAAAATCAGAGAGACAACGGCGACTCGTATGAGCAGGTTCTGCACTGGTATTTATATTTCTCGAATAAAAAACTTTATTAATGTAATTGTGAAAGTGTTGAGAATAAGATGAAATGTTTATAAAATAGCTGGTTTAATTCTTTGGATACAAACTGTAGCATTATCAATGCATTAATTGACTTCGCGATCTCAAAGTTCCTCGACATTACAGTACACTGTCTTTTTTGTGAGAACAATTTCATAAGAACACGAGCCTTGATTTTGCCCAGATTTTAAGAACCAAATTAGAACAAGCTGAGGCTGGCCTTTTCATAAGTCCTAAGTATATCAGCTTAATAAGAAAGTAGGACAATCAGACTGAACGTAAAAAGCAAGCGAACAAAGAATTAAACAAGCATGCTGCATTTTTACACAAACCTAGTACTTTATAAGGAACCTACATATAGAAGGCCCGAAAATTCGAAGAACTTGTACTACTAAAGAGAACATCGTTAAGGAACTTCTCAATGCGAATGCTTTTATCACTGCAAATAACCAAGAATAAGAAAGCCGGTTCCATTCATTTGCAGTCAAAAATCACATAAATGGTAATTTACACATATATCAAATGTTTCCTTGAGTAGTCTCAAGATTTGCTCACATGCAAGTGTCTCTCTTTTATTGTTAAGACCACTGTATGTGCAGTTAAAATTAAGGAACTATTAAGGGACGTTTTGAACTACAATTGCCTCAAAAGAGGTCCAAAAATAAGGAACTTTAAGAACTAGGCCTTGAGGTAGGTTCCTTATAAAAAAGCGTGTAACTCATTTCACTACGGGTCGAAACACTAAAACCGACTAACTGAAAATCATTGTTTCCAGATTTCAGGGAAGCATTTGCAATATTTGATAGAGATGGAGATGGCAAAATATCTACAAAAGAGTTAGGTTCTGTGATGACACGGCTTGGTTATCACCCAACTGAGACAGAATTGCAAACAATGATTGAAAAAGTCGATTTGGATGGTAGGTATAAAGCGAGTTCATATGTGTAAATTGCACATCCATTTCTGTCGATCTAACAGGCTGTAGTGTATTTTAAAACTAGATCATTTTCTACCCTTTGGGTTGGCGAAGTTTTCTAGTAACAATTAAAAGCAAAATTTTCACCCCGATTAATGCATGTGCAGTACAGTGGAGGGTGTATATTGAAGGATATTCAGTACAGTGAAGGGATATCATCAGTACGGTGGGGTATATCATCAGTACGTTGAAGGATATTCAGTACAGTGGAGGGATATCAGTACGGTGGAGGGATATCATCAGTACGGTGGAGTATATTCAGTATAGTGTAGGGATATAATCAATACAGTGGAGGGATATCATCAGTACAGTGAAGGATATGCAGTACAGTGGAGGGATATCATCAGTACAGTGGAGGGATATCATCTGTACGGTGAAGGAATATCATCAGTACGGTGGAGGATATTCAGTACAGTGGAGGGATATCATCAGTACAGTGGAGGGATATCATCAGTACAGTGGAGGGATATCATCAGTACAGTGAAGGGATATCATCAGTATAGTGGAGGGATATCATCTGTACGGTGAAGGAATATCATCAGTACGGTGGAGGGTATTCAGTACAATGGAGGGATATCATCAGTACAGTGGAGGAATATCATCAGTACAGTGGAGGAATATCATCAGTACAGTGGAGGAAATTCAGCCATACCCAATAGAGGTTTCCGCAAAAGATGGCCGCCATTTCAGTCAACCCCTTGTTTTTCATAAGGTTTTACGAATGGAATTCTGGGAGTAATTTCCTTAGCTACGAATTCAACGTCTGCAGCTATGTAAAATATGTAACTAAGGATATTATTCCCAGAATTCCTTTCGAAAATACTTAATGAAAAGTGAAAACAGTAGGCAAAAACGGCGGCTATCTTTTGTGGAAGTGTCTATTACTGGAAAACCTTAGAAATCATTCCATAACAGCATAGTCATAAGAGAGAACTATAGTCTGGAAACAAACAAAGGCTCTATTGTTCTAACTTATTGTGCGGGTTTTCTCGTAACCAGTCTACCTGAGAGTGCATCATCAGTTTGTGAATTTTATACTGCCTTCGACCACGTTTTACAATATTCATAAGAGTTAACCCATGACTATGATAACAACTCGGAGTTTCTTAAAAAACATAAGCATGAAAAAATTAAAGGAAATAAAAAACTAACCATTTGATCCTAATGTCCTTTACACCAATGATATCTTGCCCTCCTCTTGGTTCTTAGGAAATGGTTATCTTGATTTTGAAGAATTTAAGGCCATGATGCTTGGTAAACCAATTTCACTATCACCTGAGCAGGAATTACAAGAAATATTCAAAGTTTTGGATAAAAATGGAGATGGCTTCATAGGAGCAAAGGAACTGCGAGTTATGATGAAAAACATTGGACAAAAATGCTCAAAAAAGGAAATTAAGAGAATGATTCGAGTTGCTGATGTAAATAATGATGGAAAAGTCGATTTTGAAGGTCAGAAATTTTACCCGGAATACAGTATTACTTTTGTGGTGGTGTTTTCTGCGTACTGTGGTGGATAAGCTCTACTGTGGTGGTATATTTTGCGAACTGTGGTGGGGTATTATGCTTGATGTGGTGGGCTACTATGCTTGATGTGGTGGTATTTTTTACGTACTGTGATTGATAAGCACTACTGTGGTGGCTTACTATGCTTGCTGTGGGGGTAGTTCTGGCGTACTGTGATGGATAAGGACTACTGTGGTGAGTTATTATACTTGATGTGATGGGTTATTATGCTTGATGTGGTGGTATGTTTGCGTACTGTGATGGATAAGCACTATACTGTCGTGGGCTATTATGCTTGATGTGGTGGTATTTTTGCGTACTGTGGTGGATAAGGACAACTGTGGTGGGTTATTATGTGATGGGTTATTATGCTTGTTGTGGAGTGTTTTTTGCGTACTGTGGTGGATAAGCACACCAAGCATAATAACCCACCACAGTAGAGCTTATCCACCACAGTATGCAAAAGCATAACCACAGTACGCAAAATACACCACCACAGTAGTGCGTATACACCACAGTAGTGCGTATAGATTTGCTAGAGTGTTTCTGCTTAATGATCAGGAGAAGGCTGAAAACCGAGGGTTCTTGGCTAATCTTTAACAAATTTTGAACAGGCGTCTATCGCGAGCATATTCAAGTAGTGGCGTAGACTATCTTTTAAGCAATCCTTGTGTCGACATTGCGCACAGTCGGAGCTGCTAACAGCAAATGGATGATTTTGAGGACTAATTTCCCTTGCTGCAAATCTGTTAACATAAGTGCTCTGGCAACTAGTGCCTTTTCGATGTCTACTAATATCTATATAGGGGGGATCATAGGGGTGTCATAAAACCGAAAATTTTCGAGCCAAAAAATCGTACAAGCATACTATTTTGCTTAAAACCACAAAACCACATCAAAATTGCAAATTGAAAAACCATACGACCTTACTCTTTGAAGGTATAAAAACAATAAAACTCCTCTCAAAATGTAGATAAACAGCAAACCTTTATGCTGAACACCCCCTCAATATATTTCCATATCTTTACAGAATTCAAAATGTTGATGAAGAAAGAATGACAACCATTGAATCAAAGGAGAGTTTGTAATACACATTTGGAGCTTAAAGCATCTAGTCAAAACATACAATTGAACTAAAAATTGCCTTTGTGGAACATTGTTTGTTGTTTCATACTTTATTTAGCTATTTTGACATAAATGCACTTTGACTTTCAACAATTTTGGTTTTGATATTTGAATGTGTATGAACAGTTTTGAGTTGTACAAAACTTAAAAGTTCGATGAACAGTGGAATCATTTTCAGGCATACTTAAAAGCTTTTTTTCGTCTGACACTCCTCAGAGTATGAACGTCAGAAGCAGATCAAAACAATAACATAAGGCGGGATTTATACCCAGACGCAGGTCGAAATATACCAATCGGAAAGAAAAGCTGAATTGGCTTTGTGTTTTAAACACCAATCAGCTTTAGGCGGGAAAAACAATGAAAATTAATTGAGAATAGAATTAATTAATTAAGTGACAGAAAGAAAGTGGACAGAAACAGTTTATTTTCTCAATTTGACTCTTCAATTAATTTTCATTGTTCTTCCTGCCTAAAGCTGATTGGTGTTTAAAACACAATGCCAATTCAGCTTTTCTTTCTGATTGGTGCATTTTGAGCTGTAATTGGGTATAAATTCCACCTTAGTTTGTTGTTTCGGTCTGTTTCTGACATTCATACTCTGAGGAGTGTCAGACGAACAAAGCTTTTAAGCATGCCTGAAAATGTTTCCGCTCTTATCGCAATTTTTGTGTATGAAAATAAAATGAAAACCAAAATTGAAAGCTTGCAGTGAAGTTATATATGTATTAATAAATACAGAAATAAATAGATAAATAAACTTGTCATAAACAATAGAAACATCACAAGTCACTTCCAAAAGCTTTTTTCGTCTGACACTCCCCCAGAGTATAAATATAAGAAACAGAACAAAATGATAGACAAACCTAGAATTTTTACACAGATGCAGACCCAACACACCAATAAGAAAGTGAAGCTGAATGCTTTAACCATACCAGCAATAGGATCCCATCCATCTTTTTTGAAAGGTGCAGTTCGGATTAGTGTCTTTTCTGTCCGCCAAAATTATTTGATTACCGTCAACCGGGGTGACTTCGGACTGCTGGGTGACTTCGGACGAAAATATTGCTTCGGCTTTTTGCTTTGTGGTGGCGCTTGAGAAGATTAAGAAATCATCAATTAAGTTTTTTAAAGTTGTTCAAGGTTGAAACTCTTGCTTTGACTGGAAATTTATTAACTTAATCCAGAAACTCTAAAAAAACCGGCTGGCAAATTTATCGCAATGGGCCTAAATGGAGCGAATTTGTTGCTCACGAACAAATGAAACCTTCTGCAAATATTCTTGTCAGATCTTCTCTTTTTGACTCTTTTGGAAACTCGTTGTAGCTTTTTTCATCTTCGAAATATGTCTTGATTTTTTCAATGCGAAAACATTACGTCTGTCCGAAGTCACCCCAGAGTAGGCGGGGTGACTTCGGACGACTTTATCTTTAATTACCGCGAAAGAGATAAGATCGAGGATATAACAGACGCCACTTTTCAAATTTACTTTGGACCTTCGTTACTTTTATCAACGAGTTAAAAGAATAACATGATTAGTTTTTGTAATATTCATAGAAATATACCAAAAAGTGTCCGAAGTCACCCCGGTTGACGGTAATTGTTGAGAACGAAAGGAAATTTCTAGCATTTTTCCTATGTTCTGTTACCAAAATCGTTTATGAGTCGTAATTTAACGAATGGCCTAGATATTAGCCTAAACCAGTAAATAAGTTTATAAAAGAGGCCTAAATTCTTGCTTGTTGTGTCCGTTGTTCGTTGGCCTTTGGCAGTTGGGGAAAAGACGAAACAACGAGAAATAATAACAAATGAAAGCTTAATTAACGAAAATACCTTCGATAAAGTAAGACATGGCTTTGAATGGAGAGTGTACAGTGGTGTGTAGCACCAAAACAATCTACAAGAATTTTTCCCGCCGTCCGCCATTTTCAGAGTCAGAACACCAGCATTTTCGAAAACGAGGCTCGGTGCAGTGGGTTCTGAAATGTGCAAATGTCGCAGACTTCTGCTGTATGAACGCGTTTGCCCCCAGAACATGAAGAAAAAACACCATAGCCTGCGCAGACTCAGACATCTCCTTGAATTTAATTTTGAAATTTATTGTACGCCTGTAATTAGACTTTCAATCCTCGCTGTACCTTCTATCTGGACAGTCTGGGTAATCAAGTAAACCAAAAATAGTTGGTATGAATAGCGCTATGAGAAATAATGTTGCTATTATTAACAGCACAGCGAAGACTATGTTTACATGTTTACAGTGAAATGGTCTATTAACAAATAAACAACAATAATACAGGATGAATTTACAATGAATGAGCTCTTGGATGAACTGTGTGTACTTAAGTAGGTTGCATTTCAGTGTCTCTGGACTCAGCAGTAACAACATAACCACGCAGTAGAACTTTGTATTGCAGCGTAACATCACCTTTGGCAATTAGCTGAAAAATTAAAGATTGAATTAACGCGCTAGGAAGAACAAAATATTGCAGAAAAACACTAGGACTTTCTCTGTGAATATAAGGCCTTTGAGGGGCATTATCATCATCATCATCATCATTACCTTATTTTATATAGGCTATTTCCACAGATATAGCTAAATAACAGCTAATTTAGGCCTACAACCTTCATAAATTTTTTAATAAATCTAAAAAAGAATACATTTACAATTATACTCTATCTGCAGGATAAAGACAAAATAAGACAATCGGACCTTCCCAATGAGGTCAAGCGACGCACACCACACAGAAAGGGATGGCGTGGACGACGCGCGAGGGAACCCCCAGACACATACACCCAACTACGGGAAACGATCTCCGCAGTCCAGGGCCTGCATCATGAGGGGGCATCCCACGCAGCGCACCAGCCACCCCAAACAGCAGCAGGGCGCCGCCCCATCTTCACGAGAAGGCCCACAAGACATTCATCCTGCTAGAAACCCAACTTGCGGAATATATGCTTTGCAAAGCCTACAGTTGCATTAAGAAAGCGGAAAGAAATCGGCGTATAAAGACGAGCACAGTAGTTGGAAAAAAACTTACTGTAACTGTTGCATGAGCAGGAATATTTGGCTAAAAGAGAGAAAAAACATTACAAAAAATAAACATCGACAGAAGCACAAAAGCAAACATAACAAAACATAAAATAACAAAACATGCATTCAGAAAATAAACATAAACATAAACATTAACATAAGCATAAGCATAAGCATAAACATAAACATAAACATTAACATAAGCATAAGCATAAGCATAAACATAAAGATTAACATAAACATAAGCATAAGCATAAGCATAAACATAAAGATTAACATAAACATAAGCATAAGCATAAGCATAAACATAAAGATTAACATAAGCATAAGCATAATCATAAGCATAAGCATAAGCATAAACATAAACATAAATATCGTGTCCTCAAATAAGTGAATATTGAAAAGTGAATAGTGCATTTCAAGCCGCATCTGGGTATAAAGCGTTTAAGTATGCCCGAAAATGTTTCCGCTGTTGATCGCAATTTTGAAGTTTTGTACAACTCAAAAACATAAATGTAAAAATTTACAAAAATATTAACACCAAGGGTTTGAAATACTCTGGATATTTCACTCAATTGAGTAGCGTTAAAAATAACTGCAAACGCCCGTTTAAAAATTCCGCAATACGTAAAACAACACTTACATCATAATCAACCGGGGGTTTCCATCGAAAACTAAGCATCTTTTTCACACCAATGTCAACTCCCCCCTGCAAATACAAAAGGTCTCTGTATAATATTTGCTCCCAAACACATACTGTGGATATGATTAAGAGGGAGCTACCTACAGGACACCTAAAGGAACAGATAAAAAGCATAAAAAACCAACAAAGGGCGTAGGAGACGATAGATACCATACACGTTTTTTTTCATAAGAAACTTTCTTTTGGGCTAGTATTGAAACTTTCTTAGATATTTCATGTTTTCAGTACCAAAACTTTCTTATGATTTTCTTAGCAAAAATTTTGGAATGCAGTATTTCTAAGAATGCACAGTTTAAGGCACTGTATACATTGCACAAATACCACGTTTTTCAAAGAAAATAATCATTAGACTCGTTTAATAGCAAGATGAGCAACTGAACAGAAGAGGGAACATAACATAAAGAACATTAGGAGTGAAAGTATGCAACAAAACTTTCTTAAGTTTCAAGAATTCAGTATTGAACTTTCTTACATTTTTGCGACCTTGAGCACTACTTACTTATAAACCACTTTCTTATAAAAAAACGTGTAAGGGATTATCCCATTTGCATGCCATTTTTATGGATACTTGTCTGACTTCAGGAAGGTTCTTGCCCATACAAGGCTGTTCTAAATGACCTCCTCAGAGTCAGTGAGGAGCACGGCAGTCCCCCAAGCCTCCGACTTACTATGACTATGTAAAATATTATCGAGTAGAAACTTCAAATGAACGATATCGATGACTGTGGTGAACAATCCCACACTATCCAAAAACTTACGTTCTTAGTAACACCTCAGGAGGCATTTTCATGATAGAGGCATACTGAAGGCATTGAATGCTTTTAGGGCCTGTTTAAATGGAGGCTGGTCAGCCCGGTCAGCCGAGCTAGCTCGGTTAGGCGAGATCCTTTCTCAGAGCGTTTACAGGGATAAAATTTCCAGCCCGGTTAGCCGAGCTAGCCTTCCTTATTAACACTTTTCCATTCCTTTCTGTCAGGATTTCACCTCGCCTGACCGGGCTGGCCCGCTCTCCATACAAAATGCAGAGTGAACAAACAAAAGATTCTTTTGTTCCCGCAGATCTCGGCCAGGTGAGATCCGCGTCCTTTGATCACGGATCCCGCCTCACCGGGCTGGGTGATTGTTCATGTAAACGCAAGATTCACAAACAACAGAATTTATTGTTCTGTCAGATCTCGCTTGGCCAAGCCAGCTCGCCTAACCGGGCTGGCCCTCCTCCATGTAAACAGGCCCTTAGTCTATATTTTCACTATATATTATTTTTGGATGTTGTTTCTTTAGGTAATAGCTGAGATAAGTAGGGGGAGCAGACCCAGGTTGGGATTATTCTGAAGAGCCCAGGAGAGATAAGGTTAAATCAACTTACCCTCATTGGATCAAACGTGAATCCAAGGTCATTCGCTTCTTTGAAATTCTCCAAGTTAAAGTCACATGACTGAAATCGGAAGAAATCGGCACATATACGTATAGACACGAAGTTCGATAAAGTCAAGCTGGTTAAATGGTCAAGGTAATGGTTGGCAAAAGAGGGCTACCGTTTTTGGTCACAGAGTGTACCATTTTTGTCTGTCTGAGGAGGAAGTGTTCCCGGTGAGCCCTTGTCCAAATTTATATCTCCTCTCATCCTGCTTTGCGAGACGAGCAACGGAAGTGAATTTGATTGGGTCAATCAAGAAAAGGAAGTGAGTCTGATTGGATCAATCAAGAAAAGAAAGTGAATCTAATTGGATCAATCAAGAAAAGGAAGTAAATCTAATTGGATCAATCAAGAAAAGAAAGTGAATCTAATTGGATCAATCAAGAAAAGGAAGTAAATCTGATTGGATCAATCAAGAAAAGGAGGTGAATCTAATTGGATCAATCAAGAAAAGGAAGTGAATCTAATTGGATCAATCAAGAAAAGGAAGTAAATCTGATTGGATCAATCAAGAAAAGAAAGTGAATCTAATTGGATCAATCAAGAAAAGGAAGTAAATCTGATTGGATCAATCAAGAAAAGGAGGTGAATCTAATTGGATCAATCAAGAAAAGGAAGTGAATCTAATTGGATCAATCAAGAAAATGAAGTGAATCTAATTGGATAAATCAAGAAAAGAAAGTGAATCTAATTGGATCAATCAAGAAAAGGAAGTAAATCTGATTGGATCAATCAAGAAAAGAAAGTGAATCTAATTGGATCAATCAAGAAAAGAAAGTGAATCTAATTGGATCAATAAAGAAAAGGAAGTAAATCTGATTGGATCAATCAAGAAAAGAAAGTGAATCTAATTGGATCAATCAAGAAAAGGAAGTGAATCTGATTGGATCAATAAAGAAAAGGAAGTGAATCTAATTGGATAAATCAAGAAAAGGAGGTGAATCTAATTGGATCAATCAAGAAAAGGAGGTGAATCTAATTGGATCAATCAAGAAAAGGAAGTGAATCTGATTGGACCAATCAAGAAAAGGAAGTGAATCTGAATGGACCAATCAAGAAAAGGAAGTGAATCTGATTGGATCAATCAAGAAAAGGAAGTGAATCTGATTGGATCAATCAAGAAAAGGAAGTGAATCTAACTGGATAAATATAGGACAAGAGATAGAACATAATAACTTTTGATCGGTCAAGGGAATTTAGGACGGGGGTAATAACAAGCAGGAAACGACAAAACCTCTTCACTACTTTGCTTAATTTGTTCTCTTTTGAGCACTGAAGAGCAATGGGAATTTGACCACCATTCCCAATGAGACCGGCGTGTGAAGCCAAAATTCTGTGGCAAAATTTAGAGAACGCAGAGGTGGGAAGGATTGATCAACCAATCAAATGTAGATACTGTAGATTTGGTCTGATAGCTTATCTTGCTAGCAACTAAGTGTCACAAAAACCCTGGATATCCCTACTCCATGACATATCTCTAAGGTTTCTTTGATTCAGTTAGAGATGAGACAACCTCCTTAAAACAAATTACTTTGTATCTTTTGTCGGTGGACAATAGTCGCTGTTTAGGGGGTAGGGTAAAACCTGAAAGCATAATACAGCACTGACCTTTTTCGTTTGTATGTTAGCTTTGATGCATCCTATTTCTACTTGACGAATATCCTCCGTGAATTCATCATTGATCAAATTGCAGTGAAATGTCAACAATGCAGTTTTCTGTATAACTTTCGTATCTGTGATAAAGAAGACGATGATATTAGTTATCAGTAAAATGGACATATACAAAGTATGTAAAGATGGGCGCTGGCTAAACGATCAAACATTGTTGGTTAAACATCTAGAATTTGGTTGTCAAGCAAAATGTTTGTAGTTCGGCACCATCGAAAGCTCGTTATTTAAGATAATTTGCTTAAAAAAGAGTTTTCGGACGTTTCCAAACGGCCATATACTCTTACAAAGCACATCTCGAATACATTCGGACTTATCAAGGCTGTTTCTGACACTGTATTAACATGATAGTCACCACTTATCATGACAAGCCTTTGATATTTAGTTGGGCAACGTTTCGGGAGAGAATTCACACCTTTCGATCCGACCTTTGCAATAAATAGGAAAGAAACCATATTTCTCATTGCCCGATGACGGGAGACGGACCTCTCCCGAAACGTTGCCCAACTAAATATCAAAGGCTTGTCATGATAAGTGGTGACTATCATGTCTAATACATCTCGAATGCTTGAAAGCAATGTTTGACCGTTTGGTACAGTCGCAAGCTCGCCATAAATTTGGTTAAAGAAAATGTTTTGAAGTTTTTCAAAAGTGTTGCTTAGTAAATTCGTTAAACGAATGTCTTGAGACATTGCTAAACGGCCATACATTCCTACAAAATAGATCACAATTGTTTGAAAGCAATGCTAGAACGTTTCGCACAATCTCGATCTCATCAAGCAATCTGGGTACAGAAAATGTTTTGAAGTTTTTCAAAAGTATTGCTTAGCAAATTCTTTGTGAATGGTAGGAGACGTTGCCATGCAACGGCTAAACATACTTGAAAAGCAAGTCTGAAATTACGTTGGTTTAATATTCTCTATGATTCACGTGTAGAGAATATGGTAAGGAATAACAAGAGAGAATGAGACATCTTGTGACGACAGAACAGAACCTAAACTACAACTAACAACTATATATCGGTCTTGGTGCCATAGGGCGACCATATCCAGTCTATAAGTCATTGAGTACAGGAGTCACTATACACCACAATATTACAGTTGGGTCGCTTGGCAAGGGCCTTAGGCCAAAGTCCTAGATTAGATACAACAAACCCATTTAAGAAAAAGAGGCAAAAGGACAAATAATGGCATTCGAGACTTGAGGCAACTAATGAAAGCTACAACCTTGATGCAACCGTCGTTGCTGTCTAGAGCCCCGTATACACTATATCGGATAGCTATCATCGGAGCGCCGCGCGTTACATTAACCCATATCGGTTAGAGCAAGTGGTTACATTATAACGGATAGGTGTCGTTGCGTCTTTATTTTCATATCGGATTGACCCACATTATACGGGGTAGCCAATACAACAGGAAATTTCAATAGTTAATCCACACTCACAAAAGAGTTAATTATCTTGAGTGGAGTAATTTTTATATCAACTAGATACTATCCTATGAAACGGAGTGGAAATAACTCTAATTTTAGAGCGTTTCGTGTAAATACCAACGATACGAATACTAAAACAAAGATACGAAAATCCGATACGAAAATAAATACGCCCCGAAAGCTAACCGGTTTAGTGTAAACGGGGCCTATGAAGACTTGAACAACAATACAGATTCCAAAATTTGCCTCTATCTTTCTTACCTTCAGGCTCCTCGACTTCAAATGCGGCTGCCAGGCTTTCTTCCAGCGGTTTTACTCGATCCCAGCCTTTTAAATAAGTCATGTAAGGCCAGGCATGCCCCAGTAGTCTTATCCGGTGCTTTTCTTCCTGTAATTGAAATACAAATATGGTTAGGACACTTACTCTGGACCGTATGAGGATCCCAAGGCTGTACCAGCATGTGCTTGGTCCAAGGATGTGCTGGTATGTGCTGGCTCCCATTCCCATCTTTGCCAAGGATGTGCTTGAAACCAAGGATATCCTGGATCAGTAGACTTTTTTTTAATAAGCAACTTGACTTTTGTCCAGCCCTCAAAGTTGCTTAAAATTTTAGACATTTCAGCCCTCCAAGTTGCTTGTGTACCTAACATCCACCCTTGACTTCGCGGGTCAAAATCGTATACTGTTAGGTCTAAAACACGACTTTTGGGAGACAGTAAGTGGAAAAACGATAGCTAACGAACTTCAACACGCAAAAGATAAGAACGAACAATTTCCTAACAACAAGAAAGCGTATAAGCTTGGTTCTTTGATTTCTTAGTTGCTTACTGTAAGGTCAGTTCAGCCCTAGTTGCTTATTGAGCGGTTGCTTATTAAAAAAGTTGTAGAGGAAGAATGGGCAAATGCTTGACAAACAGTTAATGCAGCTGATGCTGATGCAGAGGACAGTGATAAGTTGAGGTCTCTTACTATTCACCTGTCAAGAGGTGTGACGAGCGGGAAGGGGTAAGGTAAGGTAATCTGAATTGACTGGAGCTTTTCTGATCAAACAGATTGCTTAAGAGAGTTACGCCTCTGACCAAAGGGACATAATTGTTTAGATACCGCCTTACTTTACGTTTCGGTTTAATTCTAGTTTTTCTGTGCTCTGAGGAGTGCCACAAAAAGAAGCTTTGAATATCTTGCACAATTATCAATGTCTTACCTCCCCGTTAACATTAATGCACAATTCATCTGCATAATTTTCACTTGGATGATCTGGTGAGAAACTTATTGTAAATTCTTGCGATTCACCTAAAAGAAAGTAGAAACGTAATGAATTTTGCAATTGAAAGCATTCTTAACAGTTTTTAACAAGGCACTCTTTACAAGAAACCCGGACTCTCAAATGGCCAAAAGTTGGAAAATCCAGTACAAGAAACATCCCTAATTACTGAAGCAAATACAGTATTTTACACAAATTAGAATGAACAAGAATTAATCTCATCCCAAGGCCTTAAACGCGTCTCCTAGAATTCCCAACCGTCAAACCATATAGGACATGACACGGGCCACAACCTTTGCCAAAATATTGGCAATTTCGGCCGCCTAGGAATCGAAACAAGATTTTTCTTCCCCAAACAAAAGCCGCTCAGAACAAGGAAATGTAAAGAATTTGATTGAAAAGAGACAGGTGAGATAATATGCAGTTATTTGGTTTCCACATCACATTATTCACATGGTTTTATGGCCTATTTCGCTTTGATATGTTGTCGAAATTATGACGTCACTCAATCAATGTTATTGTAGAAGCACCCAATCAAATTCCGACTAGAACAAGTCGATGTCAGGGTTGATAATAGACAGTACAACAACAACACAGGACAGGCAATTTTTCGAGGCTTCCTATTTTTTCTTGGGACGAAGCTGCAAGATATAAAATAAGAAAGAAATTTGTTGTTTTGTGCACGCTAAATTATCGGCGTTGCGAAAAATCGTCAGTTACATACCTGGTTCGACAATGCCTTTGCAAGGTCGGCAGTCAAAAGGGCAGATGCCACTCAAATTGCCAGTACCTTAATGAAAAAGAAGGCAATTAAGATATAATAATAATAATTATAGCAGGTGTAGCCACACACGGCGCTCATAACTACCGACCAGGTACCCATTTATACACCTGGGTAGAGAGAGGCACATTTGTGTTAACAACTTGCCCAAGGTTGTTATCTCTGCAACACATATAGCAGGGTGCAGCCACACACGGCGCTCATAACTACCGACCAGGTACCCATTTATACACCTGGGTAGAGAGAGGCCAATTGTGTTAACAACTTGCCTAAGGTTGTTATCTCTGCAACACATATAGCAGGGTGCAGCCACACACGGCGCTCATAACTACCGACCAGGTACCCATTTATACACCTGGGTAGAGAGGCGCATATTTGTTAACAACTTGGCCAAGGTTGTTATCTCTGCAACACATATAGCAGGGTGCAGCCACACACGGCGCTCATAACTACCGACCAGGTACCCATTTATACACCTGGGTAGAGAGAGGCATATTGTGATAACAACTTGCCCAAGGTTGTTATCTCTGCAACACATATAGCAGGGTGCAGCCACACACGGCGCTCATAACTACCGACCAGGTACCCATTTATACACCTGGGTAGAGAGGCCAATTGTGTTAACAACTTGCCCAAGGTTGTTATCTCTGCAACACATATAGCAGGGTGCAGCCACACACGGCGCTCATAACTACCGACCAGGTACCCATTTATACACCTGGGTAGAGAGAGGCATATTGTGATAACAACTTGCCCAAGGTTGTTATCTCTGCAACACATATAGCAGGGTGCAGCCACACACGGCGCTCATAACTACCGACCAGGTACCCATTTATACACCTGGGTAGAGAGAGGCCAATTGTGTTAACAACTTGCCCAAGGTTGTTATCTCTGCAACACATAT
This sequence comes from Chrysaora quinquecirrha, assembly GCA_014526335.1. Lineage (NCBI taxonomy): Eukaryota > Metazoa > Cnidaria > Scyphozoa > Semaeostomeae > Pelagiidae > Chrysaora > Chrysaora quinquecirrha. Next base: position 735,063 of record JACTAT010000027.1, read on the forward strand.
AGCAGGGTGCAGCCACACACGGCGCTCATAACTACCGACCAGGTACCCATTTATACACCTGGGTAGAGAGAGGCATATTGTGATAACAACTTGCCCAAGGTTGTTATCTCTGCAACACATATAGCAGGGTGCAGCCACACACGGCGCTCATAACTACCGACCAGGTACCCATTTATACACCTGGGTAGAGAGAGGCCAATTGTGTTAACAACTTGCCTAAGGTTGTTATCTCTGCAACACATATAGCAGGGTGCAGCCACACACGGCGCTCATAACTACCGACCAGGTACCCGTTTATACACCTGGATAGAGAGAGGCCAATTGTGTTAACAACTTGCCTAAGGTTGTTATCTCTGCAACACATATAGCAGGGTGCAGCCACACACGGCGCTCATAACTACCGACCAGGTACCCATTTATACACCTAGGTAGAGAGAGGCACATTTGTGTTAACAACTTTCCCAAGGTTGTTATCTCTGCAATCACAAGTGGCAAGACAGTGGCTCGAACCCACAACATTCTCGTTGTGAGCCCTGCACACTAAACACTGTGCCACAGAGACCACATTGGCCCTGTTTTAAATGTGTAGAACCTTAAAAGGAAATATACATGAAAATCCTCTAACCCAAATTTGAGGGCTGATTCTGAGTCCAGTTCCTAGGTAAAAAAGTGAACGAGTTCAATAGAGTATTTTCCCCACCTATAAGAAACCCATTTGATTGCGGTAAATCTTGTAGTGTTTCAACATCTTGCCATGCGCGTTGTATTCTACCATGTTTCATTGGCAACCAGCTGCCAAGCGTGATATCTATGCTTAGGGAAAGCTCTGATGCATTCTTCAACTGGAAAATAAAAAAATTCTTTTAAGCTGAAAGCTTGTAGCCCCTGCTGGGGAGTTACACCCTTGAAAATTGGGTACTAATTTCCATATAATCATAACTGTCTCGGCCACCTCTCCGATGATCCACGTCGCTCGCCGACCAATCATCCACTGTTTCGATAATATGGAAAGCTTGGGTCTCATCATCAACACTATCATCAATTTATTTAACGTAGGCCACCTATTTACAGATAGCTGAATTAAAGCTAATTTAGGCCTACCTGCTAATTAACCATAATAAAATTTTTTTTTAAATCTATAAAAAAGAATAAATATACAATTTTACTCTCTATCTGCAAGATAAAAACAAAACAATCGGACCTTCCCAATGAGGTCGGAAGCGACGCACACCACACAGAATTGGATGGGGTGGACGCCGCGCGAGGGAACCTCCAGACGCATACACATAACCACAGCCGCCACCGAGAAACGATCTCCCCAGTTCCACCACAATCCAGTGCCTGCATCATGAGGGATATCCAACACAGCGCACTCGCCACCACAAATAGCAGCAGGGCGCCACCCCATCCTCACGAGAAGGCCCGCTAGACATTCATCCTGTTAGAAAACGAGGTTTATTTTCATGGTCACACATACAAGACAGCTTGGGGGATGGAGGATCAAGGGTCATCGAAAACAAGCAGCATCTGTCAACACTTCGTCGACGATTGCGTAGACGGTCGCCCACTGTCTGCGATCAGGTTTGCGACATATAAGAACCAGGCATTACCTTTAATATATTGGTAATAGTATCTCCAACCAATGCTTCTCCGACATCTAACATTCCATTGTCAGCTGAACACTCAATTGAAGGGTCAACTCCTCTGCCTTTCAACTTCAGCAAAATATTAGATCTCTCACAACCAATTTCAAGCATCTCATAAAACTAAAAAACAAGGAAATCAAATTATATTTCTGAATGGCTTAAAAAGAAACTAAGAAATAAACTTCCCATGAAGATAGAAGTAGCTAAAAAAAATGGAAAAATTAAGAATAACAATTCACCTCAACAGATTTGAGCGGTGTGAACGACAGTTTCATATTGTGGATTGAATCTGGTTCCAAGGTTCGCAATGCATTAACCATTTCAAATGGACCAATGGGATCCAAGGCTGACGATTTCAACTTGTATATGGTCAAGAAAAACCTTGAGAATGTGGAAATACGCATTAATTACAAACTACACTGGGCAAACTAGTAATGGCTTGTAAGGATTGTTTGATACGGAATGTTATTTATGAAATTTTAACTCCTAACAATTTTCAGAATATAAAACTTTGTCATAATGGATGGTTTACGTAAGTGTATTATCTGCAATTTGCTTGCAATTTGGCTTGTAGGTGAGTTGCATGCAAGGATTTGACAGGGGAAAGTGTATTGAAAACTTTAAATTTGTTTAAAAGTTAGGAATTCGCGTCAAATAGAACACACGCAAGACAAAATGACATTGAATTCGAATGAAAAGGATACATCAACTGTATCATTCGAGATGTTTTGTAGTGAGACAACCTTCGTTATTCTTTGGCCTGCAATTATAAACATAAATACTAATTTAACATAGATATCAATTGTATAAATATTGATGGGACTTGTACCTGGACTTCATCATTCTCAAAAGACTCCATATAGCCCAATACAGCAGATGGCAGCTGCAGGTACATGCAACCGACAACTTTTTCATAATAGAAACACCTCGTCTCTAAGCTGCCTGGGGCATCCAAATTCCAAATTGTAAGCCAAATGTAGAAAAATCTAGGCTAGTGTTTACTATTCATGAAAAAATATGTCCATGTCTATAATCTCTATGTTTTATATGTATATAAAAAACATCGCTCAAACATTTTTTCATATCAATGAAATTTACAAGCAGAAGAATACAATACAATATTCCGTGCCGCCTATAACAGAAATAGACATGACGTCATCAGGTTCTGGCTAAGGACGGCACTCAACAGTTTCTTTAACAATCCAATAAGTAGAAAAATAACAATTAACAACAACAAAGACAGACAAAAAACACAAAACAATAGGTCACTGATTCCCCGGTTGCTTAAGCTATTCATATAGGAAGACCCTGCAAACCAAAGATGTACGAGGACACTAGACCTATTACTTGAGTCCAAGTTATCGCTCATCAGACCGAGACTAATACCAAACCGAGGTCGCTCAAACTGGGACTCATAATATTACGGCATTTTTTCTGGACTGGCCCGCGTTGGCGCGCATTGAAACGAGGCTGGTTCATTGCCTTCTCACAGCAAAACAGCAAAACATACGAGCCCTGTTCGGCAGCCGTTTTAGTACTAAATCACGCAAAAAATTTTGAACGAATATCGAAAAAGCTGGGTTGGTAAGAGTTTTCTGCAAAACAAGTTAAGTTTTAAGATGAAGAAACATTGTTTTTCGCAGCGTTTTAGACCCGGTAGATTTAGGCCATTACAACCACTTACCGTTGACATCACTGTAACCATGGTAATATGAGAACGAGACAAAAAACGTATAAGGTCCAGAAAGATAACCGTTCGATTATGAGTCGTAGTTTGAGCGTCCTAGCATGTATTTAAATAGCGATAACTACGACTCAGGTAATCAGTCTACGAGGACACAGAGCCACATCCAATCCCTCATTGTTCAAACATGTCCTTCAGATCTCCATCAACGAGAAACCAAATTCTTAAAGAATATTAAACACTTTGCACTTACCAGTAGCAACATTTCCAAAGTCGATGGTAGTCCTTCCTTTATCAGATATAACAACCACAGAGGGTCGAACTGACGGGCAATGCACCTCCAAAAACATCGTGTAATATTTGCTACAAATTTAAGAATGAATTGTCACGAAAAGTTATGGCTATCAACTCATTCGAATTCTGTTTCTAGTTTAGAGGGTTGATGGCACCGTCCGCCAGTCATCTTGGTCGTAGCTAAACCATTCTTGCTGCCTCGATGTAATTGGCACCTGTCAATTGGCTAGTGTGACTGCTCCATTCACTCTTGGCCCCCTTCTGCTTTCTTCGCAGAAATTTTCCCGTTCGGACAAAATTTTTTCCCATTTGACAATGTCGCAAAACATTGCTCGTCAAATTTCTCAAAGTTTTTCAAAACGTTGCAAACTAATTTTACTTGTCAAGCCAATTGTTTTGTGACACTGCAAAAGGGTCAAACATTGGTTGTCAAGCAAGTATAAAATTTTTACCCATTTGGTCGTTTGGCCAGAGCCTAAAGCATTTAGCGTAATCAAAGACATGAATACCTGTATTCTAGTTTTCCTGGCTCTCCACATTCACCATATGCCATATAACAAGGTATTTTGTATGAATCGAAATTGTTTTCGAAGGATTTGAGCAACGATAGTTGTGCTGACTCGTACATGTCAGAACTGAAATGCAGAGGAGGATATGATTAATAGAAAATAGGACAAAAATCCCTCATTAAAAAAGAACGGATAATTTAGTTAGTATGAACCGACAGTCAATCAGTCAGTCAGTCAGTCAGTCAGTCAGTCAGTCAGTCAGTCAGTCAGTCAGTCAGTCAGTCAGTCAGTCAGTCAGTCAGTCAGTCAGTCAGTCAGTCAGTCAGTCAGTCAGTCAGTCAGTCAGTCAGTCAGTTAGTCAGTCAGTCGGTTAGTTAATAAGTTAGTTAGTTAGTTAGTTCGGTAGTTAGTAAGTCAATTAGTTAGTTTGTTAGTTTGTTAGTTTGTTAGTTATGATTATGAAGACCAACGGGAACGCAAGCTGTTATAGTTCTGGAGACAACGTATCGACTCCATGGTACTGGGTTCTAAAATTTGTGTCCCAAATCAAACATCCAAAAACCCCAAAATTTGTAAGAGTAGTTGAGTTAAAAGTAGAACAATTGAAAGAATTGGAAGAATCTCAAAATTTGGAAAAGCAGCTGAAGAAAGTCTGGCAGCATAACTACTGTTAGTAGAGCATTTATTGATGAATTAAGTTTATAACATACCCATTAACAACGTCTTCAGGAGTTATAGTACTTCCAGCCGATTTCGATCGAGGTGAAGATGAAGCAGCTACTGCTCCACCTGGAGTGTGGGTTCGCTTTGCTGATCGCTGGTCGTGTTTCTTTCCCTTCAATTTTCCTTTTGACTATAGCAAAAACAAGTGTTCATTAGTGTCTTTTTATTTGATATAAACTTTTCAAATCATCCGATGCGATTAGAAGCTGAACTCAATAGTAAGATTGGCCAAATGTCACCAACATTACACCTAACATTGCACGAAATTCCTTTTTGAACGCTGGATGCTGCTGAGATACCAAGACAGAATCAACCATCATGATTTAAGGTGTGACAATGTAGCGTGTAATGTTAGCTTCGTTTGGTGAAGTAGAAGTAAGTATTTTATTCAAACGTTGAATTTAATGCATTTTGTTAATTGAATTTTTAAACTTTAATTTAGCGGCCCAAGCTTAGATAAGCTCTGCTTCTCTTGGGTCGCGTAGAATACAAGTATTTTGATAGTAACTTTTTCTTCTGTAAACTTGTATTTTACGAAAAATTTGAATTGAATTGAATTGAATTGGAAAGCTAGCCGTCACTTGTAAATAAGATATTGAGTCGACATTTTGACTTAACTTTGCCCATTAAGATAAGATAAAAATGAAAATTGCAGGCAAGTTTCTATCCTGGACAAAAAAGAGAAATCAATAAAACTACACTTACATTTTCTTTAGCTTGCTGAGCTAACATCAGTTCTGTATGTTTACATTCGAGTTCTTCTTTCTTTTCAAAAATTCTTACTGCTTCAGTTTTGATTTTATTTTCTTCCAATTTCGGACTGAATGTGATATGAATCATGCATTTCTAAGAAAAAATTAGATGAAACTTAAAATTCGGTTCAAGCCCTTTTCCTCTGTAATTTTTCTTATAAGAAACTCTGACCCTCAAAAAGTTGAGATGAGGAAGTGAAAGAAATATTTGTCGAAAGAAGATTTTTGATTTAGTCTTTACAGTACCTTATTACCCCATAGTCAGTGCCTTACCCCATAGTCTTTACAGTACCTTATTACCCCATAGTCAGTGCCTTACCCCATAGTCTTTACCCCATAGTCTTAACAGTACCTTATTACCCCATAGTCAGTGCCTTACCCCATAGTCTTTACCCCATAGTCTTTACAGTACCTTATTACCCCATTGTCAGTGCCTTACCCCATAGTCTTTACCCCATAGTCTTTACAGTACCTTATTACCTCATAGTCAGTGCCTTACCCCATAGTCTTTACCCCATAGTCTTTACAGTACCTTATAACCCCATTGTCAGTGCCTTACCCCATAGTCTTTACCCCATAGTCTTTACAGTACCTTATTACCCCATTGTCAGTGCCTTACCCCATAGTCTTTACCCCATAGTCTTCACAGTACCTTATTACCCCATAGTCAGTGCCTTACCCCATAGTCTTTACCCCATAGTCTTTACAGTACCTTATTACCCCATTGTCAGTGCCTTACCCCATAGTCTTTACCCCATAGTCTTTACAGTACCTTATTACCCCACAGTCAGTGCCTTACCCCATAGTCTTTACCCCATAGTCTTTACAGTACCTTATTACCCCAAAGTCAGTAGCTTACCCCATAGTCTTTACCCCATAGTCTTTACAGTACCTTATTACCCCATAGTCAGTACCTTACCCCATAGCCTTTGCGTACTGTGGTGGATAAGCACTACTTTGGTGGGTTATTATGCTTGATGTGGTGGATTTTTTTGCATGCTGTGGTGGATAAGCACTTATGTAGTAGGTTATTAGCTTAATGTGGCGGGTAATAATGAGAATATGTATGTATTTACCTGTCCCGGGTTGAGTGTGCCAACAGTTGGCGATATAGTGATAGGTGAATCATCCGGCAGCATGAATTCAAACGACGTCGGACCACACGGAAACACCGGACCGCGGCCAATCCTAGGAACCGCATGCGTGAATTCATTGGAGCTCAAATGAGAGTTGATGACGAAGATTTGAGCACTTGAAGTGTCGTTCACTGCAGTGGCCTTAAATTTTATTAACGATTCTGATAATTGAAGAGGAGGCAGAACACCAATAGCTTTGCATGGTAACTTGAACTCACGGCCGATTCCGGATTTGCAAGTTAACTCAAACTTGTATTCCTAAAAATAAAAACAAAGAACGAATTCGAAATTGCAAACTTCTAAACAAGGGAAAAATATGTCCCAAAGGTCATTTCTTTGTAACCGAGTCGTCATTGTATTGTTGCGAGGTGCTCAACCCTTCTCCTAACAACTTTCATTTGTCTACCAACCTGTGCCTTCTTTGGACTGAATATGATATCAATCTCAATTGATTCTTCTGGAAGCAAAGTTCCGAATCCATCATTTGGCTGAACATCAACAGTCTGAAAAAAGACATTTCCCAGTTAAAATCTCCTTTTTATGAATCCCACCTACGTTCTAGCAAAGCTTTTCCTCTCTAGGAAGTCCCTGCTAATTCGGCCATCGATCTTGTTAGCGGCAAAGGTACAACATGAAATGCAAATTTGATGACTATGTACTCCAAATTGCAAAAAAAAACAGTAAGACGCTTATTAATCTTTCGAAAATTTCTTCACCCCAGAGCTCATTATTTTCACCCCTATTAATTTTGCAACATTTCCAATCAGAGAAACATTTGTTCTTTTCGAGAACAACCCGATCACCGGTTTTTTCTACGTGTCTAAAAAATACCATTATAGCTCAAGAGTAAAAAATTTCCACTCCATTTTTTTTGGGAAAGTCCCATCATGGACCCCTTATTAATTCGGTACTGCAGAGTAAGTAATAGATATGGAAAAGACTCGCGATAAACAGCGAAAACATTTTCGAACATACTTAAAAGCTTCTTTCCAATAGACGCTTCCGCAAAAGATGGCCGCCGTTTTTGCCAACTGTTTTCATTAAGGATTTTCGAAAGGAATTCTGGGAATAATTTCCTTAGTTACGTATTTTACATAGCTGCAGACGTTGAATTCGTAGCTAAGGGAATTATTCCCAGAATTCCGTTCGTAAAACCTTATGAAAAACAAGGGGTTGACAGAAACGGCGGCCATCTTTTGCGGAAACCTTTATTGGTGCATTTCAAGCCGCATCTGGGTATAAATTTCGCCTTAGTTAATTGTTTCGGTTTTTCTGACGTTCAAACTCTGAGGAGTGTCACACGAAAAAAGATTTTAAGTATGCCCGAAAATGTTTCCGCTGTTTATCAGGATTCTGAAGTTTTGTATAACTCAAAAAATATGCAAAAGAAACGGAAGCTTGAGAAGATGCTTTTCACGCTAAACGCGAGAAAGATAACGTGCTGGAAAAATGACTCAAGAAAGGTAGGGAGCATTTCAACAAAGCAAGCAGTTAGCAGACATTGATGGTGATTTTGCTATCAGGGCGTATTCTACATTGATTAACAATAAGCCTCTCCTCTCTATTAAGTCCCCCTCTTATTTTGGCCACTCGACAGTTCAGTAGTAAACGTACGACATTAAATGAAATTAACTGGTAACGTGTTTGATATCCAAAACTTGTGTCTTATAATTACTAATAACTACTTATAAACTACGAATTTCATGTGATTCAAGGCTAAAACTTCCTTGTTTAGTTTATTTTGTAATGTCTGTAACATCCGTCTTGACAGATAAAAAGAAAATTATGCCAAAAAATTTATTAAGCCCCTCCCCCTCTCTAATTTGCCCCCCTCTCTAATAAGTCCCCCTCAAAAACTTCTAAAATGGAATAAGCCCCCAGGGGGCTAGATAGAGCTTTTACAGTATAAATTCTCGATTTGTTCACGCAGAGGTGATCTTTTGGGAAGCTGAAAAATTTTTAAGTAGGCCCCAATAGCTCAAGATGATTCAAATTCCGTAATTCGGCTTGTTTTCCTGAATCTGAGCAATCTTTGTGTTTGTATTTCTTTCACGTCACTCAAATATCATAGGGAGTTAAATGTGTTTATTGGATTAAGAAGTTTATCAATCGATTTCTGTTGAACATAGGCATCATCCAGGTATCTTTAGCGCATATAGTGTTCGGTAAGCGTCATCTTAACTACTTCTTATCTTACATCTTGGTTTCAAATAATGAACGCTATTTAATTGGTCTACTGGGAAATCCACCGTCCGATTCACTACAGGCTACCTTATCCGAGGGCACTTCACTCCTCGAAAAAGCGTACGAGATTCCTATTGAAACGAAGGATTCTTACAACGTTCCTAGGAAAACAATAGAGATCCCAGCTAAGGGTGTACGAGATTCTAAGGATTGAATTGCCCCTCGACTTTATTTAATAGCTTTTTCCGAGGGGGGAGGAGAGGGGGGCGATTTCACTTTCTTGGAATCACATATAGGTACCCTTTGCTGGGATCCCTATTGTTTTCAAAGAAATGTATTATTTTAAAAACTGTTTTAACAGAAATATCGTACGCCTTTTAGAGAAGTTAAATGCATCTTGACTTAAGCAATTCTTCTTCAATCTCACTGAAGCTTCAACAGTGGCGCTGTGAATATATGAAATGGAGGAGCTTAAATAGGGTTTTTCAAAAATGAAGATAATGGTTATTTCCTAACCTGATCAGCAACTCGAATCATGATTGGTGCATCAAGGCGACCGGTCTTCGTATCAAAATAAGCAGAAGCATCCGTCAGAATCGAAGATCTGGGAAGAAATTTCAGCTGCGCGGAAAATTGAGATTCAGCCTGGATATAAGCAGTCTTGGGCAGCAATTCAATATAATCACGTAGTTCTTTGGGCACCTGAAATGTTAGTCGAAGGGCCGAGGTAGCTCTACAAAGAGATATGATCAGAGAGTAATAATCATATATATATGATCATAGGATCATACGCATCAACCTCGTCCAAAGGGTGAATAGGCCTCTACGTGAAACTCCGCTGTCCATATTCGACCCTGGTATCGGCCTTGTCTACTCGCAATCTGATTGGCTGCTCAAATTATGAAACAATTACCGAAGACTGTGTAAAAAGCGTGAAATAACCAGAAAATGATGCTACATGAGATATTGTATCGCGTCGAGAAACACTACTTGACAAGAAAAAGTAACAAAATTTGTGGCGTGATGTCTTTGAGAAAGTTCAAAACATTTTTGCTTGACGCAAACAAAAAATGTTGGGTGATCAATGTTTCTCGACGCGACCAAACGGTCAAACATTTGTTATACAGCAAATTTAAAATGTTGGACCAACAATGTTTGATCGTTTGGCCAGGGCCTAAGGTTGATACCAGGCCTCAGGCACTGAAACGTCTGCTGTTAGACTCTTATCAGATGACTATAAATTCATATTTGGCCTTGTATTCAGTTCAGTTCTCATCCAGGTCGCTGATGAGATCCAATAAGTGCGAAACGCATCTGGCATTGGAGAATGGGGTAGCTCGTGAGGTATAGAATTGTCATTCAAAGAACCAGATAGTTAGTTCGTTCTACGGACGAGTTCATTTTATCAACATTCGTTAAACAGTTCATGGATCTCACTGTAGCATGCTCGTAATGATCATCATTTCTTGTATGAATGGCATACCACAATTGATGGACTCGGACATAATTTAAAGGCGTGTAACGACCTCACGCTCGCTTACCTGTTGTTAACAATGATGGCATCTTGAAATAACCGATCAAACATACAAATCTTCATATCAACGATCTGAAAGTGAAAACTTTAAATTTAAAAATGAGAGAGCAGTCATGTCAATAAAAAATCTTTTGGTTTAGAAAAACATCAAGATAGCGAAAAACGGCGGAATCGTTTTTGCCATTGTTGGATATTATTTTCTTATCTCACTCCTCAAAATACAACCTCAAAATACAACAGCTCCAAAACAATAGACTGAGTCCGAAGTTATACCCAGATAGAAATCTAAATGCACTAATCAGAAAAGAGAAGCCAAACCGGTAATACAGCATTTTCCAATGACAGTTTCCCGTCACCCTTGTGACGGAAGTGGTTCAATTTACAAGAAATGTGACCCAATTTCCGCAACTTTTTCTTGGTTTTGATGGAACGTAGGCTCGAGTAAATTCGGGTAATTCTGTCATGCTTATGACGACTTTCATCTGTCAATCATAAGCCCATTTTGGACGGTAAAACAATAGGTAACGTCAATCATCAGCCTTGCTGACTTTTACCATAAAAAATGTCTATCAAATGCAGAAGTGCAAGTTGCCCACAGCATATGCGGACTATTTTCTAGTAACAAGGTTATACAATTTAACAATACTTGCCTCTCTTTCTACCCACACTGGAACATCTATGCCTATACCACGTGCGCGTATACCAATCTAGAACAGAGAGAATCCTGTTATTAAGCCCTGGAAGGAGCGTACGTTTCAGGGATGCAAAAACTCTACAAACTTGGCAGACTTACTACACGAGTCGTAGTTATCGCTATTGAATCGAATAACTTGGACGCTAGAATTGCTAGTTAGTCTCAGTCTGATATGCGGTAAATCGGACTCATGTAATAGGTCTATAAGTTGGTTTGATTCAAATCGATTTCAGTAATATATAACAAACGTAGTACGTCAAAGTGTCATACACGCTTTTTTTATAAGGAACCTACCCCAAGGCCTAGTTCTTGAAGTTCCTTATTTTTGGACCTCTTTTGAGGCAATTGTAGTTAAAAAAGTTCCTTAATAGTTCCTTAATTTTAACGGCACATATAGTGGTCTTAACAATAAAAGAGAGACATTTGTATGTGAGCGAAGCCCGAGAATACTCAAGGAAACATTTGATACATGCTTAACGTACAATTTATGGGATTTTTGACTGCAATTGAATGGAACGGGCTTTCTAATTCTTGATTATTTGCAGTGATAAAAGTATTCAACAATAAAAAGTTCTTTAGTTATTTTCTCTCTAGTAGTATAGACAGGGTTTTTTCCGCAACAATCTAGCAAAGAGGGTAACCTAGGGTTTTTTAATTGAAATCCACTAAAAAAAGGTCGGAGAACATAAATCCAAGATGGGCCCTCAAAAATTTTCGCCGGAAGTACCCTTAATTAACACCTAATTATGCCTAATTAAGTCAATTAGAAAAGTTCCACTTTTTCAAATCTGATTAATGCAATATGTAGATCTTGAAACGCTGAGTAAAATTGTCTTTGACTGTATTTCAATACAACCTACCAGTTTCGAGAAAAACTCGTTTGAAATAATGATGACGTCATCGTCCTAAGGCTCAGTATGGGCTTTTATCAACTCGCGTAACTTCACAAATAGGGGTCGAATCGTCAAAAAACCGCTTACAATGCGATACATGTATGTATGTCAGCATAATAAGCATAATACGCCCCACAGCAAGTTTGGAAAAATGAAGAAAGGGGGTTCACTGCATAAACAATAGGAATCCCATTATGAATACTGTATAACAAATTTGACCTCTCGCCATTTCAAGCAGCTTTGATATTAAAACTTCAAATCTCGAACATGAGTAGTCCTTCACAACGCCTTTTGGCTCATGGATGACTGGGCATCATTTTGGTACCATTATGACGTCATTTGCCCCTCTGATGTCATCGGACCCTTTTATGATGTCACAACCACACCCAATAATCATCATTCTGCTGTCTTAGCGTACATTTATCGCATAATTAGTGGTTTTGTGACTATTGCACCCCAACCTATAAAGTTATACAAGCTGAAATGTAGAATCCAGGTCTGTACTGATCATAATGGTGATGACGTCATCATAATTTCAAACGAGTTTTTCTCGAAATTGGTAGGTCGTATTGAAATACAGTCAAAGACAATTTTACTCAGCATTTCAAGGTCTACATATTGCAGTAATCAGATTTGAAAAAGTGCGACTTTTTTGATTGACTTCATTAGGCCTAATTAGGCATTAATTAAGGCTACTTCCGGTGAAAATTTTTGAAGGCCCATCTTGGATTCGTGTTCTCCGACCTTTTTTTAGTAGATTTCATTGAAAAAACCCAAGGTTACCCTCTTTGCTAGATTGTTGCGGAAAAAACCCCGTCTAGTATAAGTTCTTTAAATTTTCGGGCCTTCTACATGTAGGTTCCTTATAAAGTGGTTCCTTATAAAAAAAGCGTGTATGCAAGTGTTTAAGGCGTTAGATATCTAATTCAAGATAATTTCTATTGTGTTCGGTGAGGCAGAATCACTTAAGAGGTAAGAGGGCAGAAGCCGATATTTTTTACTCGGGCTCGTACGAAAAGAAAGACCAACAATTTATTCCCTTTGACCTTCGACGTATCTCTGAAACACAAAAACGAAAGTACAGAGCTTTTTAAGCTATATAACGGCCGAAAATTTCGAAAAATATTTTCTCAGTTTTTAATATTGCAAGAAACAGTGGAAACATTTTCGGGCATACTTAAAAGCATTTTTCGTCTGACACTCCTGAGAGTATAAACGTCAGAAACAGACAGAAACACTTGGTAAAGGCGGAGTTTATACCCAGGTGCGGATCGAAATGCAGAGAATCAGAAGGTGGAGCTGAATTGGCATTGTGTTTTAAACACCAAGCAGCTTGCCGGATAGAGCGGGAAGATCTTCCAGCTAATTCAGCTTCACTTTCTGATTGGTGCATTTCGATCCGCATCTGGGTATAAATTTCACCTTTATCAAGTGTTTCGGTCTTTTTCCCACGTTTATATTCAAAAATGTTTCCGCTGAGCCTTGCAATTTGGAAATTTTGTACTGCTCACTATTCTTAGTTTTTAGCCCGAAACCTCCAACTTTGACCTTGCAATTTAAAACAACAACAAATTTTTCGTCTAACTTATAAGAATTTCTAGAATCTTTCTTGACCTTCAATATTGAGCCTTCATTAAAAACTTCCTTTTTGTCACTACCTCAACTCAAGAGATTTTGCCTCGCCGCAGACAATGGAGTCAGTTTTTATACCATTGGTCAAATCAAATCATAAGTGCATAGTGGAATTGAATTGAATCAATTCAGTTCAACAGCAGAAATAAACAGAGACATGAGAGATGACGCTTAAGTTACCTCCGCAGATTCTTCGTCCTCAAATTGAATTTCAAAATCACAGCTAACAGATCCAGCATGAATTGGAGCAAATATGATTTCTAATTTCAAACTTGAGAATGGCTCGATTTTTCCTTTTGAGAACTGAAAATTGAAGAAAAATAACAGGAAATTACATCACTAATGCTTAACCAAGTGGATACAAAACTGAAGTTCTTCAGCGTGTGACTGAGGTACGTACTTAAGGTGAATGTTAAAGGATGTATTAAGCGCCAATCACAACGATCTAAGGCAAGACTATGGTCGACGTACGTCTGTGATACAATAGAACTAATGTCAAGTAGGTGCTGTGGCGTCGTGGTGAAATCCAGCTGACTTGTGGTGTCAGGAGCTCAGGGTGGTCAGGGTTCGTGCCCAGCCACGGTAGCGTCACAGCCAGGTTCGAGGTCTCGATTAGTTAACCTACTACTGAGATCCTAGCGACTGAACACCATTTCACCTTCACCTTCACCATTGCTAACTTACTTCGGGACGTCAACGACAAATTTTCAATAAGAACGAGACCAATACCATGAAGAGAACTTTTTGTACGACGTTTCGGACTTACTGTAACTCTTCTAACAGTTCTAGATAGTTGGGCATGCTCTATTTCTGCGATTGGTTCATTGCTGATTTCAGTCAGTCGACATGAGCGCTCTTGCGACGGCAATCAACTATATCCTATAACTTCTAACTAGTTGTTGACATGTCGACATAAGTTAGCAGTTACAACTAGTTGGCGTTAGCTCTAACGTATCATTAGCAAGGGCTTTTTAGGCCAATGAGAATGCCGCTCAATGCTTGAACATACTCCGGCAGACAAGGCACCTCTATAGCCCAATATTCCGTCATAAGTTATTTTTTGCGCCTCTTCCGGCAACTATTTGGCACACAGTTCAAGAAAGTTGGGCATATTCTACTTCAGTGATTAGTTGAAAATTAAAAGTGATTCCCGTACTTCTCAGGCGGGATCAGCGCTCTTGCGACCGAAATCAGCTGTATCCTGACTAGCTTCTGACACGTCAGCATGAGTTAGAAGTTACAACTAGTTGGCGTTTACAGTTCTATCGCATCGCAACATAAGCTTTGATTTACACTCTACAACTTTTCAGACGAGAATAAATATTCTTGAAAAAATATGTCCAAAATAAATGCTTTGAATTTTCCATACCTGGCCAACTTTCAGAGCATCTTCTAAGCTAGATGGCTGCAATAATATTGTTGTTTGGGATCCATCTGGTACAACCTGATCATTTGTATCCAATTTGCCTGTAGAAGGACAATGTTGTTATAAGCTAAAGGAATCTCTAGGCAAAATACCAGAAGTCCGAAAACCCAGGAATTTACTCAAATACACGTTCGATAGGGATGCACAGATTACTGAGGGGCATTCCACACGCCGAAAAAGAGTACGAGATTCTTACTAAACCAAAAGGATTCCTACAATATTCCTAAGAAAATAATGGAGATTCTAGCCGAGGGTGTATGTGATTCCAAAGAGTGAATTGCCTCTCGGAGGTTCCCTTTACACCCCTTTTACACGACAGAGAAAGATACTGATTCAAAAGGTCCGTGCCTTTCGGGTATAATATAAGTGCTATACGATTTCATAGCATTTCCAGACCGGGAACGGATCCGCTTTTCTAGCGTACCGAAAGGATACAATCCCGTCCCTTTCCCAAATAGGAACGGATCCATGCGAACTCATGTAAAACGAAAAGCCTATCGTGATCTTTTAGGGAACGGAACCTTTAACGTATTACTTTCGATAGGGTTCCACAGATAACCTTTAGGGTCTTTTTACCATAAACGCTGGGATTATTTTCAGAGGAAATCTTAGAAAATGCTTTTGTTTCAAGAGGCATCTCTATGCCTTTCCATGAAGTGTATTGCACATCCATATTTTACCTTCGTTTTCATGCACACAATATCTTTTTGGTCGAGGTTTTTTACTCCATCCTTTCCAAGCAGCCAAGTTGCCCAAGAAGCACCCCAACACCCCACGAGTCTGAAGTTATGACAACATTTAAGACAGCATCAGAAAAGTTCATACATCCCTTTGGATTTTATTTACCTTGGCTTGTGTCTTCAAGTAAGATTTCATCTTTTGCATCTTGTAAGGCCGTTTGAATTTTGCTTTCAACATTTCCAGGCTCCATTCCATCTTCTATAGTCTGTAAAAGTAACGATTCTAGTTATTCTATTGTGAGACATGGAGGACTATATGTGTGTTCTGTCAGCTGGGATTCTAATGCCACACAAAAAGTTCTTATGCCCTGTCTTCATGGTTTAGTTATGTTCAACTTTAGATTTCCGTAAGATTGAGGTTACAGCTTACAATTTGGAACAAGATTGAGACTGATTTTAAGTTTAAGATTAAGTTTAAAAATAATATTAAGATTTAGATGATGAAGATTAAGCTGGAGATAAAGCTAAAGATTTAGATTTAGATTACGATTAAGATTAAGCTTCACGATAAGACTGAGGTTTACTGTAAATGAAGAGTAAGATTAAAACGAATTTCAAGTTTCAGTTTGATCTTTGATTAAGATTAAGCTTAAGATTAAGTTTAAAACTAAGACCAATACTAAGACTTACTAGACATGATGAATCGTAGAACTAAATACACATCAGCGTATGGAAGATGACAGGCCGAAGCCAAATCAACTGATTACTGCTTTGTTCTGTATTCTGATTGGATATGACGCAAAAAGGGTTCCCAGTAGTTTATCCCGCCCTAGGGATACAGAAATTAGATTTGTGCGGTAGTTTGACGTTGTTGCCAAAACTCATTACAAAATTAGGCTATATAACAAAACGGCATTTGGAACTCAGAAGTAGAATTCCAAAATCTGTGATACAGTTGTCATGGGTACCAGAAGCCTTTTCGCAAACAAAAGACCGTTACCACTCCTCTTCCCGGTTTTCATTTATAGGGATTATGGAAAGTTCTATATAGTTGACTTACTGCTCCACCGATCGAAGATGCTTCACTTGCAGAGTGTCTTCTGTTTGTACCTAAGCAAATAAATCAGTCGATCAGTACGATCAATAAAGGCAAACGTATCATAATCAACAGAATCATAATCGCAATCATAAAATGATCTAAATATCAACATAACAGTCTTTGAGTACAAAATTTCACGAGTCTACACCCTGAAATTATATATATTCTACCCCAATAAATAAGGACAATTTTATATGTGAAGAGGCTCTTAATAAAGGGGTCCATCATCTCAAAGGGGTTAAGAATAAAATAAAAAGTATAGTTGCCGTTTTTGAGTCTACTATTAGCCTAGGGCTACTCAGTCGACTTTACACTTTACCCCTGGTCTGGATGCATTAGCATATAGCAGGGTGCAGCCACACACGACACTCATAACTACCGACCACGTACCCATTTATACACCTGGGTAGAGAGAGGCACATTTGTGTTAACAACTTGCCCAAGGTTGTTATCTCTGCGCGTTGAAAGACCGTGGCTCGAGCCCACAACATTCTCTTTGTGAGCCCAGCACACTAACCACTGCACCACAGAGACCACAGTAACTGATTTATGTGATAAGCAGGGCCTGCCAAAGATACTAAACCTTGACCAATATTAGTTTATCTGGTCATTTTTTTTGACATTATTATAAGAAACTACACCATGGTATACACCTCATTGCATGAGAACCTAGATAGGCTGCATTCAAAAGCGTGGGCTATTTTGTATGGGTTTTATGCTGTATAAAAATAAGTTACCAGTATGTGTAATACACGTTTTATTATAAGGTACACCTTTATAAGAACCTCGAGGCTGGAATTCCAAAAAAATTAAGGAACTTTAAGGAACTTTCGAGTCTCGAATGAAAAACTAAGAGTCAATTTTTTTGAATAGCAAGACGGTTTATACAACTAAAATAACCGTATAACAAAATAGTTGCCATCGTTTATCGCTTAAGGCTCAAATAATATATTATATAATTATAATAATATAAAAAGTACAAAGCCAATCAATGAATTTGCCTTAATGATTACCTAGTGCTAAATTCTATATATCGGTAAGAAACAGTGTAAGGAAGATTCGATCTCATTTTGTTGAAAAATTCAAGAACTCCAGCCTCAACTCAGACCAAAGGTTCCTTACAAATAACCGTGTAATGTCAATAAAAGAACTTTACCTGTAAGTTTTATGATTTCGTAATTCGTCGATAAAGCGCCATTATTAGTTAAGGTGATGGTCTTTTTTCTTGTTTCACCAACAACTTGAGTTTCAAAGTTGACTTCCGTTGCATCAACGCTTAGCTGTGGGCAAAATTGAAAAGATAAATTAGAACCAAAACACGCGCCTGTTTTCTACTAATAAGGACGTTGACCCGACCAGGCTTATCTTAGAAGGTGGAGGTGGCGTCGTGGTGTAATCCAGCTGACTCGTGGTGTCATAAGCTCAGTGTGGTCAGGGTTCGAGCCCAGCCACGGTAGCATCACTGCCAGGATCAAGGTCTCGATTACTTAACCTACTACTGAGATCCTAGCGACTGGCGCTAAAACACCATTTCATCTTCATCTTCATCTTGAAATGAAGAACTGTCAGAGCTTTGAAATTATGGTTGAAGATTCCTTGTATCAAATAATGACAAGAGACCAAGTTTTTTGGGGGTATTAAACACAGTAGAAATCCCGCTCAAAAGGTCCTAAATTTTCTGAAAACAGCCGGTTTATGTTCTTTGTAATGAGGTGTATACTAAAAAAAAATTTAAAAAAAAAATTAAAAAAAAAAATTAATGCATCATGTGCACTTTAAAGCAAAAAACCTTCCAGATATCTTTCAAAATTACTTTAAGACTAACGAATACTCTCATAAATACGAAACTAGACAAAAGCATAACTATAAAGTTCATCGATTCAACAAAGTTTGGGGAAATAAAATGATAAGAAATATGGGTGCTCGACTTTGGAATAACCTCCCGGAGTCCCTAAAACTAATATCTACTGGAAAGGCTTCTAGCAAAAAATTTAAGAACCTAACTTTTGAAAGCTATTTATATCCCGAACAAAAAAATGACCAGCGAACAGAGATGAGAAAACCTTATTCCCTTTCTCAGAATATTAGGAAAATTGATTATTTTAAGTTAACCTTTAATGTTAGCTAGTCGGTTATACTTAAAGCAAGTAAGAAACTATGATGTCAATTAATATTATTATTATCCGCAACCTTTTTTTCATCATTATAACCAATATTTTAGAAGTTAATAATTGTCGGTTTTGTTAGCTTTGTAGCGGCCCAAGCAAGATAAGCTCTGCTTTTCTTGGGCCGTGTAGAGTACAATTTATTATTGTAAATTGTATTTCTATGAATAAAAATGAATTGAATTGAATTGAATACTATAATCAGAATGGAGGTTCTTAAAAGAGGGTAGAAAGCAATGAAAGCAATTGCAATGTAAATGTAGCATATGGTTTCAAGGGTTGGCAGCTTTTGGCATGCCCCGGCTTCTTAATGTTCGGAATATAATGTTTTAGAGTCCATGAAAAAGGTTAACCCAAGCACAATTAAGAAATATAAATTTTCAGTCTGTGGGTTGTAAATCAATGAAGGTCTTATGTGCGAGATTTTTTCCTGTACATTGAAGACAACATGAAAATATAATTATAATTTTGGCCTCAAGGCAGACAAGTTGCATAAGAAACTTGCAAATATTCATGGATTTGGTAAGTGTTGTCTTCATTTAGCATACAGTGTCAAAATCTGAACCATTTTGACGAAAGTAATTTCTGATGACTTTACTGAAATTTGCGAAGTTGAAATCAAGACCAGAAGCCAGAAAAACCACGACGCAAAGAGAAAGGCTGCTTTAAGTTTAAATAACATTTCTGCTCATACTTCGCATTGTGAAGAAAGGATTCTTAGTGCAGAGTAACATTTTAGTTTTTAGGATGAAAATTTTGGAAATTTATTTGAAATTTTGGAAAACACATGTGCGGTATATTTTCTATGTATTACGTCTTAGCGCAGCAAAAATTTGATACATCTGGAGGAAAAACCAAGTACGAAAACACTATGTCCAAACAAAATTTAGAAAGTAAGTTCACCCACCTCACATCTCTTTTTCAGGCATTTAACTGGCACAGAAAAAGGTCCAGTCTGTGCAAAGAAGTCCACATTGCCATTGATATCGACATTTAACTGGAGAAAAAAGTTGCATTGTAGAGGAAGGTAAAAATTCTAACAAGAACAATTTGCAGCAATTAGTCAGAAGAAGACTGACAACATTAAGAAGAAGGCGACAAGCACCTACAGCAAGCTAAAAATGAAGAAGATTTGGTTGTGAAGCTTTAGGAAGAAGACTTAAAGGAAGAATTAGGAGCTTCAATGGAGTAGAAGGATACTAAGTGGGAGAGAAAGAATATTCGAAGGAAGATTTCGAATCGATCAATAAGGAGACGAAAACCTTAAGGAAGAATGTTCAAGGAAAGACGGTTAGAAGGAAGAACGCTTGTGTCTGAAATATGTGCTGCTAACTTTGTTCTTTTGTGAAATACAATAGGAAATGAATAAAAGTGACATAGGTTAATAATTAGACTCACCATCGGAGTGAATGTAGCAACGAAGTCGCATGTCAGACCTGCTGACATAGGGCCAGGCGGATCAAATCTGAAAATCAATATTGAGATATCAGAAAAAAATCACAAAATAGTACAACATAAATCATAAAAAACTATCAACAAATCAATTATAATATAACATAATATTATGGTAAATCAGTAATCAGGAATCATAAGGATCACTAATCACTTATCACTAAACGGTAATCAGTAATCAGTAATCACTGATCATTAATCACTGATCATGTATGTTTCTGACCTGCATTTATGTTATCACAAATCACAAATCATAAAGCCTTAATCAATAATCACTAATCATTAATCACCAATCATTAATCGCAAATCAAAAATCAAAATCAGAAATCATTTATTTTATATCAAATACTTACTGTATTTCGAGAAAGTCTTTCAAGTTGTCAGATATGCCAACAAATTTACAGAAATTTTGTGAATAAGAGACATTAGTTAGCAGAACTTTCTTTTTATAGGTTTTACCAATATCGAAATCCTAACAAAAGAAAGAGAAGCTGTCAGATATTCAATATTCTAACCAATTCTACCTTGATCATAATCATCACATACTTTTTTCCAACGTCCCGGCCATTGCACGTTTTTTTTTATAAGTAATCTTAACTCTGAGTTGAAGCTGGAGTTCCTTAATTTTTCAACACAATGAGGCTGAAGTTCCTTATGCTGTTCCTTTTCGTGAGATATGTTTGAATACTAATTTTTACAGCAAATTCATATAAATTTGCTTCAATTTCTACATTTAAATATAAATGGAGTCTTTTTGGGAGAACGATGGAAAATACATTGTTATTCTGCTATTTTTTGCACAAATCGTCTTGTTGTTGAAAAAAATTATTCTAAGTTTTTCATCCGAGCCTCGGCAGTTCCTTAAAGTTCCTTAATTTTTTTGGGAATTTTCAGCCTCGAGTTCCTTATAAAGGTGTTCCTTAAAAAAAGTGTATTCAGCAAACAATGTCCAACATTCATATCTGTAGAAACATTTGGCACCTTGTTGATTGAACCAACATGATGCTTGATTTTGTTGGCTGAAATTTGATTTCGATCTGAAATTCACAGAACATTTCAAAATCTGGCATCGTTCAGGCATCGCACCAACAAACATTGGCTGCACAAATGCCTTTTAAGCGTTCTACTGGAATGCAAATAACAAAATCAAATAGTTTTCTACATCTATAAGAAGCTATCAGCTAAAACTTAATTCACTGACAAAAACAGACATATAAAAAAACCTTAACCATTTTAAACAGTAATTCAAGGCTGTTAAGTCAAGACCACATTTTGAATACAAATGCTTTCTGAAATGCTGGCTTTATTTAGCCATCCCTGCCCCAGAAGCAGGAACCATACAGAAAGAAGTTGGCCCAAATGTTGGGTGTGATTTTGGCGAAATTTGGCCAAGGCTTAAGAAACCGCAACAACTGTAGTACAGACTGTCAAAGAGTGAAGAAATTTCAAACTACCTTGAAAACAATCACGTCTGGCTTGCTGTAAAATGCTGCACCCTAGTAAATAGAAATTAACAAGTAAGCAAACAAAAACAGAAGAAGAAATTTCTACGTGGAGAACCAAAAGTTAATGTTATAATGAAATCATCTCAGACATAAATAAATTAAATTGACATTGTTCTACCTTGAACTCTTTGCCAGCTGCAACTTGTTTTTGCACGATATTTTCACGCTGTTTTTCAAGAGCTGCCTCCATCATTTGCTGCAGAAAAAAATAAATTAACGATTAGTTCTCGAGTTGAATAAAACTTAAAAATTGCGAGCAATAGCGAAAAAAATCCTTGGACATACTAGCGGATCCAACGTAGCAGAAACACGAAAAAGTCAAACGGGAGGAGAGCCTTGGGCTGTATAACTTGGAAAGTTACTGAGTGATTTCATTGAGCTCTTTTGCTCAGTGGAAACGTCAATGGCTCTCTGGTCATGCAGCCCAGGTTCGAGTCCCATATGCCACTTATAGAAAAAAATCTATCCTTGTGTTCGCCATTCATGAAAAATAAATATACATATGCATGGTGCTAAAGGAGGCTCAACATCGCCGAAACACAAAAAGGCTAACGGGAGGAGAGCCTTGGGCTGTGTGACTTGGAGAGTTACTCGGCGATTTCATTGAGCTCTATAGCTCAGTGGAAACGTCGTTGACTCTCTGGTCATGCAGCCCAGGTTTGAGTCCCACTTATTGTGGTATGCAACTTGGGGAAAAATCTATCCTTGTGTTCGCCATTCATGACAAATATAAATACTGGGACACATTAGTTGAACATATCAAAGGTTTTTCCGCCGTTGCTCGCAATTAAAAAATTGTAATCAAACATCTTTATTAAGTACTCTCTTGTTGTTATGCGAAGTGGACGTACTATGGTAAGGTAATCTAAGTTATTGCAATTGAATTAAGGCCTAGTTTAGACAGCGCATTATGTTAAATCAAAAGATATAATTCGCTTATAATTCACTTGGAGCAGTGCAACATGAAAGCACTTAATAATTTAAGTCGCTTCAAAAGATGGCTGGTTTATACCGCAAATGAAATTGACACTTAGATGACAGATTTTTAGATAAGAATTTAATTCACTGCGTCTATAATGCGCTGTCTAAACTAGGCTTTAATTTCTGGACACTGACAGTATCAGTGATACTGAAGCTATAGGTCCATCTGGGTAACAGTCAACTATCCGATGATTTTTTATCTCACTGAGCCAAGACTACTTCTCGCATGAAATTGGCATCTACTTGCATTCTTTATACTCGTATTTCTTTTGTATTGTTTACTTCATTTGCTTTCTCCGATCCCAACACAGAGTCAAAAGAATCAACAAATAGTAGATGATTCATCCGAACCATTGCAAGTTCCAGAAGTCAGTGCAACATTAAACATTCTAATCAAAAAACATCCCTTGGAGTTTCTCAACTACTGTTGTGAAATGCGCTGCAAAGAGGAATTGCGCGATATAACACTATACAGTTTCATAACGATTGCAACAAATTTGAAAAGTAGCTTTCATCAAGATACAGCGATCGTCATAATTGCATCACGTCTTTGGTGAGCTTTCTATTATACTTAACAACTCTCTAGCTCTACAGCTCTTGATTTTGTATATTTTTATCTGCGGGGTTATAATGTTATATGGCTTTACTGACCTGTTCATAAGTACTATATTCATGATTAGTGCCCTTCCAATTTTCATTGATTTGCTCTGACAACTGAAAAAGAATATAACAGAAATAAAAAATACCGTTAATTTTCATTACTTTGGAGGGAGCTTATTCTAGGTGGGGGGTTACAAAATTATTCATAAAACAATGATTTATCATCGACTAAGAGAATGCTTTTTTTCTGTCATAACTCGATTAAGTACCAATATGGACTCAAAAGGCTAACACTAACATGTCAGGGGTGGGGGCTTACTCGAGGTGAGGGGGCTTATTAACAATTTTTCGCTCTAGGATGTAGATTAATTCGAGGGGAGGGCTTAAACGAAGGGGACCAATTCGAGGATATGGTAAACAATGATTTTTCCTTCATTGAAACCTTTTTTAGTTTCGCTAAGATATCCGTTTATCCCGTTACACTGACCTATAAACAATAAACTCTTAGGCCCATGCCAAACGATCAAACATTGTTTGTCCAACATTTGAAATTTGTTTGTCAAGCAAAATGTTTGACCGTTTGGCCACGTTTAAAAACATTGCTCGTCCAACATTTTTTCCGTGCGTCAAGCAAAACATGCTTTTGAACATTCTCAAAAACAACACGCCATAAATTTAGTTAATTTTGTTCCTCAAGCAATGTTTGATCGTTAGGCCGCCTTTCCAACATTGCTTGTCAAACATTTCTTACGTTTTTGACTAACTGCAACAGCTTGCAACATTTTAGCACCCAGCAACATTTCTTAGCAACGAGTCGCGCTTGCGCATTAGCAATAACTTCTTTGTTCCAAAATGTTTGAAAGCAATGTTTTGGGCGTGGCTAAACGGTCAAGCATTTGTTGTAAAGCAAATTTGAAATGTTGGACAAACAATCTTTGATCGTTTGGCCAGGACCTTAATAAAAAAGCTTGGTAGCAGTAATTCGAATTGATATTCAGTTAGGCGTACTTGTGCTTGGTCTGTCTCCCATAATCCTTTGAACTCTGGAACAACCAATACTTCATCTTCAGACTCTCTGTAATGTGAATAACAAGTAAATATAGAAATTAAGCTCTTAAGCCAAGCTTAGACATATTACCTGAGTCCCAGTTATCGCTCATGAGACCGAGGCTAGCACTAAAATGAGATCGCTCAAACTGGGAGTTGTAGCAGGGTGTCGATGTGGTTGAGGAGTGAAAACTAACGACTCAAGCAATAAGTCTAAGTCAGGCTCATGTCCACCCGACCTACGATACAACATCAACTAGATGTAATTGCTAAGATATTCACATGTTAATAGACAGGATTTTTTGGCAACAATCTAGAAGAGGGTAACCTTGGGTTTCTTATTTGAAATCTACTAAAAAAGGTAACGAATCTAAGATGGGCCTTCAAAAATTTTCACCGGAAGTAGCCTTAATTATTGCCTAATGAGGCCTAATTAAGAAAATAAAAAAGTTGCACTTTTGGAAATCTGCAATATGTGGATCTCAATATGTAGATCTTGAAACGCTGAGTAAAATTGTCTTTTACAGTATTTTAATAGGACCAATTTCGAGAAAAACTCGTTTGAAATTATGTTGACGTCACCATCCTAATGATCAGTATAGGATTTTGTCAGCTCGCGTTACTTTACAAATAGGTGCCCAGCCGTCAAAAAACAGCTAATTATGCGATAAGTGTATGCATGACAGCATAGTAAGCACGGTAAGCCCTACCATGAGATTGGAAAAACGAAGAATGGGTGTTCACTGCGTAAGCAATAGGGTTCCCATTATGTATACTGTATAAACTGCTTTTTCTGATTGAACTCCACTTTAGTTCTTATACTAAAGTACGTCCAGTAACTCCTGAAAGTTTAAAAATCTGTCTCATCAAGAGAAAGGTGTCTCTTGATGCTTCCCGTCGAGAGCTTGCACATAAACTATCAAAGGAGTGTTTGGAACGAACCTGACGGGCAGCATAACCCAAGGGGGTCGCTTATTTGAGAGAGGGCGCTTATTCGAGGAAATACGGTAGTGTCAACTTTAAACAAGGGGTAGGGGAAGGGGGTTTTCTCTTGAATATGCTGTTTGTATGAAATTCCAATAATTCATCCGGAAAATCTAGGGCCTTTCAACTACTTTTGGAAACCACTTTCATTTCACACATAACTAACATTCTCCTAAAATTGAAATTTCGCGTATGAAGACAGTTTTGTTGCTGTTGTTCTTCCTTTATTTTGAGTAGGTTGTTATTTCGAAGGTGAAGGCGAAGGTGAAATGGTGTTTTAGCGCCAGTCGCTAGGATCACAGAAGGTTGACTAATCGAGACCTTGACCCTGGCCGTGACGCTACCGTGGCTGGGATCGAACCCTGACCACACTGAGCTTCTGACACCATGAGTCAGCTGGATTACACCACGACGCCACAGCATTTCTAGCTTTATCAGCTAATTTAGGTCTACTATGAATGCCGCATCCAGGCATGGGACACCTAGTTTAACGTCCCTTGCGAAGGACGGCAGAGTGAGTTGTTTAGTTATCCATCTGAAAAGTCACCCATCCAGATGCTGACCTCACACGACCAAGCTTGACTTCAGCTGTCTAACAAGAACTGACTGAGAAGCTTGGCAAATCACTCTACAGAAAAGTAAGACAGAGAGATACATACCCTGTTTTAGCCTCGTCTCGGCTAGTTGCTCCATAAGGCGAGAAATCGTCATCATCCGAGGAAACTTTACTTAGACGACTGCTAAGCCTGTTGTAGTTCGATACACGTCCCTGGAAAGAAAAAGGAAAACATCTTTAAATAAATGACAACAACTGTTTTATTATGAACCGTAATATCAGCGGTAACTTACAACACAATAGACCTTCAAAAGAGGTCTGGGTTGGCGCGACATTTTTCTGGAAAATGGTAGATATATTGAGTAAGGGAATCCTCTCCACGTGCAGCAACCTTGACTGCAGCCGCTTTACGAGAGACAGCGCAGCAGATTTTACTTCTAATTCATGAATAATGGAAGACTAAGAGGGGAAATGAATCTTTGACATTAAATGCTACACATAGCTGTAGAAATTCATGAAACCAGATGCAAGTAACTCACAAAAAGAAAATACTTGATAAAATGCCTCCTAGAGTAGATAAACTAGGACTTGAATCCTTCCTTTCACTTTAACCCCCACTAAAAATGGATTTGAAGCGAAATTTGTTGCACTTTCTCTCCTCAAACGACTGCAATTCTAATCTTTGAACGTGGAGAGGATTCCCTTACTCAACATGTCTACCTTTTTCCAGAAAAATGTCGCACCGACCCAGACCTCTTCGAAAAGGTTTATTCCTTTTAGCTCTCATTTATGTTGAGTTGAATAGAATCTAATTTTGTTGTTGCTGGCTTCAGCCAGGAAAAGATATCGTTTGGGCGTCCAGCAATTCAACTCAATTGTGCTAACTACGGCTCGTGTAGTGAGTCTTGTTCCATCGCCCGTCAATTAAATTAAATGAGACCCATGATTCAAGTAATAAGTTTACGGATAAACAGCTAGACTTATAACACGAGTCCCAGTTATCGCAGCTAAGATTTTTAGTAGTTGTTGTTGTTGGAAAGCTGCTCAGTGTAGCGAATTGCTGTTGTTGTCGGTCCAGATTTTATGAGCGGATCTGAGACTCGCGTAATAAGTCTAGATAAACAACTAATAGAAAGTTGAAAAGAAATACTCCATGTATCGCTCACCCCAGTATCTTCAACATCAGCACTGTATTCCATTGATTCGGATCCACTGGATTTTGAAAACTTTGGCTTTGCTTTGCGTCTGGTGATTCTCTAAAGAAACAAATATATCGAAATTGATTAGTTGACACCCGGTGTATCTCCATTTACTCATTTTAAGCAGAAAAATCAATGCATATTGATATTTTACCAGGGAGGGGTGACCATGAAACTGCAGGTCTATAGAAACCTTGCTCGGGACGGACCTATCAGTCAAAATTTCCAACATTTCTTCCCCTAATTCAGTACTCAAATCTTCTTTAAAATTTCATTAACTTAGTTCAATATGTCTAGCGTATCTCACATTAAATCTACCACGCATGCCATGTACACAATATCATGTACTACATCCCACGCGACGTAAACCATGACTTTTGAACTAAAGTCAAGAAGTCAGCTTAACCTAACCCTGTTTCAAGGGATAAGACCCAAAGAATGACAAGAATTGGAGAAAAACAGAACATCTTCAGCAAAGACTAGATTTTTCCACAAGTGAAATACCAGAATCGATGGGATTCAAACCTGGACTGCATGACCAGGGAGCCAACTACGCTTCCACAAATCTATCTTTTAGGGCTCACCATAGACCATTTCAACTAAGGGCCTCGTTTTCCAACAAAATGAAAATTACGTCATAGAGAAGTATCGACTTCAGATGCAAATCCAGCACCTTCTTTTTAGTGTTGAGGCAAAGTTTTACGTTTCTGGTCCTTACGATATTGATTCTATAGCGATTAGAAGTTTGAAAACTTATAAGGGATTTGACCGTGTAAAATGATTGAGGGTATAAATTTCATCCCAAGCGATTTTTCACGGTCAAATCCTTTATAAAATTTGAAACTTTTAACACCTATAAAATCAAGATCTCAAGGACTAGAAGCATAAAACTTTGGCTCAACGATAAAAAGAGATGCTGAATTGGAATCTGAAGTCGAAATTTCTCTATGACCTAATTTTCAATTTTGTTGAAAACGAGGCCCCTTAGTTGAAATGGTCTATTCCTGTAAAATATATACAGCAACAACTACATACTTACTTTTGCTCTCTCTCTTTGTCGATCAGTAAATAGCTGGGGTTGTTGCTGTTGTTTTTTCTTCATTTGTTTTTCCTCAGATAAAATCTTGTTGACGATTTCGATCTGAGATTAAAAACAGAATTTTGAGACACTAACACATACATATACATTTCGAAATTTAACCCAAGTTCTTCGAGACCAAATCCTAATTTTTAGATTCATTAGGAAATATATTTTTGCAAGTTTCGGAATATCTAGAAAGATTGAAGAAATCCCTATATATTTCAATAAATCTCAAGGAAGTTACTATAAAAAGGGCAAAAATTTTAAACCCCTCCAATCTCGTACGCCATTTTTAAAAGTGATACACCCCTCTTTCCCTCAGTTGAAAAAACAAATTTCAATTTCAATAATCATTTTGATCCTGGTTATGGGGTACTTTTTACAGATAATGCACTGTTTAAGGCTTATAATTTCAAAATTTGGGCCGGATCAAAAATCACCCCAGTGAGATTCGCCGAAGCAAACCCACGAATCATTTTGGATTTACCCCCCACCCAAAAGAAAAGTTCGTTGTTGTTGATGCCAGTTCATTAATCACGTATCAATCATGATCCGTCCACCCGCCTAAAGAGAAATGTTCCACAAGGCCCTCAATAAATATAACTATTCTCACCTCTTTCTCTCTCTGTTTTCTTTCAAAAGCTCTGTGAAATAAAAACAAAAATCAACTGCTTCATCAGGCTCAACTAGGACTAATTTTGCAAATAGGGATTATTAAGCCTCTCCAAAAGCTCACGAAACTGCATAAACCTCCAAACGCCATATAATTATGTATGGTGCTTCAGAAGGCTCATAAAAGCCGAAACACAAAAAAGTCAAGCGGGAGGAGAGGCTTGGGCTGCATGACTTGGAGAGTTACTCGGTGATGGTTGGCTGTCTTATCATGCAGTCCTGGGTCGAATCCAACCTACTGTTTTATATCACTTAGGGGAAAATCTATGCCTTCGGGCTGCTTCGGGGGATACTTAAACTTTCATAGTGTTAATTCAACTTACAATATTTGTAAAACGTCGACAAGAAAGGATACATTTTTTTTAATAAGCAACTTGACTTTTGTCCAGCCCTCAAAGTTGCTTAAAATTTAAGACATTTCAGCCCTCAAAGTTGCTTAAAAGTTGCTTGCTTAACCTTTTTTACCTAACAACCACCCCTGACTTTGCGAGTCAAAATCGTCAACTGTTAGGCCTACAACACAACTTTTGGGAGACAGTAAGTGGAAAAACGTTAGCTTACGAACTTCAACATACAAAACCTAAGAACGAACAATTTCATAACAACAAGAAAGAGAATAAGCTTGATTGTTTGACTTCTTAGTTGCTTACAGTAATTCAATTGAGCCCTCAAGTATCTTAATGTTAAGTGTTTTCTGGACAAAAACACCCCACCTTTTAGCCCTTGAGGTGGAAGATGAAGAGAATTAATAACGCGTTCATGTGTAGAATTCTATCCCACCTTCCAGTTCCAGCTTTCTGTTTATTTCAGTTTTCGCTAAATCTTATCTGACCATCGGATTACGTACAGCATATAGCAAGAACCACACTTTCCAGCTGTTTTTTCGTTTATATGGGAAAACAGATAAGACTCGGGTGGCTGAAAGCAGGAGCTCACTTCCCTGTGATAATTGTTTAATAATTAAGGCCAGTGCAGCATGCACGGATCTCACCTCCCAGCTTATAGGTTGGAATATGAGATGATTTCGCTCACATAAAAAGGCATCAATAAAGGTTAATCTTATAAAACAGCATATAATTAAGATAGAAAAAGATCCCTGTTGCAAGTGTTGTGCAATTTAAATTAAATTTCACTTTAACCTTGAACAGTACCAAATAGGGAAGAATCTGAGGGGCCCCTTTGAAGAACGGAAGCTAGTGGGTTCTTCGATCCCTGTTGCAAGTGTTGTGCAATTTAAATTAAATTACACTTGGACCTTGAACAGTGTCAAATAGGGAAATATTTGAGGAGCGCTTCTGAAAAACTGAAGCTATTGTTTCTTCGGAGAGGGCTAACCCACAAGGGTCTAATTCAAGTTAGACATGGTTCACAAAATACATGTTAAGGGGGGGGGCTTGGGGACCGTTGCGGGATGGAACAAGCGGACTAGAGAGAAAAACAATTTATTTTCTAACATAAACTTACTCGGCTTCCTTCTATATCATTTTTCAAATTCAACAAAGCTTGCATCCTGTTTTGCATATCCGTTCTGTTTTTCTCCTCCTCTTCGCTCTCTCGCTGCCGAACTCTATAAACCAGAAAGAAACAACATATCAGTTATTGTATAAAAGCTTAAGCCTTGGCAATACGACAAAAAATTGCTTAAGCAATGGCAAAACGACGAGCCATTGCTTAAGCCATGGCAAAACGACAGAACATTCCTGGCCAAACATTTTGAGATTTTGCTTTAGAAGCAATGTGTGACCGTTTTGTCATGTCGAAAAACATTGCTTGGCAAACAGAATTGCTTCATTAGTGTTTTTGAAAAACTTCAAATACTCACTATGCGTGCATCAAGCAAAAAATATTGGACGAGAAATGTTTTGTGATGTGGCTAAACGGTCAAACATTGTTCGTTAGTAAAACTACGATGTTTGACCAACAATGTTTGATCGTTTAGCAGGGTCTTAAAGGATAACAGGACAAGTCAGCCCACAACGGTGCATAGCAATGGCGGTGGGCCAACTTGTCCATAGGACTGGCCAAACTTGGTAGTGGGCCGCTGATCTTTGCTGAGCTCTTTCAATGCTTATCACTAATGCGATCACAGCCTTTTAGTTTCTTATAAACCCATTTTTAGGAGCCTAGGTTTTTATTACAGCCTGTTAAAGTCCATACTTACGGAGAGTGTACCATGATCAGGGTGTAGGTTCCTAAATGAGGGTCTAAAGAAACTGCTAGAAAAATTTCTAGCGGGCTTGATCTGAATGCGATTTTTATGGTGTCCATGGAGGAACTTACACACACAAGCTGCATTTAAACACCAGTGAGTGTTCCGAGTCAGAATAGAATGGTACTCTTTGGATATCAGGCTAGAATGATACTAATTTATCTGGTAGAAAACATGTAATTCCAGGCTGTGGGTTCTTAATAAACGAAGGTTCTTATGTACTGCTTTTAACTGTATTCAATGATTCAACAAGGGTGAAAAGACTGCCTACCTTGACATTGTTTCTTTGAGATACTTCATTGCCAGTTCTCGATTCTTTTTGCAGCTATCAATGCTTGACGGTGTTTCCGTTCTCTTTCTCTGACGTTTATCAAGTTTTCTCTATAAAAATGAAACAAAATTAAAACCTTTTACTGCATGTCTTGGCACAGTTTCCACCACGCATTTTGGCCAAGTGGAGCAAGCTATTTTTTCAACAAGTACTGCACCAGGGCGTGAAAAATGGCTATGATAGCAAGAGGGAAAGCTTATACCAGGCTTATGTCGATATTGCGCACAGTCAGAACTAGTCGCCGACTGCTAATCGGTGATTTTTCGAACTAATTCATTGCAACTGACCTGCCGATATAAGTGCTCTGGCAAATAGTTGGCAACTAGTCCCTTTTTGACGGCAACTAGTTGGCGCACAGTTCCAGAAAGTTGAGAATGTTCTACTTCTGCGATTACTTGACAACTGATCCTGTCAATAGCAGTCCACCAGAGTACTCTTACGAACGTTTTCAACTATAAGTTTTGACTAAATGTTTACAAGTCGACATAAGTTAACAGCTACAACTTGTTGGCCTTAGCTCCACCGTATCGTAGCTCGACATAAGCCTGGCTATAGTCATGGCAAAATTGCCTTTCAACATACTCCGAGAGGCAAGGCCGGTCTACCAGTGGCTCATTTTCCAAGAATATAAAACTATTTTTCAAAGCCTTTTCAGATGATTCCGAAACATACTGGAAAACGCTTCCAACTGTTTGCATTTTCAGTTGCAGATTTACCCGCTTTTGATTCATTTTTTTCATTTCATTTTCTTTTCATTTATTTATGGAGAGTAACCCTTCAGCAATGTGCTGGTTTTCAAGGGGCTCTCCATTTAACTACATACATTATCAGTACTTAGTAGGAAAACATATTTTAAAATCCTAATGTACTACATAAATGGGAGGTGAAAATTCTTTGAAAATGTATCCGTGTAGACAGGGCCTAACAAAAGATTTCATTTTTCATTTACTGATCCATTGCTACGCTCTTTGAAATCTTCTAAATATCGACGTGGGATTTACCACGTGTTTATGAGAATACAGCACATTAATTCGCTATTCGACATTCAAATAATTGATGAATGAAAAATGAAATTAAAGGAGGACAACTAGAATTGTCCCAAGTCCCTAACTTTCGCTCACATTGAATTGAATTGATGTTGTTGTTGTTCGCTTCAGTGAGTAACGAATTTGAATGAGTCGTTAGTTTGAGCGTCCAGCCACTAAATTCAGTAGCGATAACTACGACTCAGGTAATAAGTCTAGAGGACAACATCTTTACCTTTCTCTGGATTTTCGTTTTCTTTCAGCAGAAATCGCAGCGGTCGTTTCCTTTTTAAGCCTCGCAGCGGCCTTTTCAGCCTTTTGTTTTTCAATGACTTTTTCCTCTTTCACTAATTCTTCATCCAATGGCAAAAATTTACCATGTTCTATGTAGGCTTGGCAAAGAGAAAACCTGAACGAAAGATGAATATACCCATAAGAAATTTTAAATGACAGATATCTCCATAATTCTGAGACAATATAATCAAATTGAACGTGACAGCCTAGACTTGCTAAACACATCTTTGTATTGTTGCTTAAAGCCCAAATGTCTCTAATAGGTCTAAAAAAGCTGAACAAAACTAAAAGTTTAAGTTATGAGCAAGACCAATTGAAGAAGAACAATAATATGGAGCAGAAAGTAGGAAAGGAAAAAGAGGGGAAATGAGAGGACTTCTAAGTTATAGTTCAACATAAAGTAAGAGATATAGAGGAAGTTGCCTATGTCTACAGTGAAATAACGCAGAGAATGAAGTTAAGACAACAGTGATGCAGAAAAGGAAGCATGAGGAGAAGAACAAGAACAAGAACAAGCACAGAAACAAGAACAAGCACAGGAACAAAAGCACAAGGAGAATGGGAAGTAGTAGTTGTGGAAGGAAAGAAACAAAATAAACAAGAAGGACAACCAACAAGAGTAAGAATAAGACGAACAAGAAGAAGTAGTAGTAACAGTAGTATTACGTAGTAGCAATAGTAGTAGTAGTAGAAGTAGTAGTTGTTGTTGTTGTTGTTGTTTTTGTTGTTCTCAGCAAGAGTGAGAACAGGATAAGTAAGAGGACGACGATGAAGAAGAGGAAAATAAAGTAGAAAATAACGAATAATGTGAAACTTAAAAAAGAACAGAAATATCGGCGAAGCAGGGTAAGATAAAATAAAGAAGAAATGGGGAAGAATAAGAAGAAAAAGAAGGGAGAAGAAGAGCAGGCATAACAAAGAATACAGACAAAAGAGAAGAGAGATGAAAAGTGGAAGACGAAGAAGAGGAAGAAGAAGAAGACAAAGAAGATGAAGGAGAAGAAGACGTAGAAAAAGAAGAAGAAGACAAAGAAGAAGAAGATGAAGAAGAAGAAAAAGAGAAAGAAGAAGACGAGGAAGAAGACAAAGAAGAAGACAAAAAAGAAGACAAAGAAGAAGACAAAAAAGAAAAAGATGTAGAAGAAAAAGATGAAAAAAGATTAAGAAGAGGAAGAAGAGAAAGATGAAGAAGAAGTAGATGAAGAAGAAGACGAAAAAGAAGAAGACAAAGAAGAAGACGACGAAGAAGAAGAAGACAAAGAAGAAGAAGATGAAAAGGATGAAGAAGAGAAAGGCGAGAAAGACAACGAAGAAGAAGACGAAAAAGAAGAAGACGAAGAAGAAGAAGAGGAAGAACAAAGTGGGATGGAAGAACAAAGAAGAATATGACAAAAATGGAAATTAAGGAGTGTAAGAACGTGAGTAGAACAATCCAGACAAGAACAACCACTTACTCTGCATCTTCCAGAGTTTGAACCATATTTCTCTCGAGATCTTTTTCGATTTGTAGCTCTGAGCATAATTTTTCATACTGTGACTTCAGTCTAAAATATGCAGCTCTGAAAAGATAAGCAAAGTAATAAGGGGCTAAAGTGGTTGACTGTTGAGGGTTGCCAACAAAACATTTTATTGACAAACATTTTTGCTTGCATGAAGCAAAAATGTTTTTGAACTTTTACAAAAACATGGCGCAGCGAACTCTGCTAACTTATTCCTTTCAAGCATTGCTTTTCTGACGTGGCCAAACGATCAACCATTGTTTGATAAGCAAATTCCAAATGTTTGAATAACAATGTTTTATCGTTTGGCTAGGGACTGAGGTTTTTCCTAGGTCGTATAGGATTTATACTTGTATTTAATCTGGTAGATCCTATGAATTAATATGAATTGAATAGAATTAAAGATAGTACCTATTTCCCTTGGCATCTTCTTCTTCAATTTGTTCTTGCACGTCTTCTAAATTCCTTTCAAGCTGTTCTAAATGCTCTCTGCATTTCTCAAGTTGTTCCCTTAGAAATAAGCAATAGAGAGTTACATCTAGCGTTAGGTAAAAAATAACTACATTGGCGATAATGATGAAGTTGGGCTGACTTAAGCACCAATTTAAGCACAACTTTAGGAACACTTTAATCCATTGTGCTCGATAAATGATGGTGTTGAGAATACGGAACACTATTTCCTGCTCTGCCACTATGGCATAATTAGACATGATCTTCTCACATGTGTAAATGCTATTTTGCTGCCGCAGGGTTTAGTGAATTTGACAAATAAACAATTATTAATAATAATCTAGTATGGCGCTGATAAGCCATCGTATGAATCAAATGCGAAGCCGATGAAAACATCTCCTCTCTGTTAATTCTAAATTGTTCTCATTTAGCGAATGTATTAAACAAACAACCTTAACTATAACTAGGGCCATGTAGTTTGCATATCTTTGAATAAATTTCGCCCAATAATTTTCTATATGCAGGCTGCTGTGTAGCAAGGGTGGCTAAACACAGCGAACAATTTATCACATACCACTTTTGATTGAAGAGCCTGGGAAAATGGTTAAAATTCCCTAAAGGCAGGCGCAAACTATGCAAACAATGTTGGCCAACATGTTGGCTGAAAATAGGCCAACATGTTGGTGCGGTTTGCCATACCATCACAACATGTCATCTACAAATGATCTTTTGCAAACATGGCCGAAAAGGAAGGAGCTGTTTGTTTATTGCTCGCTCTTTTGGTTGACGACGAAGTAGAAAAAACTCGTGGCCCAACAAAAACTGCCAGCATAAATCTATTTCTCACTTCAAGGTCTCCGAAATAACGTCCGAAATTCGATGCTGTTTGTTTGGACAATATCTCTAGCAAACCGTGCCAACATTTTGGCCAAGAATTGTTGGCGGCGAT
This sequence comes from Chrysaora quinquecirrha, assembly GCA_014526335.1. Classification (NCBI taxonomy): domain Eukaryota; kingdom Metazoa; phylum Cnidaria; class Scyphozoa; order Semaeostomeae; family Pelagiidae; genus Chrysaora; species Chrysaora quinquecirrha. The sequence goes on from JACTAT010000027.1 coordinate 770,948, forward strand.
GGTTTGCGCCCGGCCTAATTGAGTTCGCTTCAATTTTTTTTCTACGTCAAAAATCAAAAGCTGTTAGAAGTTTTCTTCTTTAGGAATGAGGATTCTCTTTCGATGGTTTTTCCGCGCTATACGCAAGCACCCTACCTAAAAAACAAGTTCTGAGCCAACGTTTGTTGGCAAGGTTGACCAAGCGCCCACCAAGCGAAGCCAACATGTTGAATTGTTGGGAAAAGTTATGCCCTGATCAAAATGCAGCAGACATCACATCACCAAACAAATGTTAGCTTGCCAACAGATAGCCAAAAATTGCTAACATTTTGCTCAACAGGAATGTTGATCAATGTTGAATCTAATGTTTGCTACGTCTGCCGGGGGATTACCATCTACACATAAACGATACCTTGTCTTTTGAACAACATATTCTCTTTCTATGACAAGTTCTCCAAGTTGATCTAAATGTCTTCTCACAGCCTGCCGTCTTAGCTTATCCTGCGAAAGAAAAACCAGATACATTGTTGCAAACAGCAAAACCATGTTTAAAACAAACAAATACTTCTTTATTAAGGTGCCCTTTTCTAATGCCTATGTTTATATGCCATTTGAATACGTTTTTCGAATGTCTTAAATTCTAATGCCTTTTCTAATGTTCTACGTTTTTCTTGAGAGCGAAGAGAATGAAGTTAAGAATGAAGATAAAAATCCCTTGTTTGAAGATAAAATGATTCAGTTTTTAAATAGACGCCCTCCATTCTAGACGCCTCCCTCTATTAAACGCCCCCTCAAGACTAGGAACATTATATAAACACTCATGCTGTTTATTTGAGGATTTATGGTATTCAAGTGCTAGATCTGTCTTCTGGCAATTACAGACCCTCCTTTAATAGCCTGCATCCTGATTACGGTAAACATCTCTTTAAGTAAGCTTTTGATTCTCAATTACTGAAACTATGAAATCTTGAAGTACAGTACCTCTCGTTTCAAGTTATTACTCGCTTGGTCAGATGGATAACTGTCTTCATCTTTTTCACTTATGCCATAATCATCAAAACTCCTGAAACATAAAACCATGAAACAGTTATTATTCCAAGAGATTCCTACAAAACTTTGGTTGACAGTAGAAAATTCTTGAGAATACAAATGGTGTCTGTTCAAAATTCTTTTGAGTATAAAAGAACATGAAAAAGGCAAGGAGAATGTAAGCAACAAGCTTTTGCTATGTGTAGGCTAAGGAGTTTGTCTTCTCAATTGCACATTTCAGCTGATTCTGTTGGTGATCCAGCACAGTTGTATTCCTTAAGCTGGATTTCCACTTGTCCTTTTGGCCAAGGGAATTGGAACTGGAATGGGATGTGAGCATGCACACTTTTCTCATTCCATTTTTGAACGGGGACATTTTCCTGTCCGTTTTGTCACGGGTAAGAGTTGCATTGAGTCCAATGTGACAAAAGGGACAGGAGAACAAAGAACCAATCAAAATTCAATTTTTTCAAATGCATCAAGCACGGCAAAGTTTAATTTCAGTTGACGTGACGATGCAATTGATGAAATTCCAGTTGTTGATTGTTTTTGTCATGTGCACTTTTCCTGAAGAAATCATCTGGAAATCAGTTTTTCAGGGATTCCTGTTCCCGTTTCCTGTGCCTCTCATTCCCGTTCCTGTTCCCACTAAGTGGAAATCCAGATAAGTGGAAATCCACCTTAATGCGCCAAGCAAGAAAGAGTAGTTGGATCATGGGTATGCTGTAAGGTGGATTCCACTTATCTGGGTTTCCACTTAAAAATCCTATTTTGATTGGTTCTTCGTTTTCCTGTTCGTTTTGTCACAGGAAAAGTTTAACTCAGTTCAACTTTTTCCCTTGACAAAACAAACAGGAAAATGTTCCCATGCAAGAATTTGATAAGCAAAGTGCTCACGTGATTATTTTCCCGCTCCCATTCCCATTCATGTGGCCAAAAGGACAAGTGGAAATCCAGCTTTTTGGTCCATAATCTTGGTTTATATTCTGCTTTTAGTAAACTGTTTCAACCTGTTTCTAGCGTTTATACTTTGAGGAATATCAGAAGAAAAAAGCTTTTAAATTTATTTCAAGGTGCTTCTGAGCTTTTCTTTGCAAAACAAAAATGATTTAAATTTTGTTGCTTACTCTTCATAAACAATGTGTATCAATAAATGAACATACCCTGCCAATGAACTTGTCTCTTCATCACTGAAATAGCTTTGTTCATAAATATCTGATGGGTCACTTTCATTGTCATAACCCTCAGGGGGATCAACCTTGATGCCAACTAAAAATATAAGAATATTGTGATGTTTGTAACATTGGCTGCAATTTTGTCAGGAGTAGAAGCAATGTAAATCAGGACATTCTTGGAAAGACAAACAAATGCACTTGCATACTTATGCACAGGCCTCCTCTTGCAAAAGATGGCAGAGTGGGAGCTTTCATGTAGGGAGCTATACAATGGACAATTCCCCAAAAGATGGCATCAGGGGGCATTTGACTATCATGCATTGTGTCTAAATATTGAATTCCAATAGAATCACTTTAAATTCTGTTATAGAACACAACACATTATGTTCAAATGCCCCCGATGCCATCCATTGCAGAATCATTTATTACTGTCTTCTTTCTGCACCATACTTTCAAAAGCAAATATTTTTTTAGCCCAACTATCCTCAATGTCTACTCTGCCCTTATTTTGTGATATTCATCTTCATTGCTGTAATAATCTAATAATGATGGAAACCATACAAAATTTATAGTTTTTATAGCATTTTCGCAAACAATCTAAGGCCTAATTTGAAGGTGCTGTGGCGTCGTGGTGTAGCCCAGCTGACTTGTGGGGTCAGGAGCTCAGTGTGATCAGGGTTCAAGCCCAGCCATGGTAGCATCACAGCCAGGGTCGAGGTCTCGATTAGTCAACCTACTACTGAGATCCTAGCAACTGGCGCTAAAACACCATTTCACCTTCACCTTCATCTAACATTATTGTATCAAAAATGCTTAAGAGAATGACAGACTGAGCAGAATGATTCTAAAAGAAACTAAAAAAAGATAACCGAAATAAACCCGTCTTGGCAAGGTAAGAAGCCTATGGTGTTATCGTGCACCTTCAACGGAGAAGCCAGTTATTACAAATAGGACACACCTTTATCTAACAAGGAGTTTGATTCAGTGCAGCCCTAAACTTTTTCCTGGCATGGTCTGTTAATGCGGTGAAATTTCTCAAAAACCAGCTGCATTCAACAAAGCAGTGGTATGCCACAATGCAATGATACAGTGCTGGAAACAATGCACCTCACCAAGACCACTTGAGCTCAGTATCACCTTACAGCAAGAGCATCTTTCAGAAGAAATACAGTATAATAAGACAAAAATGTGCATTTAGGATTCACTGACCATTGGTGCTTGAATAAAGCTGCTGCATATTCTGTTCATCCCCCACTTGATTTGTTTCTCTATTTTCTTCCATTGCAGCATTACTAAAACTTTCCAATTGACAATTTTCTGAAAGATCTTTCTCTGCACTGATGTCTTCCATTGTGATTTTTTCTTGTGTGATTCCCTAGAAGGACAATTTGCAGATTGGATGTTGTGTATAGACAACTTAGACAGAATGTGCACTACTCAGCAACCAGTGTGCATTCCATGTAACCTACACCAGAGATCTCCGGCGTAGAGTCTGAAATTTTATTGGCGTACAGGCGTGGATCTTTCATAAAAACAATAGCCTAGACTATTATTTCAATTTTAAAACAATAGATCTATTGTTTCTTTTGGCGTAAAGTCCTATTTTCTTGGCATATCTCCGGCGTGGCGGTAACATGAAATGCACTCTGGCTCAGCAAGCAAACAAGCAATTGTTAATCCAGGTCTGGGCTGATGTGGACCTGCAGCCTAAGTTCACATTTTGGCATTTTCAATAAAACTGAATAGTATCATTTGGAAGATTCAAAAGATGTGGAGAGGTTTTCAACCAAGTGCACCATCAAAATTTATTAAATCTGCAGTTCTCTAAGTTTATTTCAGCTGCATCATCTAATGCTGAGCGAGAAGACCACACGAATGAAAATAAAATTAGGCCTTTTACAAACGCTGAACGCTGCAAGAGAGAAATACTGGGTAGGTAATATACCACAGGAATAGAATATTAGAAGGCCTAAATACCATGGCAAGTAGTAAATGAATCAAATTTTCCAACTAAAAACTTATACATACTTTCACCAAAGCTGACAGATAAGATTTTTGGCTTTGTCTATCTGCCTTTCCAAAAACAGTCGACCATTTTGTGAGTTTGCCAAGGAGACCAACATTTATCCTATCCCGCGCTAATAACAATCTCTTGAGTCTGTGCGCGAGAAAACGCGTGAAACAAAACAGGTGCAAATATCAGCCCTATTCTGTGTGGTGGTGTGTGGTGGCGCTGACGGATACGATTGGTGTGGTGGTTAGGGTGTCGTTTTTATACCAATTTTGCTGCACAAAAGTATACATCATACCCAAATATATCAACGTATAGCTGCAATTTTTACACGCTTTTTTACAAGGAACCTACCTCAAGGCCTAGTTCTTAAAGTTCCTTATTTTTGGACCTCTTTTGAGGCTATTGTAGTTCAAAAGTTCCTTAATAGTTCCTTAATTTTAACTGCACATACTGTGGTCTTAGCAATAAAAGAGAGACACTTGCACGTGAGCAAAGCTCGAGACTACTCAAGGAAACATTTGACACATGTGTAACGTACAATTTATTTGATTTTCGACTGCAAATGAATGGAACCGGCTTTCTAATTCTTGGTTATTTGCAGTGATAAAAGCATTCGACATTGAGAAGTTCCTTAACGATGTTCTCTTTAGTAGTATAAGTTCTTTAAATTTTCGGGCCTTCTACATGTAGGTTCCTTATAAAGTGGTTGTTTATAAAAAGCGTGTGCGTGTCAAGGAGGCCGATTCTATATTCTCGTTTCATTATTCAATATGTGTGACATCGCAATTCTTTCAGAAAACTCTTTCAAAGCCCCGACAAAATATCAAACGCCATACAAGTCTACTAACTACTAAGATCGATGATGGCAGGGAGAAGAATTGGCTAATTGGGCTAACCGCAGCAGATGCAATCTCATTTCGGAACTTTTTCTGGGGTTTTTTGGTGTATCGGTGTCTAAACATTTGCTTTTGGTCTGTGTGCCATTTAAATTTGATTTTCCAGCCATTCATATTGTCGTAAACTTGTAGCAAATCTCTTTTTCAATGACCCAGCAGCAGTCATTGGAAACGATTTAATTCCAAGACGGTAGAATTTGTCGACCGCCTCAATAGAAATCTTGTTTCGGATCTTTTTCTAGAAATCTAAGCATTCATTTTCATTTAGGGTCTTAGAGTTAAAGAAAGAGTGCCAAATAAACGGGGGGTCCAAATAAACGGGGGGCTGGGAAATTTTTCGAAAATTTAATAAACGGGGGGTCCTAATAAGGTTCAGGGGGTGGGGCAAATTTAATAAACGTAGTTTAATCCTTTCACAAATAAAATTTTTTCTTCCAAAATTAATAAACGGGGGGTCGTAATAAGGTCCGGGGGGTGGGGAAAACTCAAATTAATAAACGGGGGGACGTTTATTTGGCACCTTAGAGTAACAGCGCCTCAGCTTTTCGCACGATTGCTAAAATGTGACTTTCGCACCACCGCTTATTTTCTCACAACCAGAGAAACAAGTAAAAAATTTCAGTAAAGGCTTCTGGCCAATGCGACACAAATTTCTAAACAGGGTCAGAACAGGACAACAGTAAAGCCTTGGCCAAACGATCAAACATTGCTTGTAAAACATTTGAGATTTGCTTTGCAAGCAAAGTTTGTCCATTTGATCACATCACGAAACATTTCTCTACAAGCAGAATTCGATAGCAATGTTTGATAAATTTAAAAACACTTCTCTCCAAACTTAAACAAAACGTAAACAGCTGCTTGTTTTCAAACACACGTTTTTTTATAAAGAAACACTTTATAAGGAACCTACATGTAGAAGGCCCGAAAACTTAAAGAGCTTATATACTACTAAAAGCAAATCAATAAGGATCTTTCTACTGTTGAATATTTTTATCACTGCAAAGTGCATTAATTGTACGTTACGCATGTATCAAATGCTTCCTCGAGTGTAGTCTTGAGCTTTGCTTACATACAAGTGTATCTGTATAGTACACACTTTTTTTTAAGAAGAAATCATTAAGGAACTTTTCAATGTTGAATGCTTTTATCACTGCAAATATATAAGAATTAGGAAGCCGGTTCCATTGATTTGCAGTCAAAAATCACATAAATTGTACGTTAAGCATGTATCAAATGTTTCCTTGAGTAGTCTCGAGCTTTGCTTACATGCAAGTGACTCTCTGTTATTGTCATGACACTGAATGTGCAGTTAAAATTAAGGAACTGTTAAGGAACTTTTGGAACTATAATTGCCTCAAAAGAGGTCCAAAAATAAGGAACTTCAAGAACTAGGCCTTGAGGTAGGTTCTTACAAATAAAAAAGCGTGTATGGCAAAATGTTTCACAAACGAATCTCGAATGTTTACCAAAAAATGTTTGATCGTTAGATCAGGGTTTGAAAGTTGAAAATGATAGAAGGGTGATTTTAAGCAGACTCAGTCTAAAAAGAATATTACATCTTGACATCTCGTCATTTCATGAACCAAAACTTTTTAGTACACATTTTTTCACTAAACTAGCTATTTTACAAAAATAAGAAATTAATCGCAGAGAACATAAAGATCTACAAATAATTAGTTTATATACAAGAATTTATTGACAGATTGGTACAGTTGTGCATACGTTCATGTGCCAAATGTCTTGATCAAGCGCGCGAATTCTACGGAAAATGAAAAATAATGATCATTGGTCATCAGTCGAGTCATCAGTCATTAGTCATCATTAAACAATTAGAAAGTAATCATAAATCACCTATCCCTAATCATCAATCATGAATCATCAATAATCATTCACTAATCATCAATAATCAATAGTCATTCACTAATCATCAATCATCAAGCATCAATCAATAATAATCAATAATCATCAATAACCAATAATCATTCACTAATCATCAATCATCAAGCATCAATCATCAATCATCAATAATCATCAATAATCAATAATCATTCACTAATCATCAATCATCAAGCATCAATCATCAATCATCAAGCGTCAATCATCACTAATCATCAATCATTAAGCATCAATAATCAATCATCAATCATCAATCATCAATCATCAATAATAATCAATCATCAATAATCATCAATCATCAATCATCAATCATCAATCATCAATCATTAATAATAGTCAATCGTCGATCGTCAATCAACAATCATCAATCATTAATCATCAATCACCAATCATCAATCATTAATCATCAATCACCAATCATCAATCGTTAATTATCAATAATCAACCAATCATCTCTAGAGGAAGTCCTATCCCTGTAGCAGGCGGCACTCGGAGCACTGGTTAGCTGTGATGGTTGGTGAGCGGATAGATACTACGGACAATGGAGTGATAAGTGAAAGTGGACCTTGGGCTTCGTGGAATGCATATGCCTAAGAACAGATAACTCAGTTCACAGTGCTTGATGTACAAGCAAAATGTTGCAGGCTCAAAAGGCAACCAACTCTGCTAAACAACATGAGATAATAAAGCTTAATTCGCAGGAATTTGTACCTCTGATATTGATAAATCCATCAACATCCCAATCAAATACTCTGATTAGCTTATTTATCTCTTCGATACTCATTTCTTCACCAATTTGTGAAAGAGCGTATTGAAATTCTTCAGGGCCTATTAACCCATTGCCATCCGTATCAATCACTTTGAAAGCTCGCTCGATTTTCTCTTGTTCGCTTACAGCTGCATCAGGCCTTACCAAGCTCTCAAGCTCTTCGAAACTGATCTGTCCATCCCCTAGGAAGATGAAAGTGCATTCATCATCATGAGTAATGAATCATAAATCATCAATCATAAGGGTCAGTTCTGAATGAGTTGGCTTGTTCAAACATTTAAAATCTTTGGGAAAAGACCGATGAAATGAATAAATCAACCACAAAATGCAAACAAAAAAGAAAAAGGTTAGATTCTTGAAAAAGAAAAAAGTTAAGAGTCTTGTTTTTTAAATTGGAATTCATGTTGATTATCAAAAAATGCTTAATGAAAAAATGGGTGTGGCTGCAAGCCACGCCCTTCTGTCGGCAAATTTTAACTCGGTGCCCCCCTAAAAATTTTTTGTTGCTCCGCCCTTGTAAGCCGGATTCATGGTCCTAGCCAGATTAAATCCGATGTTTGTACTAACAGATACATATATATCTCAATGTGGCTTTGTAAACAGACTGCCCGTGTAGACTGCTTGAAAACATCTGTTATCTACTACTATAGAAGCTACAGTACTGTAACTGCTAAATAAGAAACAGAGTACCAAGTGTGGCGTCATCAAGATAACGTTTTTAAGAATTTCAAAATTTGCTTCTCATCTTGCAAAAGAGCGTCAAAAATAATGTCTAAGCGTGCATATCCGAAGAAATACACTTAAATAGGAAATAACTGTATTTTTCGTTTGGTTCAAGAGTTTATGAACCAGAGCAAAAATGCGGTGATTTCCTTCTGCAGTGTATTTCTTCGGATGGCCATATCCCAGCCAACATTCACCATGTTCTACTGATTTTCCACATTCTTGCATTATTTCTTATGCTTTTTCAGAAAATGAAGACCATATTGAGAAATTTAAAAAAACAGATTTTGTGACGTCACGACTTCGGTACTCTATAGACCATTTCAACTAAGGGCCTCGTTTTCAAAATAATTGAAAATTAGGTCATAGAGAAATTTCGACTTCAGATTCTAATTCAGCACCATCTTTTTTGTGTTGAGGCATAGTTTTATGCTTCTAGTCCTTAAGATATTGATTTTCTAGGTGTTTAAAAGTTTCTATAAAGGATTTGACCATGAAAAATCGCTGGGGGTGAAAATTTACACCCTCAGTCATTTTACACGGTCAAATCCCTTATAAATTTTCAAACCCTTAATCGCTATAGAATCAACATCGTAAGGACTAGAAGCATAAAAATTTGCCTCAACCGCATCTTATACCCCTAGACTGCAGGAACTACACCTGCCTAGACTGATATTCTAAAACGAATCTACACGCTTTTTTTTATAAGGAACCACTTTATAAGGAACCTACATGTAGAAGGCCCGAAAATTTAAAGAACTTATACTACTAAAGAGAAAATCATTAAGGAACTTTTTAATGTTAAATACTTTTATCACTGCAAATAATCAAGAATTAGAAAGCCGGTTCCATTCATTTGCAGTCGAAAATCACATAAATTGTACGTTAAGCATGTATCCAATGTTTCTTTGAGTAGTCTCGAGCTTTGCTCACATGCAAATGTCTCTCTTTTATTGTTAAGACCACTGTTTGTGCAGTTAAAATTAAGGAACTATTAAGGAACTTTTGGAACTACAATTGCCTCAAAAGAGGCCCAAAAATAAGGAACTTTAAGAACTAGGCCTTGAGGTAGGTTCCTTATAAAAAAAGCGTGTATTCAATACGAGCTATTTTGAGCAAAGTGGTGCGACAAGTATATATTCATTCTTGAAAGGAACAGGTATCGTGTTCATACCACTTGTATCTATCATTTCCATGATTTCTTTCAGTTCTTCATCTGATATCTTAATACCAAGTTGTTCCATGATGCTGAGAAGTTCTTCTTTTGAGATTGTCCCACTGCCATCTTGGTCGAAGATTTGAAATGCCTGAAGTAGTTCTGTAAAGGATAAAGGATGGAGTAGTTTACTGTAGTCTTTTTATAAGAATAATCTTTAGGCCACAGGACAAAACTTTTGTTACAAATAACCCAGAAAATTGCAAAATCGAATAAACAGGGCCCAAATATTTATAAATTTAACTTTTAACGTGGTTAAACGTTACCCTCTTTCCCCCCGATTTTATTTGCTCTACACGCTTTTTTTTTATAAGGAACCTACCTCAATGCCTAGTTCTTAAAGTTCCTTATTTTTGGGCCTCTTTTGAGGCAATTGTAGTTCCAAAAGTTCCTTAATAGTTCCTTAATTTTACCTGCACATACAGTGGTCTTAAAAATAAAAGAGAGACATTTGCATGTGAGCAAAGCTCGAGACTACACAAAGAAACATTGGATACATGCTTAACGTATAATTTATGTGATTTTCGACTGCAAATGAATGGAACCAGCTTTCTAATTCTTGATTATTTGCAGTGATAAAAGATTTCAACAATCATAAGTTCCTTAATGATTTTCTCTTTAGTAGTATAAGTTCTTTAAATTTTCGGGCCTTCTACATGTAGGTTCCTTATAAAGTGGTTCCTTATAAAAAAAAAGCGTGTAGGCTTGTCAGGACTTGGTCAGCATCAGCCACGGGGGGGTTCTTCCATAGAAAAGGTATCTGCGGATGTGCCGCGCTAGAGGGTATACTTTTTCGGACTTCTAGTCTAGCCAAGGGTATGCTTTATGGCAATTTTGTTTTTAGCATAGGGTATCATATTTGGCAATGGAGCGGCCACGCTTTCGTCTTTAGTAGCCTTGAAAGTAGAAATTTCATCGTCGACCTTTGAATTTTTCGACTTATGACAAACAATTTCGAGCATATTTGTTTAGCCAAGGGTATCATTTTGGTAGAAATAGGTCTAGCCAAAGATACCATTTTCTCGTGAAAATTTGTCTCCCCAACGGTACAAATTTCAATATGCCGGCGGCAGACCCCTACCCAAAAGTTATTCAAGAACCCCCCCGCGGCATCAGCAATACACTTATTGTTTCAATTAGTAGCTATGCTTTTGTCAGGCCTTCAAAGCTGCTTCAAAGTTGCTTAAAATTTTTTGTACCGTAAATTCTATTGCTTGAAAGGGAATCCCTTTGGAATCCTATTGTTTCCTATGAAATCTCGTAGGCATTTTTGAAGAGTAAAATTTCCCTCGAATAAAAACGGAATTTGAGGCTACCTTACGCCAGAGCAGAGAATACCTATAAACATAGTGTAAATATTATGTAAACATTCTGGTAACCGTTTTCAGAGCCCCGTGAATCAATGCCAAAGGAACTCGAATACCCTTACCGAAGCTTATTCTATTTCTATCAATTTATGCACAAACACATTGCACTTGGAACGAGAGCTTGTGACAAATTTTGTTGCGAAAACCCTCTAAAGTCGCTTTGCTTTTAAGAGAATTTGATGCATTAAAAGAGTTTATTTGATAAGAAAGTTTGGATGAGGCTCTCTGTTGCTTTTTAATGTACACGTTTTTTAAATAAGAAGCCTGGCTCGGGGCCTAGTTCTAAAAGTTTCTTAATTTTTGGCCCAATTTTAGTTCTACAAGTTTGTTAACAGTTTCTTAATTTAATAGAAATAAATTCAGTAAAAACGATAAAAAAACGTGAATATAGCAAGCAAATTATTAATATTATTGTATTACAACGAATTAGCCATGTTGGTGCGAGAAATCGCACGGAAATGCTTGAGAATTGATTACTACCTCCACAAATGCGAAATCAGTATGTTGGAAAGCTGGCACAAAAAATTCTTAAGTTTGTTAACTCCTTCCTCCTAGTTCTAAAAGTTTCTTAACTTTTGGGGTGTCTAGTCTTAGGTTTCTTATAAACCGGTTTCTTATAAAAAAATCTGTATGTAAAGGCACGCTTATATCGACAGTGCGTACAGTCAGAATTATTCGCTGACTGCGAATCGGCGATTTTTGGAGCTAATTTATCGCAACTTGATCTGTAGACGTTAGCGCTCTGGCAACTATAGCTGGCAACTAGTTGCTTTTTTACGAAAAATAGTCCGCGCACAGTTCCAAAATGTTAGGGATGTTCTACTTCTAAGAGCAGTTGACAACTGATTCCCGTCAGTCGCAGTCGATCTGACCGCTCTTGCGACCGTGACCAACTGTATCCTATAAGTTCTGACTATAGTTGTTGAAATAAGTAAGCAGTTACAACTAGTTCCTTTTTTGACGGCAAATAGTCTGCGCACCGCACAGTTCCCGAAAGTTTGGCATGCTCTACTTCTGCAATTAGATGACAACTGATTCCCGTCAGTCGAAATCGACATGAGCGCTCCTGTGACACCGATCAACTGACTAAAACCTCTGACTAATTATTGACATGACATATCGACATAAAATAGAAGTTACAACTAGCTGGCGTCAGTTAGTTCTGTTTTTATCGTAGGTCGACACAAGCTTGATGCATAAGCAAAATAAAGTCAACAAAAACAATACATTCATATTCCTCAGCGGCCTCCAACACAGGCATTCCTTGAGTTAATGCCTATCCCTTAGCGTGTTCATATAACGTGCTTCTTAGAACGTTTATAAGAAAAATACGGACTCAGATTAATCCGACGCAAGTGACATTGGGTTGGTCTTGCCTTTATATAAAGACGATGAAAATATGGTACGAAATGAATACGATATGGTTTAAACACTGCCAATCCAAATCAATATGATTTCATAACGGATTGACAGAAAATACAGCCTCGTTGTCGATCCGTCATGCAATCATATCAGATACACGTATTTTTTATAAGAAACTAAAAACTTGATCCAGTACTGAAAGTTTCTTAAAATTTTCAGATTTTGAGTACTGATAGTTTCGTAAGAGTTTCTTGAATATTCATTTTGGCAACATTGATAATCTATCTTGAATAATGTTCCGAACCCATTTATCGATCGTATTTGAATGCGTATGAGTTTCCTGTTTGTCTGCTTGTCACATACACGTTTTTTTTTTACAAGAACAAAGTATAAAAGAACACAGGCTCAAAAGTTAAGAACATACTAAGAACATTACAAGGCTTTGTGAAGCTAGAAACAAATGAAAAATTACTTTCCTAAGTGCGCTGTCCTGTTCTCAACTCTAGAAATCAGGTGAACTATCTATCATTGTGACTATATGTGACATTTTTACATGAGCGTCCCTTTTCGTAGCAATAATCATCTAATTTGAGAACAACAGCTTTTTAAAAAGCAAGAAAATTAAAACATTTTGAGCCTTCAAATCGGAAAAATTAAGAACATTGCATGGCTTTCTTCAATTTCAGTGTTCTTATAAAAAAAACGTGTAAATGCTTTATTGCAGACCAAACATAGGAAATAAAACAAAATGTTTCGCCGTCTGTCTGATGTGAAAAGTTTCCTACGTAAAAAATTTCCAGTACTGGAGTTTCTTAAATATTTTGCCTTCCAAGAGTCTGGGGTTCTTATAAAGAATTTCTTATAAAAAAATACGTGTACGGGTTAAGATAGGCTATTGAAGTATTGTAAGTTAATTTGAATACACATTTTTTTTATGAGAATACAGTCTATAAGAATATTGAGGCTCAAAATCGCTGAAATTTAAGAATTATTTTAGAATAATGCCAGGCTCAAACTGCATTAGGCTAAGACATTCTTCATTTCTCTGCGTTTTTCACAAGGCACAAAAAGTAATGCTTGCATTGATTAGAATATGCAAAATGGAAAAGTTCCTTAGAGATTTTATCATTAGATGTAAGGTCTTTAAATTACTCGACCTACCACATGTAGGTTCCTTATAAAGTGTTTCTGTACATTCTTTTCTTTTTATAAGAATATTGTTTATAAGAATATTCAGGCTCAGAATCATCTAATTTTAAGAATATTGTAAAAATATTGCTCAGCCTCAGCTTCCAAATTTGTGTCTCATTTTTCAGCAGATCCCTGTTTTGCAATGTTAGAACGAAACTTCATGATTGGTTAACAACATTCTTATTGTTTTTATAGCATAAAATTTTCTTTCACTCGACCACTTCCTCGTAATGAGATGTAATGCTGATTTTTCTTTTACCTATGTTCCCCTGAAACCATATCAGGTTTGAATAAATAATAATACTTTAAGAATATATTCAGGCTCAAAACGAACACTTCTTAGGAATATTGAGGCTCGACAAAATTTATAGTATTCTTATAAAAAGAAGAGTGTATTACAAACCGTGCATAATAATTCCCCAATACACGCATTTTTTTTATAAGGAAGTTCGGCCCAGGCTCAGTACTGAAAATTCCATAACTGATGGTGAAAATTGAGTACTCAATATTCCTTAGCAATTCCTTGACTTTTTACTTTGTGATTCTTCAAAACAACCAAAGATCAAGGAAATATAGGTCATAAAGGTGCCAGAAGACGAATAGAAGTAAATACTAATTGAAAACCAGGGCGACAAGTATTGCTTGCTCTGTTGATGCAAAATTTCATCTTTTTAATCGAGATGCTAAGCTAAAGAAAAAGTCAGATTCCTTGGTAGTCTCCGATCCAGTACTAGAAATTCCTTAAGTTTTTGCTTATCCGAGTACTACCTTCCTTATAAAGCACTTCCTTATAAAAAAAATGCCAGAGGCGGATCCAGATAGTAGCAACCGTAGCAGATGCTACAGTCAGATTTTCAAGAGTAAAATTTTCATACTGCTTTGGATAAGTTGCTGTTAGAAGTCTGTAATAAGTAAAATATATCTACTTTTTTGGAAGCCTTTACTTAAATTTTGAAGCCATAAAATGTCCCATTTTCTCTTCTTGTCATTCCGTTGATCGAGAGCAACTTTTTCAAACCAAGCGGAATGAGGTTACAAGGCTAAACTGCTGGGCTCGTGACAAAAAACAGCTGGTCCTTTTCTAGCCTCCAAACGCAAGCCGATAACCGTCCAATATAACTTTGCGGCTTGTGTACCAAAAGTCGCGGGAATGATAGTGAATTTAAATTAGACCGTAGCAAACCAATGAAATAAATGCTTCAACCGTAGCAAGCCAATTAGAATTTCGCAGTAGAACAATCGCGTTGTTGTTATCACTGCTCACATAGTGCGCAAATTTTGATGTGAGTGTAGCAAACCAATCACGAAAGAGCTTGACTGTAGCAAGCCAATCAGGACAGTCGAAATCTCGATCTGTCAACTCCGTGTTGTCAATCATTTCACGCAAGGGTACAAGGCAAAGAATTTCTAAGAATTTCGCAATAACCAACATGGCGGATGCCAGTACCGAACTTGAGTGAGAGAACGTATGGTTGAACCAACTTCTCCGGTTATTCTGTGAAAACGATGATTTCAAATATCTTCAGGTTGAAGAAATAAAACAAAAATGTGTAATAAGAATTCAAAAAATGGTTACAAGTAAAGGAATCAACCAAAATGTTCACTTATGCAAATTTTCATCTTTGCAATTCCCCAAACACTTGAAGCCAAGATGCCCAAACTAGGAACCTATCCAGTAAGCATAACAATCTTTTCAAATTTCACTTGCTTATAATTATATCAAACTATTTCTAATGTTAGCAGGTTTAAACAGGCAGGGATACCTCTATCTATAGATATATCTAGGGCCTCTTATGCTTACTGGATAGACTAGGCCAACTCCCACCCCCACCCTAAGTTAATATAATAGACAATTTGGATTTGTAGGTGCTAGAAATATTATCTCTACTCTAAACATCCAACTAATTTATAGTAAGTGTGCATTCTGAGCTGGATTTTTCTAGAAATGTAGTAAAATACCTATATTGTTAAGATATCAATGGTAATTAAGAAATCAGAAAATAGGGCGTGGCCTTCACTCTCCGAGAGACTGAAGGGCGTGGTCAGCCAAAAATTTTCTGGGAGCTTCGCCCCCAGACCCCCAATTTTCTGCTACGGTCAGATTTTCTACTGGATCCGCCTCTGGAGCTATTTTTCCCATTCTTAGTCTTGAAAGCAATTTTCATAAAAAATTCAAAATTAAAACACAAAACTTGAGATCTCAATCAATAAAAATGATGGAAGGAAGATAAGAAAAATCTTCCCCAATAAACTTAAAGAAATTGTTTGGACTTAACATTGCAAAAGAGTTGTTCAAAACCAGAATTGCTTTTGATAATGTTTTCCTTTATCCATTGTAACATTTTAATAAGTTAATGCCATACCTATCAATCTCTTTCACTCTTTAAAGTTCAGCTACCTATGGTTATAATTACATTTACGTTTAGATTCAGAGCAACAATGTTATTTTATTTTGACTATAAACAGAATTAATTTAAATCTTAATAGTCCTGTTTGAAAAACTTTTTATAGAGAAAATCTAGTTAAGCAGATTCATTAAATATCTTTTTCAAAGCCTGTACAGCTGAAATCCAAGTTAAGTAAATTGGTCAATAAAATTCATTAGATTTTTAATATAAATTTCTTGAGAGAAGTTTACGAAACAAAAAACAAGGAAATTGAAAATTTTCAGTCAAGTTGATTCAAGTGGCAATATCACGTGACAATGTGGAGACTTGAAACTAAATTTGATTGGTTGAGTTTTAAAATTTGCATTGTTATTGAAAACAAAAGGTCTTACCTTCATGTGAAACATGTTGCAGGCTTTCTAGAGCGTTGTTGAAGAACCCTGATCTCAGTACTGAAAATTCCATAACTGATGGTGAAAATTGAGTACTCAATATTCCTTAGCAATTCCTTGACTTTTTACTTTGTGATTCTTCAAAACAACCAATGGTCAAGGAAATATAGGCTATTAAAGGTGCCAGAAGACGAGTACAAATAAATACTAATTGAAAAGCAGGGCGACAAGTATTGCTTGCTCTGTTGATGCAAAATTTCATCTTTTTAATCGAGATGCTAAGCTAAAGAAAAAGTCAGATTCCTTGGTAGTCTCCGATCCAGTACTAGAAATTCCTTAAGTTTTTGCTTATCCGGGTACTACCTTCCTTATAAAGCGCTTCCTTATAAAAAAATGCGTGTAATTCAAGGCCTATCCGCGACTTTACATATAACCAAAGAATTCCGATAATTAAACGATGAACTTGAGTCTGATTTCGAGTAAAAAAGCAAGATATGGTCTGGAAGACTTAGACTAACTTAAGTTAAAGAGAATAAATAAGAAAAGAAATTTTGACATTATTATAATTACCTGTAACAGCTTGAAGGTTCATCCTTCAGAATCAGAATTTGAAAAGAATACGAAATTTGGATATTTTTAAGCCGGAAAGTCCTTCTTGTCGAATGAAGGTGATTATGCACCTGCTATAGATACACATTGAAATGATAGACATGGAAAGAGGATTTGTATGATTTGATCAAGACGGGGGGTAACGTGTAAGAGTATGTCACAAACAACCTGCGCACAAACATTTATGAACCGGAGCACTTGGCCCAGCAGGTTGTCAATAAGAGATTGAATCGGCAATAACATTATTGTAAGGTAGGCACAGAGGCGGATCCAGATAGTAGCAACCGTAGCAGATGCTACAGTCAGATTTTCAAGAGTAAAATTTTCATACTGCTTTGGAAAAGTTGCTGTTAGAGGTCTGTAATAAGTCAAATATATCTACTTTTTTGGAAGCCTTTACTTAAATTTTGAAGCCATAAAAGTGTCCCATTTTCTCTTCTCGTCATTCCGTTGATCGACAAGCAACTTTTTCAAACCAAGCGGAATGAGGGTACAAGGCTAAACTGCTGGGCTCGTGACAAACAGGTGGTCCTTTTCTAGCCTCCAAACGCAAGCCGATAACCGTCAAATATAACTTTGCGGCTTGTTTCTTACCAAAAGTCGCGGGAATGATAGTGAATTTAAATTAGACCGTAGCAAACCAATGAAATAAATGCTTCAACCGTAGCAAGCCAATTAGAATTTCGTAGTAGAACAATCGCGCTGTTGTTATCACTGCTCACATAGTGCGCAAATTTTGATGTGAGTGTAGCAAACCAATCACGAAAGAGCTTGACTGAAGCAAGCCAATCAGGAAAGTCGAAATCTCGATCTGTCAACTCCGTGCTGTCAATCATTTCACGCAAGGATACAAGGCAAAGAATTTCTAAGAATTTCGCAATAACCAACATGGCGGATGCCAGTACCGAAACGTACCGGTAGATCTCGGAAGTGCTCATGAGACTTAGAAAATTTCTCGGAAACTAAATCTAAAACATAAGGTGGTGCCGTGCATCGATCCCACGACCTCATGATTGACGTGACAGGTACTAATCCACTGAGCTACCGAAGCGCTGCCGAACCACTGTGATTTTATTGATGTGATGAACGGAATATATAGATATTGATATTGCATATAGCTGTTGCCAAACAGACAACCCTATTTCCACCCTGAACCCTATGTTGGCCGGGCCCTAAACCCTGGTTGGGAACAAAGAATACGGGGGTATGCGTGTGTGAAGCGCCTTCGGCGCTTCATTATATTCCTCCTAGGCATGACGATGACAATGATGGTGATGATGATGATGGTGATAATGATAATGGTGATGATGATAATGGCGATGGATATGATAATGATGGTGCCGAAGCAGAAGATGATGATGCTGATGATGATGATGGTGATGAAATGATGATGATGATGTTGACTGATGATGATGATGATAATGATGGTGATGATATTGATGGTGATAATAAAGAAGATAATGAAGATGACGATGATGCTGATGTCGATGGAGAAGATGATTATGAGAATGTTGATGACGATGATGATTATGATTGTGATGATAGTGATGATGGTGATGAAGATGATGATGATGATGACAGGTGATGATGTTAATGATGGTGATGATAGTGATGATGGTGATGAAGATGATGATGATGATGACAGGTGATGATGCTAATAATGGTGATGATATTGATGGTGATGATGAAGAAGATGACGACGACGACGACGATGATGATGATGATGATGATGATGATGATGATGATGATTATGATGGGTTTGATGATGATTACAACGATGATGCTGATGTCGACGGAGAAGATGATTGAGAACGATGATGACGACAATGTTGATGACGGTGATGATTATGATTATGATGATAGTGATGATGGTGATGAAGATGATGATGATGACGATGACGATGACAGTGATGATGATGATGTCGATAGTGAAGACGATTATGAGAATAATGGTGATGACAATGTTGATGATGCGATGATGATGATGATGATAAAGATAATGATGATTAACTAACAGAGCTATTTTTCCCATTCTTAGTCTTGAAAGCAATTTTAATAAAAAATTCAAAATTAAAACACAAAACGTGAGATCTCAATCAATAAAAATGATGGAAGGAAGATAATAAAAATCTTCTCCAATAAACTTAATAAATTGTTTGGACTTAACATTGCAAAAAAGTTGTTCAAAACCAGAATTGCTTTCGATAATGTTTTCTTTTATCCATTGTAACATTTTATTAAGTTAATGCCATACCTATTAATCTCTTTCACTCTTTAAAGTTCAGCTACCTATGGTTATAATTACATTTACGTTTAGATTCAGAGCAACAATGTTATTTTATTTTGACTATAAACAGAATTAATTTAAATCTTAATAGTTCTGTTTGAAAAACTTTTTATAGAGAAAATCTAGTTAAGCAGATTCATTAAATATCTTTTTCAAAGCCTGTACAGCTGAAATCCAAGTTAAGTAAATTGGTCAATAAAATTCATTAGATTTTTAATATAAACTTCTTGAGAGAAGTTTACGAAACAAAAAACAAGGAAATTGAAAAATTTCAGTCAAGTTGATTCAAGTGGCAATATCACATGACAATGTGGAGACTTGAAACTAAATTTGATTGGTTGAGTTTTAAAATTTGCATTGTTATTGAAAACAAAAGGTCTTACCTTCATGTGAAACATGTTGCAGGCTTTCTAGAGCGTTGTTGAAGAACCCTGATGCCTGAAAAGGGGAAATTCATTTTAATGTTTACAAAGATACCAAAAGCAATAAATTCTACACAGAGCAAGTTAAAACATGAGAGAAATTGAAAGTGGGCGGAAGAAGGTCAAGCATTTCAAGAAGAACAGTACAGAGGGAAGAATGTCAGAATACGAAGAGAAGAAGATTAGAAACGGCAGAGACTGGAAGAAGCTGCAATTAAGATGACATGGAGAAAGAAATTTAGTGGGTGAAGTGTTGTAAGAAGAGAAGAAGCTTAGAAGATGAATAGAGAAAGAAGAAAGTAAGTATTGTAAGATACGAAGAGAAGAAGATTAGACAAGACAAAAACTGGAAGAAGATGGGAAGAAGATTAGGCACGACAGAGACTGGAAGAAGATGTTATTAAGATGACAGGAGAAAATAAAATTGAGTGGATAAAGTACTGTACGAAGAGAAGAAGCTTAAAGAAGAATAGAGAAAGAAGAAAGTAAGTATTGTACGAGACAAAGAGCAGATTAGACATGACAGAGATTGGAAGAAGATGTTATAAAGATGAAATTTAGAAAATAAAATTGAGTGGGTGAAGTACTGTACGAAGAGAAGAAGCTTAGAAGAAGAATAAAGAAAGAAGAAAGTAAGTTTTGTAAGATACGAAGAGAAGAAGATTAGACACGACAGAGATTGGAAGGAGATGTTATTCAAATGTAATTTAGAAAATAAAATTGAGTGGATGAAGTACTGTAAGAAGAGAAGAAGCTTAAAGAAGAATAGAGAAAGAAGAAAGTAAGTATAACAAGATACGAAGTGAAGAAGAATAGACATGACAGAGACTGGGAGAAGATGTTATTAAGATGACATGGAGCAAATAAAATAAAGTGGATGAAGCCCTCTAAGCAGAGAAGAAGCTTAGAAGAAGAGTAGAGAAAGAAGAAAGTAAGTATTGTAAGGTGCGATGAGAAAAAGATTAGACATGACAGAGACTGGAAGAAGATGCTATTAAAATGACATGGAGAAAATAAAATAAAGTGGATGAAGCCCTCTAAGCAGAGAAGAAGCTTAGAAGAAGAGTAGAGAAAGAAGAAAGTATGTATTGTAAGGTACGAAGAGAAGAAGATTAGACACGACAGAGACTGGAAGAAGATGTTATTAAGATGACATGGAAAAAATAATAAAGAGGATGAAGCACTTTAAGAAGAGAAGAAGCTTAGAAGAAGAGTAGAGACAGAAGAAAGTAAGTATTGCAAGATACGAAGAGAAGAAGATTAGAAACGACAGAAACTGGAAGAAGATGATATTAAGATGACATGGAGAAAATAAAATTTAGTGGATGAAGCGTTGTAAGAAGAGAAATTCACGAAGAACTGGTACAATGGAAAACGGCGTTTAATAGGATGACACAGGTAACACAAGGTTGGAAGACAACAAAATAAAAATTAAGTGAACTTAGCAGGAAGTGAAGACTTGTAAGAAAAAAATGATGAAGAAGATATTGCAAAGTAGACGAAGCTTATTGAGATAAAGGATAAAAGCATGAACAAAAGAAGCATGCGCAAAGAAAAGAACCTTAGGAAGAATATAAAGAATTAAAGAGGATGTCAGTTAAGAAAACAAAGAATTTTAGTAGATGATGATATATTGCAAGAAGAAAAGAAGGAAAGGAAGAGCAGAGAAAATGAAAAACGCAAGACAATGTAGAGGTGGATGATAAATTGCAAGAAGAAAACAAGAAAAACGAGAGCAGAGAAAATGAAAAAATACAAGACAATGTAGTGGAGGATGATAAATTGCAAGAAGAAAAGAAGGAAAGGAAGAGCAGAGAAAATGAAAAAACGCAAGACAATGTAGAGGAGGATGATAAATTGCAAGAAGAAAAGAAGAAAAGGAAGAGCAGAAAAAATGAAAAATGCATGACAATGTAGTGGAGAATGCTAATTGCAGGAAGAGAAGGAAGAGCAGAAAAATGATTAAACACAAAACAATGTAGTGGAGGATGCTAGATTGCAAGAAGATAAGAAGAAAAGGAAGAGCAGAGAAAAGAAAAACACAAGAAAATGTAATTGAGAATGATATATTGCAAGAAGAAAAGAAGAAAAGGAAAAACAGGACGGAAGAAACGAAGACGGCGTTTATGTCAAAAACGAAGATTGGCATACAAATAAATAATTATTATTACAGTGTCCTAAAGAAACATAAAACATTAAGTAGGGGATGTTTAATGTTGATTAAGTTTACAAGAAGCGCATAAAATTTGGAACATTTTAAGACGATTGTAGAAGAGAGACGACTCAGAGAAAATCAAACATCAGAAAGAATAAAATGTTGGAAGAACATTTTGAACATGTTGAAAAAACATTCAAGTAAGGTGGAGGTGGAGAATCAGAAGATGAATAGATTGAAGAAGAGAAAGAGAAGAAGATGACTAGCAAACGAAATTAATACGTAAAAGAAGAATTGTAAGACGAGAAAAGTATCATAAAGAACAGACAGACTGGACGATGATTATCATTGCAATGAGAAAAAAAACGAAGAAGAATAGATGATAAGAGAGTAGGGAAGTCCTGGAATTATGTTGAAAAGATCAACAGAAATAAAATAAAAGGGAAAATGAATTTGATAATAAAGTTTCTTAGATGTTACTTGAATCATACTAGTAAGGAAGTAAGTTTTCTTGACCTTCTGGCAAAGGACCCCTGTAGTTTCTTATATAAAGAGGTTTCTTATAAAAAAATTTAGCTTGATATTTTGAGCGATAAATGCTCGTGAATTTCATGTCCTAATATCTTTCACAACGACAAACTTTCGCGAATTTCACAATCGAGAGTTTTTCACAATTTCAGATTATCGACGAAAGACGGAGTCTTCAATAAAGCATTTGTTTTTTCGTAGCTCTACGCCATTGACAGACTTTAAATTTCAATGAAAAAGCTTCGACTCACCATTTTAAGCTGACCGAATTCTCGATGTTTTCACTTCCAGCAGAAAAACATATCTTGAATTCAAGTTTTTTAACCAACACTTCACACCTATAAAGATTCAAATTGAGAATTATCAGTCATTTGAATTGAGCAGGTCTCAAGGTTGAGGTTTTTCAAACAAAACTTCTGAAATTAAAATTTTAAAATGTTGGATTTCGAGGTGACAGTTTTTGAATTCGTGTTCATGCTAGGTTGTTTAATAGCATACAATAAAAATATTGCCATGTTCTCACCCCAGATTACGTATGTGCAGTACAGCGGTTGGTTGTGAAGTACAGCGGTGGTTGTGCATTACATCAGTACAGTACAGCGGAGGGATATTATCAGTACAGCGGAGGGATACCATCAGTACTGCGGAGGGATACCTAGAGCACAGCGGTGGATTTTCAGTACAGAGGTTGGATGATATCCCTCCGCTGTACTGCACAACCACCGCTGTACTGCACATACGTTATCCGGGGTGGTTCTATTATATCATTCTTGCCTTCGCTATTGTGGAATACACTCTTTTTTTCTCAGAAACTAGCCTATAAGAAACTCAGCACTGAGATCAATAAACTTTCAGTACATAAACAATATTTTGCGATCCTTCCAGCATTTAAAGCATGTTTAAAGTGAAGAAAGAATTTCAATTTTTAAAATATGAAAAGTTACGTTACTTTTCGCTAGCGGTCCATTGAAAAGTTCAGTCACGTAGTACTACCAAAGAGCCGCAGGGAAAGCCTAAGTGTGAAAAAACTAAACGCGCATTCTCAATAATCGCTGGTCGCTGGCGATCGCTAAGTTTCATTTTATGGAGATTGGCTAGACGTACTACTTGAGGACCAGTTATCGCTAAAAACCGAAACTAACATCAAAGTGAAATCAATCAAACTGTAGTTGTATTTGGGTTAGACTTATTACCTGAATACCAGTTATTGCTCATGAAACCGAGGCTAATAAAATAAAACGAGATCGCTAATACTAGTTGTTGCGAGGTGTCGGGGTGGTCGAGGAGTGGAAAATAACGACTCAGGTAATGTCAGGTAATAAGTCCAAAGCGGGATGTCAAGATGGCGGAGGAGCGGAAATTAATGACTCAGGTAATAAGTCTACAGCGGGGTGTCAAGGTGGTGGGGTAGCGGAGACTAACGACTGGGGTATTTAACTTTCCTCAATTCATTCTATTCTATGATTCCGATAAGCTAACAAAACATAAACCAAAATTGCAGGCTTTACAGGATAACATTAATTTTTCATATCAGAACCATGGAAATATCGATAGCAAAGTTCTATTTTGAGATCTTGAAGTTCAAAACAAATCGTAGACAATTCGAAATTTTGTAAAGTCTCAATCGACAGTTAGAAATCACAGTGGCCTGTGAAGAACTTTGGAGCTCAAAGCGAGAAGAAAGTAAACATGAAAATTGTATAGTTAAAGTTACCAGCATGTACGCATTGATTTCCTTTAGAGCAGCAGTTTCGAATATGTTATGTTTCCTCAGCTTTACACACAGCAAGCAACAGTACGAAAATAGACTTGCTCAAATTCCAGCCTCGTTTTCAAAATTTTGCAAATATCTTGAAACAAAAATTTTCACTTCAGATTTGAGTGGAGCAACGTAATGCCCTGAAACATTGGACTATTGCTTATATGGGTATATCTCAGCTTTGATTATCATGATGTCATCCTAGCAACACTGCAACCCAGAAACCCGGCTGCTGTGTTAGATTCCTTAACTTTCTCTTAGTATATATCTAGCATACCTGGTAACCCTGTGGTTCATTTCGTCCTGGTACATCGACGGGCAGCCGAAGAACTTTACGAAAATTATGAAAACGAGGCCCTCCATTGAAAAGGTAAATAAATGACACTCGAGCTCTCTCAATGGTCTTTAAGACGATTTAAACTATTGAAATATTATTATTAAAATTACCAGCTGGCAAGCACAGATTTTCTTCGGAGCAGATGATTCCAAGTAATTTCTTGCCCTATACGACTAACAGAAGCAAATTTCTCTCCGATTTTCTCGAACTGTGAATGTTTATATCCACGCAGTTAGCAAAGTAGGATAATCACCCAGCTTTGGCCATTTCACGTTGAGTCCTTTCATTCTTTCCAAATGCTCTGTCAAAATTTAAAGTTTGAAACTGTTAATTTTTCATGACATTTCCAAGAGCTTTGAACATGTGATAAAAAGCCACAAAAATACAATACTATCAAAAGAATTAAATTAACTCCCTGCTTCGCAAAATGAATAGTATTTAAAATATTCACTTGGTTTTAAAATATACTGATTTAGTCAACTGAAGAAACATTGAAGTTTTCTACTTGAAAGTTATTTAAAAATATTAATAGAAAAATTTAATTTGCATACCTCGTCTGATTAGAGCACGTTTCTTCGTAGCTTTCTCAAGCTGTATCCGCGAATACTCTGCTTTTTGTTAGAAGGGCTTGCTGCTACGCTTGTGTTCATGGCAACATGTTAGGCCTAAACTAGTAACTACAGTCAACAAGAAGGTTTTTGATGTGGGCCTAACTGAAATGCGCGTAGCTATCTCAGCCCAGACACCTGACATAGCAAATTCATAAGCTAAAGCCAATTTACACTGCAATTTTCAAGCAACATAAATTTTCGTGCAGAAAAAATGCGCAGAAATCTAAAGGCTGCGAAAAATACCTTTTTTGAGCATCAAGCCTTGCGAAAGTAAAAGGGTGCGAATTTTGTGATTTGCTTATTTCGCCCATGAATGATCAAAAAAGTAAGTGGAACGAAATAGTAAACCTTCTAAATACTGTTAAATGGGACGTGTTATGATCTATAGGCCAAAGGCATCAATTAATTACGGTTCGTGCAGTTTCCATGTATTTAAGGCCTTTAATTGCGAAAATCAGTGAAAACAAGAATAAAACTTTGGAGGCAGTGCGCAAATAGGCGAGTGTGCGAATTACATATTACTGAAAGGCGCGCGAAAATTTTAGGAAAATTGAGAGACCGAAAGTAAGAGGGAGGAGGAAGAACTTTTAATGTTATTGGTCAGAGGTGGATTCAGACAGGGCTCCAAGGTTTCTGGAACCCACTTTCCAAGGTGCTAAAAAGTTTTGTATCCCTGTGGATTGTAAGAAGGTTCCAGTTTTCCGAAAAAGAAGTTTATTTTGATGTATGGGACCTTCTTCTTGCTTTTGATATCGTAAATTTGGTCTATATAAGGCATTGATTTTTAAGAAAGGAACCCTCTCGTAGCTAGGACGATCCAGCACTTTAGGGGATACAACATTTAAAAAATTTAATTGAAGAATCAATAATAAAATGATACGGTTAGCTCTCGAATGTTACATAAAGCCTCATCTGGCGCAAAAACTTGAGGTTATGCGTTCCTAGGCCCTATCCGCACGATACCGGATTTACATTATATCGAACAACTTGTCATAAATTAGGCCGTGTGACGTGTGTTGACACAAAGAAAAATTATGGGTAAAGGGAACGATTGCTATGACTACACCCTTGTTTGGGAGGGTGAAGCTTCCAAATCAAACCGTTCCCAGACTATTAAAGATAGGGCTGTCGTTTGAACGGGGCTTGATGTATACTAGTTTATATCTGCAACCGGTACTAGTTTGGAAACTTTGAAAAGTGTGCTCATTTGGAACCTTTCCTGTTTTTGTCGATGCAAACAGGCGAGAACAGTTCCAAATGGGAACACTTTAAACATTTTTTTAACCATTCAAAAACTATCACGGATACTGTAGATCTAAGCAATACAGCTCTATCAGGTACTTTGTGTAAAGGTCAGAACGGTTTCCAATGACTTTTTGAAGCATGCATTGGACCGGACCGACCAACTCTCGGGCCTGTGGCTAAATTACAAACCGGCATTTCGTTCGTTTACATTGCAGCTCTATCAAGTCCTGTGTATACAGATCACAACGGTCTCCTATGGAATGGAAAGACATTTTGAAGCATGTATAGTACTCTATTCTCACCGTATTCCACTCTCTTCCTTTCAATTAGCTAAGATATGGAGAGTGCGAAGGAGGCTTCGCTGTTTGAAAGGCAGAGAGTGTTGAGACCGTCGCTGCGGGAGGAGTGGAGGGGCAGCTAATCTTATATTGCGAGTTGCTGAAGAAGACTGGCTGGAGCACACAGATTGACTTATATAACATAGAGAAACCCCTAGGGGGGTTCTTCTTGGTTTCCCGTATCCTATGAGGGTTGTTAGATTGATTATCTTTGCCTAATAACAAATTCAGAGATTTTCATCCAGTGAGAATAGATGGGTGTATTGGACCGGACCGACCAACTCTCGGGCCTGTGGCTAAATTACAAACCGGCATCTCGTTCGTTTACATACAGCTCTATCAGGTCCTGTGCATACAGATCACAACGGTCTTCTATGGGAAGAAATTTTAAAGCATGTATAGATGGATGTATTGGACCGGACCGACCAACTCACGAGCTTGCGGCTACATTACAAACCGGCATTATGTGAACAACAGGGCCCAATTCATTGGTATTTCGTTCCGATTCTTGTTAACCATAAATAACAATGATGAAATAATATTAGCCCTATAGCAGTCGGGAACATGGACAAAAGTTTCCATGCAACATAAATTGAAAAATGAAAAAGTTACTTTAGTTGTGTGGACATCTATCGCTTTTGTAGTTAATCCTTTTATATCTTTATTGTAGTATTATCTTCCACGGCCTTGAAAAGGAGATTTCAAGGTAGACTTTGTTCTACAAGAGAAAGCAAACGTAAAAAAATTGGCCTAAGTAAGGGAAGGTCTCCGATTACCGTTCCGTTTAGTACGAATTGGTACGATGTGATTCGTTTCTTTCACATACACGTTTTTTTATAAGGAACCTCTGGTCTTTTGGTCTGGTTGAGGCTAGAGTTCCTTAATGTTTAAACAAAATGAAGCTGAAAATTCCTTATAGTATTCCTTGTATTGAGATATTTATAGATACTAATTGGGAACAACGATGGGGAATATATTGTTATTCTGATGAAAAAAGTGCTTCTTAGTGTTTCATCCCAGCCTCGACAGTTCTTTGTTTCTTTATTTTTTGAGAATTTTCAGCCTCGAGTTCCTAATAAAGGTTTTCCTTGTAAAAAAACGTGTAGGCTACAAAATTAAATTCGCTTCCTGCAAATATTGAACGAATATGGAACGAATTTTGAACGAACTGAAACAGATTTGGAACGAATTTCAAGTGAATTAAAACGAATCAGCTCGTGCAATCGCTCAAGAAATTCGTACTATTATACAAATTTGCATAACTCATTTGGATCGAAAATTTGGAGATGGTCTCTAAGGTCAATAAGACATGGAGCACAATAACTCTCTTTGGACTGATTTTGTGTTAAGCCTGGTTCAAGCGAGGTCTTTTAGGTCGTCACAGTTGTTGAAGAAGACCGAAAAGACACCTCAAAAGACCCATTGATAGCAAGGTTTTATGAGTCGTGGGTTGCTGAAAAAGGCCCAAAGGACCCCGGGGGGATTTAATTGATAAAAGACTAGACATTCTGCCCAGGTTTTCAAAACCCACCAATGTCTACCCATAAATTTCTGCTTCTCTCATGGACCGACGTATACAGAAAAACAAAGAAATTGTCTATCCATCTGTACCAATAACTCAACTTTGTGGACCCAATTTGACATCTGAGGCAACTCTAAATGTGGCAAAAGGCCTTTTCGCTTAATAATAAAACAATACCGCGACTTGCGCCATAAACCTGACTCGAAATAAAACAAATTTATCAGGCTTTTAAAAGCAGTGCATGTCTTCAATTTTTATTCATATTTTACCATCCATGTGTAGAGATTCTTTACGAAAAACCTACCGAAATTGTTGCTAAAAACTTAGAAAAAAGGCTACCTATTTTGGTGGCAAGTCCAGTATAATGAACAATTGAAGTACCCCCCCCTCCCGCCGGGCAAACGACTCGGTCTTTGAGTAAAATCGGCTAAGTGTGCAAATTGATAATCATACCTGGATTGAAACGATTTTTAGGTCTTTTCGGTCTGGGCGATTCACACTTGTTTAAGTTGCTCAAACTTTGGTCTTGTGCGGTCGCAACCGGATGAACTGTAATAAGTCTAGAGGTAACTTACATTTTAGCTTGTTTTCCTTGTGTTTTCTGGAATTGTTGACCTTGAAACACTGTAGAACTATCAGCATCTTCTGACGCCATTTCTGAACTTTGGGCTTTTATTGCTTTTTTCAAATTATCCGTCTAAAAAAAGCAATTTAGTACATAATTTGACAAATCTGAATTAAGGATTGAAGATAAGGTTTAGCAATGGGTTTTCATTCTTTGAAAATGAGATTCCTGTTGAGGCAAAAGGATTTCCAAGGGATCTCGCTTAAACATGTAGATGTAAAGGCCTGGCTAAACTAGGAGACATGTCGTACGCGACATTGATGTCCCCTCGGTGTCTCCCAGTTTGGCCACCTCAGAAACTTTGCAGCGCGCGACAAAATTTTAGCAAGAGACACGCAAATGTTTCTGGGCGACAACAGAAACATTTCTTGTCTTTGCGACATGCAAATGACTCGGGGGATATGTCACTCGCATGTTTAGGGTTTAGCCAGCATGGCAGACACGCTGAATACAGTGTTACGCATGACAAGTATCTTTGTTTAGCCATAGCCATTTAGCCATGTACGAGATTCTAAAGGAGTGAATTGTCCCTCAAAGTCTTAAAAATACTTTTATCACATATACAATCCTCACTGATCGATGAAAGAAACGTCAAATTTTGGCACAGCAACCCAAGGAGGGTACTCCGGAAGATTTTCAAATACCCATATGCTAGTAATAGTACTAGTGATCTCTATGGCACAGTTGGTAGCGTGCTTGACTCACAACGAAAATGTTGTAGGTTCGAGCCATAGTCTTTCCACTTGTGATTGCAGAGATAACAACCAAATGTGCCTCTCTCTACCCAGGTGCAGAGTCAGGAAAAAGTTACGGTCACACGGTCATTGACCGGAGGAAGGTCCAGTATAACAATAGAAAATATTTTGCCACACCCAAAACACGCCTATTTTTCATTGTTAAGTGAGGAAGGTTTCCAGCTAGGGGTATTTTTGTCTGGAGGAAGGCTGAACACTTTTCTGGACTCTGCCCAGGTGTATAAATGGGTACCTGGTTGGCAATTATGAGTGCCATGTATGGTTGCACCTTATGTTATATGTATCCAGACCAGGAGGGATAAAGTGTAAAGTCGACTGAGTAGCCCGAGGCCAGTAGTAGACTCAAAAACAGCAACTTTACCCAAATAATTGATAATCGATTTTCAAACCCAAAAAACATCAGAGCTCCATTTCACCCCCCCCCCCCCCTCAAAAAATGATAAATTTCCTCAGCTCCCAAAATAGTTTTTTGCATGAAGCAAATGACGCAAATTCTCACTGAACACAAAAATGAAGGATGACTTTTAATCCCAAGTAATAGCATAAAATGACATTTGATTAAATCTCAAATCCAAAAAGATGTACGGAGAGTGACAGCCTATAGTTGTGACGGTTGTAAGACCCTGGCCAAAGGATCAAACATTGTTTGATAGACATTTGAAATTTCCTTGTCAAGCACATGTTTGACCGTTTGACCACGTTCAAAAACATTGCTCGTCAATCATTTTTGTTTACGTTAAGCAAAAAATGTTTTGAAATTTTCAAAAACATCACGCCACGAATTTTGTTACTGTTGCTTTTCAAGCTGCCAATCAATGTTTGATCGTTTGGACGCCTTTCCAACATTATTTTTCAAACATTTCTTTTATTGTTGAAAAACTGCAACAACTTGCAGCATTTCAGTGCCTAGCAACATTTCTCAGCAACAAGGCGTTCCTGCTTCCGCATTAGCAATGAATTTGTTGTTCCGAAATGTTGGACAGCAATGTTTTTGGACATGGCCAAACAATCAAACATTGTTTGTAAAGCAAATTCAAAATTTTGACTAAAAGTGTTTGATCGTTTCGCCAGGGCCTTGAGATATTTTGATGATGAAGATGTAACAGGGGTAACAGAGAGACACAGACAAATCTACTCGCAGAAGGTACTCACCTCAGCATCAATTTGTTTTTTCAGTTTTTGATTATGCTCCTTTGTGGTGTTCGATCTTTGTATGTGTGTATGGACATTTTGTAAGACACCTTCACAGTTTGCACACCTAGAATGGTGAAAATTTAAATTATATTGAAATCTGCAAATTGCATTCAAAAGGCCTCTGAAGCCAAGCATTTTTCTCCAATGTTTGTTTCAAATCACAGTTCCTGGTAATTTTGAAGTCATCGGTTTGTCTTTTTTTACGAAAGTTGAACTTTCTTGGACAATTAAACCATTTTAGTGATTTGCAAATATTATCGTATTAGTTGCTTTCTTCTTACTTCCTGCATTTTAGGTAACACCTAGAAGCATTACCAGCATAGCCCTCCCTGCATTGCAACATTGCATGCTACCCACGCAGGTAATTCCCGCATGCTTCTAGGTATTACCTTATTTGTCACATGTGCATAGCCATCGTTCATCCTAGGAATTACACATACAGCTAACTCTTTTTGTCTTGTCATTGTAGCTTATCAATTCATTCCATATAAGTACAAAATATTGTAAACAGTTAGCTTAAGTAGCTTAAGTATAAAAACTAAGATTTTATTAGATTTTATTCGCTAGTAAGTTGAGATTTCTTCTAGCTGATTAGAGAACACACGAAAGCAAAACGCTACCTGCCAAACATTTGAAACTCGGTTGCAAAACACAATCTGTGACCATTTGGCTAGATACATCACAAAATACAAAACATTGCTCATAGGCCAGTAGAGATCGGTAAAGATGAGGAGATTTCATTAATCATCCCCTATTGGCATACAGCAGACGCTCATTGCTCGTAGGAATTGAGTAAGATGTGCTCCGTAGCACTACGGAGGAAAGGAGCTCGACGTAGTAGGAAAATTTCTGAAAACATGTCCTTAAGAACATAAAAAAATGCACATTATGTGTCCCCTGGTTAATGGCCCGGGAGGGGGGTACTTCAATGTGTCCATGATTAGACGTGAATCTAGACTTTGATAAAAGGACCCATTTGTATGATAGGATTTTCAAGGATTTCTGACCCATTTGCATGAAAATCGGGAAATTTCAAGCCCTTGTGATTGAATTTGGTTGATTTTAAAACCCTTTTACAGTGCTATAATTCACGAAAAGTCTCGCAAAATTAGAGGTTCGATCTGACGGGGATTCTTTGCAATCAATGTGACCGAGCTCTGTTGTTGCTGCTAAGTCATCGTTTCGAAAGCAAAAAACAAAGTAGAAAGGTTGTCAGCCACTTTGCGGTAAATCATAATGGAACCTATTGGTAAGAAAATCCTAAAATACCAACCCATCAACCAGAATCGAGCAGAATATCAGACCCATGTGTAGAGAAATTCAGTCGAAAAAACCCATCCATATGAGCGGCACGACCAGTATGTCTACATATTGAAGTACCCCCGGGGTTAATGGCTATTTATAGGAAGCCCTAAGAATCCTTTTACAATGGTGGCCAAAAAGCACACTTTACTAAATATTTGTCGGAAGCTCTTGGTTCTTGAACTACGGCAGCCTAAACTGCGTCATGCCAGTTGTTTCATAATAAACTCAATGCGTAAAATAAGAGACTCACCACGCATCAAGCACATTCACAACTTCATCAATTGTTTCTTGTTTGATATCTCTACCAATCACAAATTCTATCTCTAACTGTAAACAGACAAGTAACAATTTTAAGTTCAATTCAATTCAATTCAATTCAACTGGTGCAGAACTTCAGGATAGCAAGAAAAAAGAAATTCTTTGAACATGCTTAGCGTCCAGCAATTCAATTCAATAGCCAAATTATAAACGGCTTGTGTATCGAATCTAGCTTACCCCTAGGTGCCTAATGGGCATCCCCCCGCTAATCAATTTTTTGAACAATTTCCAATCTCCCGGTCTTATTAGGACCCCCGCTTATTAAAATGTGCATAAATATTAGCATGTATTTTTTTATGTCCATATGTTTTACTTATTACATGTGACTTCCTTGTATTGGGATGAACTTTCATTTATACAGTACACTCTATTTCCTTGCTTGAACAATGGATTGACAACGCTAGAAAGTACTATAGGGTCCGTCCACAAAGCGTTTCAGCAATTCATCAAACAAATTCTGATCCCCCGTTTACTTGACCCCCCCACCAATGAGTTCTAAATGCTGTTTCAACCCTCTACCTATTCCAACCCCACCAGCAATTAGAAGTTAGGCATTTAAAAGTAAAATCCTTTTGGTGAAACCTTAGACTAGGGTAAAACACTCACGCGAGTGTAGGCCTACCCTAATGTAGTTATGCGATTCAACCAAATTGACAATGGGGACAACGGGGCCTGTGCGACAAAGTTCGTCAGTGTCTCCTAACTTTCCAGAATTGAAGACCCTATCTCACTGGGAGCACACCATTCTTATTTTAATGCACTCTCAATGTTACCGAAGACAAAGACCGATGGAACAAGAGCCAGGAAAGAGTAGCGGGCATAGGCTACCGTCATTGACCGGAGGAAGGATAAACAGAACAAAAGAAAATCTTATGCCACACCCAGGAAACGCCAGTTATGATTGTTAGGCGAGTAAGGTTTGCAGCTTGGGGGATTTTTGACTGGAGGAAGTTAAATTCAACACGATTTTCATTACACTTTGGGTGTAATGCTCTGATAGGACGCAGAGGCTCCGTGCTGATAAACAGTGGAAAGAGTAAAAGACGAAGATTCTATACACCCGTGTGTAGAACTATAATTTTAAACCATTATACTGTAGATGTTCAAAATAAATTCTCCCTCTTAGGACAGTCAATAAAATAAAAAATTCCTCTTACTTGTTGTCGTTTTTGATCGAGTTTCCCAAGAATTATTCCAGCATAAACTGCTTCAATTATCAAATCCTTGAAAAGAAATAAAAAGTAATTTATCTTCGAGCGACGCTTGGTCACGAACTAACAAAATGCTGCACCAAATGTTTAGCCTATTGTCTAGCATAGCGAGTTAGAATGGTTTCTTCATCATAGGAGCAACTTGGGCGATTGTAAACAGACCCAGTGGCTAGAAAGCCTAACTGCATCCAAATGGTTGGGTTTAAGTAAAGAAAAGTCTGCTTTCCTGTTGATCTGTGTACAAGGCATGCCAGGAACTAGCCAGCATACGAAAATGGGAAGGACGATGAGATATTTTGTGAACGTGAAGACTCCTAAAGATATGATGAAGAAAAGCGTACAGTACATGTCTTATCCGAGAAAACTTGTATTATTCTTAGTGAGGCAAATATCAGTATGGAAAACTGCTTGAAAATTTTTCTTTGCGTTCTTCAAAACAGGAGATTTTAATGGCCAATCGATTCAGTAAATGGAAATATACAGCATTTAGGACAATTTAACGGCCAAATTTTACGAAAAAAAGGAATTGTGGGCGCAAAAATATCCAAAATCTCAATTTCCCAATTTCCATACTAAGCCCTTATAGAAATTTACTTTCTGCCAGTATTTCTGTTCGAGTGGTTTTTCCTCATTGTGGAAATTTTCCTTGGCTAAATAGCGCTAATGATGTTGCAATACGGATCAAATTTAACCATGGATGCAGATATCTAGCGATTTCGTCGGTATATCTCGGGAACTCTTAACACATCCTAGATTTTAAGAGCCATTGGTAGGAAGACCCTGGCGTCACTAGCCGACGCAGGGATACAAAAATACACACTCCTGTATTTCATCTTAATCTTAATTGGAATTGAATTCTAATTCTAATTCAAGTCAAAAGTCGCTAAATCCTCCCTATTTCAAAAAGAATAAATCTAGTGATAACGAACCTCTAATTCACGAACACTTCCCATACCAAGTTCATTTAGTAAAACACTGTACGGTAGATGCTGTAAAAAAAATTAAGTAAAATTTGGTGTTTAAAAGCATCTAATATGAGAGTAAGACATGCAGTACGCTTCCAACGTTTAATAAGCGTGCGAATAATTTGTAGCGGTGTTTACTAGAGGCATGAAACATGTCAAAGGCAGGGTTGTTTATTTGTTTGTTTAAGGGTTAAGGGTACTGCGACCGATCAAATAATGTCCGTCAACCATTTGACATTCGTTTCTCAAACACAGTGCTTTACCGTTTGGTAACGTTGCAGCAAACAATGCTCGTCATACAATTTTTCTTGAGATTAGTTTTTCATTGAAATTCCTAAGCGAGTTCTTCTTGTCAAACAATGCTTAGTGATGTAGCCAAACGGTCAAACATTACTTGCAAAAAAATCTCAAATGTTTGCAAAACAATTGTTGATTGCTTGGTAAGGGACCATATCGGGTAGGGTACGGTATTGGGTCACAAAAATGCATATCTAAAACACTTTTGCTTTAAGCCAAAAATATTTTTTAATTTTTTCAAAAACATTTTGTAATGAACTCTGCTTAATTATGCTTCTCAAGCAATGCTTTGTGAAGTGTTTTCACGTTACTTGATGAGCGAATTCAAACGTTTAACTAACAAAGTTTGATCCTTTAGCCAGATTCCTTTAATCAGAAAGTGAATCGAATTGGCATTGTGTTTTAAACACCAATCAGCTTGCAGGATACGGCGGGAAGATCAATAGAATTGATTGAAGAGTCCAAGTGATAAAACGAACTCTTTCTGTCTACACAGAACCGGCCTTTTCGAAAATTTTCTGATTGGCGTTTTCATCTGGGTATAAATACCGCCTTTGTCAATTTTTTGGGTCTGTTTCTCATTATTACTCTGAGGAGTGTCAGACGAAAAAAGTTTGTCCAGAGACATTTCTGCTGTTTCTTGCAATTTGAAAAGCTTCAAAATTGCGATAAACAGCGGAATCATTTTCAGGCATACTTAAAAGCTTAAGCGGAAAATTACAGCGAGGGTTGTTTCAAAATCATTGGCATAGCAAGACCTTTGTTGCACTTAGGGGTTTTGGAATCTGTCTAAATCAAAACCAAAAGGCCGGTTCTGTGTAGACAGAAAGAGTTCGTTTTCTCACTTGGACTCTTCAAGTATTCTATTGGTCTTCCCCCTGTATCTGACCAGCTGATTGGTGTTTAAAACACAATGCCAATTCAGCTTTTCGTTCTTTCTGATTGGTGCATTTCGAGCCGCATCTGGGTATAAATTCCGCCTTAGTCTATTGTTTTGGTCTTTTTCTGACGTTGATACTCTAAGGAGTGTCGGACGAAAAAAGCTTTTAAGTATGCCCGAATGATTCTGCTGTTTATTGCAATTTTGAAGTTTTGTAAAACTCAAAGACAATTTGAAAAGCAAATGAATTACCCTTGAAGATGATGCTAGTGCAATAATTGTAAGGTGTCTCAGCTTTGTTATTTGTACTGGACTCAAATCAGGATACTTTGTGCTATTATCTGCAGAAGAAAGAAATTAAGTTCAAGATTATTGCTCTAGGCCTTGAAAAATCAAGGCTCACAAGGATAGTGCCACAAAACTGTGGATTTTTTATTTTCAATTGACAGATTATATAAGAACCATTTCAGTTGCCATAGAAAATCACAGGTCCATTCTGCTGGTTTTAAACTGCATTGTGACAACCAAAAGGCAACTTTTAGGAATACATGTATTTGAAAACCAGTTATTAGAGCAAGGCAATTACACTATGCCTGTAGGAGATGAATATGGTAAGAAACTATACAATTTTGGCCTTGCGTCTACACTATGCCGGCACAGTTTTGATATGAAATGAACACGATACGCTAACCAGCTTTATCTGAAAATAGCATAGTGTAAACGCCTTTATACAGTACGGTTTGATGCTGCTTTGCTGAATGAATTAGAAAAAAAATTACTCTTTGTTCTTGTTGATATGAAACAATAGATTTTAGACAAAAACCGATGAATTTGCTCATCATATTCATTTTATACCAGCATAGTGTAAACAGGGACCCCCAATTCCCCATCCAAAATGAAATCATTCCGTATTCATTTCATACCAGCATAGTGTAAACCGAGCCTTACGATCATACAGATGATATTGAAAGGAAAGAAAACTTGAGATAATAAAAGCATGTTATCTAGGTTCTTCCATAATAATCCTGATTTTCTAACTCATTAAGTTAGTATTGAAACATTAGGCTTTATTGAGCTCTGCAGAGAGAAACATTAAATTCTTAAATGATGATTTGGTTAGAGAAAGTCAGATTCAGAACAACATTCAAATCTTACCTTGATAATCCTTATATTTTCCAAAAGCAAAAAGGTTCAATAAATCCCAGTCTTTCTGATAATCACCTAAAGAAAGCTAGAATATGACAAAAGACTGCATTAAAGCTTTGGAAGACAACAACTTCATACATAATAAATTTCCAGAACACCTACTTCCCCTGGTAAAAATAGCATGTTCAAAAGGTCTTGAGACCTTTCACTTTACAATGCTCAACTTCTACTCTGGTCTGCAATTTGAAAATTGAAGGACTACATGAGCAAGCGCCTTGGAAAAGCAAGACAGATGCACTCTTTTCTGCAAGTGTGCAAGATTTTTGAAAGAGGTCTTCAAACAAACTGTATGACAGCTTAAGGCTGTATGGTATGGAAAGTTTTTTGCCTGCCAAATAGAGCACTGTTCATTGGAATGATCATAAAGCTCTGCTGATCATGCAGCCCAGATTTAATAAGGTATCAATTGTGGAATGCTAAAACAACTATTTTCATATTTAGCTAGGCTGTTTCAGAACATTAAAAGGGACAATTCAACAAAAATAGAAAAAAAACAGCAGGCTGACAAACATGTGGAAACACCACACTGCAGAGTACGGCTTTTGCACACTGGAGTTTTTAAGTACAATAATAGGCTAACAATAGGGTAGAACAATCAAAAGTTGCTCTTGCACACCTAGTCAGACACAATAATCAATTATTTTTATAATAAAGCTCTGATATTCATTGGGACAGCATTTCAGAAGAACTACATCCCCAATCATTGGACAATATGAGAAAAACCATTCTTTCTTTTTCCTATTTATTGCATTGGTTGGATGAAAAAGGTACACAATTTCAGTGAAAGAGATCTTTCCTTGTTGCGTGATAAAAAATTTTCTGATTTACCTCAGAAATATTAGGCATTTGAAGCAGTTCTCCAAAGATGTAGACTCCAGGTGCTTCTGTGACCTGACGTATCAGCTGTGCAGCTGCAGCATTTTTGGCATTTTTTGCTAATAATAAAAACTGTTCTAAGGGACTTTTGTGGGAAACTTTCCAAGCTTCCTCAGCCATGGCTACAATACCTAAAAAGAAATAAAGAATGCTAAGGTAGGTGAATAGGAAGAAAGTCAAAATCGATATTGGTTCCAACATACAGTTTACTTTTCAGTACCAACTAATGGGGGGATGCAGGGATACCTGAAGAACAGGGGGAGGGGAAATTGCCCCCATGCATGATGTTCTTGTTATAAAGATCCCAATAAAAGCGAAGATATTTTACCATTAGAACACGCAAGCCTTGGTACAAACTTTGTTGTGTGCAAGTGCACAAAATAATTTGCTTGCCTGACCAGTGACTTTGGCTAAAACAACAGAAACAAATAACCTGTCGTTTACAAAACAATACACTTGGGTGAGCTGTGCAAGCATAAATTCCTGTGTCTCTGGCTCACTAGTCAGATTTCCCTTTCCCTCCTCCATTTATTAAACCCCCCATTATTTGCGGATGCAATCTAACCTTCAAAGTTACATTGTCCCATTTAGCTGTCCTACCTTTTTGGTGGCTTTTTTGACTAAATTTCACTGCATACTTCACTGCATACATTTGCATATTAGGTATTTTAGCATGGCAGTTTTTAAAGAAATCTGTGGGCATAACAGCCTATGGTGTACTTAAAATTGCCATAGGCTACGTACTCTCCACAGTGGTTCAGTCCAGAGCAGAGCCGGCTGCTTTTTCTTAACACCAATAATTCTAAAAAACGCCGTGAGAGGAGGAAGGGCAGCCGCACGCCACTGGGCCTATAATGAAGCCTGGCAAAAAGCGTTACATATTGGTTCTTGCCTTCGACATTCCTAGCTGCTTATTGCCCAGAAAAAAATGAAAATTAGTAAATTTTTACCTTTTATATAATGTTTTTATAGCATGAACATCTTCTTTTTCAAATATCCTGCCGTAAGATTAATGTATCAATCTTTTTTTGCCTCTCAAAATGTGGAAATTAGAAAAATGGATCCGCCATTTACAGAAGTGTTCATGATATGACTTGGAAGTGAAAGTGAGGCTGTAATAAATAATGACATCTTGCTGGGCCATGGGCCAAGACGCAAAGGCTTGGAGGGAGAGGGGTGAGCCAGGGAGGGGTAAACTGGTTGTTCCCTTACATTTCTAACGTTCTTTTGCGTGCAGGGGAATAGTGACATCTGTGTCTGAAATTGAAATCTCCCAATTTAATGCGCACGCTTTCCTTTTTTAGCTGTAAAATACCTATTGTTCCTAATAGATATTTGAAGAATAATGGTGCCCCTCTAAATTTTCCAGTTCCCACGACACTGCCACGAGGCAAGAGCGTTCAGGGCGACTGCGACTGACGGGGAGTAGTACTAATCGCAAAAGTAGAACATGCCCAACTTTCTGGAATGCGCTGACTGGTTGCCATCAAAAAGGAAGTAGTAACCAACTAGCTAGCCAGAGCGCCAATGTTGTCCGGTTAATTGCGATAAAATTAGTTACAAAAAAATCACCGATTAGCAGTTGGCAACTAGTTATGCTTAAGCCTGGCTTAACGCTCCGCAAAAAGTTGCTGATTGCCACAGAGCCATTTTCATCGTTTCTTGCGACATTTGACATTTGAGCACTCTCATAAGCTCCTCGTATTGTGGGGATATATGGCGAGGACCTTGTTTCATATCGTTGGTCACAAGATTTGCTATTCGCACAGCCGTGATAATTTCGTAACAATCGCTGTAAAAACTGAAGGATTCGCTAAAATACTACAGTATGCGGGTTCTTGGCCAAACATCATTGTCCGTGGCGTATAAAAACAGACGCGCCGGACATGATCTTGGAAGTTTATCAACTGCAAGTCTCAATCAACAGACGCTGAATGAAACCCATGAAAACTCAAGAAATTGAAACTGACGCATTTGTTTGCAAATTCAATAATTATGATAAATATAAATAAGCGATCTTGAAATTTAGAAAACTCGACTTGCCGATGCTAACACACTCATTTTTAAGAACCAATGGTTTATTTAAGAGCCTCAGAATCTGTTTACTTAGAATCTTAAAATATGCTAACCTTTTGCGTAATGACGTGGAGATTACTGGAATCACTTGTTTGCATGTTCACAAATCAGGCTTTTCGTTTGCCCCCTTTTTAGACAATGGTTTTCGTCGTTGCTATCATGATTATGGAAAATTTAAGAACCACTGATGAGACTGGCTATTTCTCTTCTTATTTACGCGTTTTGATTGTATTGTACCCAATCATTGTTTTTGAGGTTCCACAAGGTTCCGTCATTGATCCAACAATTATCAAGTATTAGCTTTGCCCCTAGCCAGAAATAAACCCAACCGTAGAAGTTTAAGTGACACCAGTTGGAGGTTGAGTTATTACCTAATTCTTTGTTAATATTTGTTCCAGGGAAGGCAATAACGGCATGGAAGCAAAAGCAATTGGCTATGCAAAAGAAGTCCCTCAGCGCTGTGTAGCCACCATTGTCTATCAACTGAGATCTGGTGATGTTTTTCTCATCATCGGAACTTCAAAATGGGCGGTCAGTGTGCCAGCCCAATGCCAAAAATGCCCTTCGCTTCTGGGGGGTTGACGAAGAAACAAAGTTTTTTCCGCAGACCAGCACACTATGTCCATGCCGACAACCAGAGCCCGAGGACTCTAGTCGCAAGCATGAAAAGAGTGAAAAAGAAAGCAAGCACCTAAACCAAGCAAGCAGGGAGGGTGGGTGGGACAAAAATCTGCTTGTCAAGCACTTTGAAACGTCCTCCGTTCACAGTTCATGTTCAGTTTTAATGATAAGCACAGACCGCGTGGCAAAATTTATAGCCGCCAAATTTAAACGCACGAGTTAACCCGATTCACCATAGCAACACTGCTGTATAAGGAATCGCTTTGTATGAAACAGCTTCCACCAATCATGAGACACCTCAAAAGCTTCTCTACCTCTAATGCG
>JACTAT010000027.1:822406-835790 GCA_014526335.1 Chrysaora quinquecirrha
TTTGGCACTTAAAAATTTTGATTCTAAGAAACTGCTAAGAAACCAAATTTGACGCAAAACTAAGAAACTTCGAGTACTGACCAAAAATCTTAGTTTCTTATAAAAAAGAGTGTATTTGACTAGACTCACTACATAGGTCCCACTACTTCGCTCCATGTTCTTGTTGCTGTTTTCTAGAATCGCTCAGTGTGGAGTGACAATCGAAATAAGGGGAGCGTAAATTAGAGACTCGTGTCGCGAGTCTAATATTTGACACAGTTCCACGTAGCTACCAAATCGCATCACGTCAAGTATACAAAATTTCCATGGTGGTCCATGAGCTTATGAGGCTCTGATAGGGGGAGGGGGGGTAATTGCTGCCTTGCTCCCATCCTGCTGGGTGAAGATTGTCTCCGAATTTGAAATTTCTACAGAAGATGATTAAAGGTACCCATTAGCCATGTTTGAAGAATGAGATCAGCTCAGATCAGCCCGAGATAAGCCTATTAGCTGGCAGCTTGCAGTGTTGAACAATCTCCACAATTGTTCCCTGCGATTCTAACTGTTTCAGGCTTTGTTCCTGCTTTCCCCCGCAATCATCATTGATCCCTATTTAGTTTCAATTTGCTCTCGCTTGTTTGCGGTAATTTCCTTTTTTCTGAGTTGTTCCTTCATCTTCTTAAGTGATTCCCTGTATGTTCCACCTTGACCCCTCTCGTTCTCATTTATTCCCGCCGATTTCTACTTCGTCCCAGTTGTTCCCTCCGATTCCAAGTCATTCCCACTTCGTTTCAGCATGTTACAATGGTTCCATTCAGTTCCGTTTATTCCCACTCATTCCACGAGTTCCCAGCTTTTTGTTTGTTCCAGATTTTAGCGCATGCTGGCTAATGGCTTCCTAATGAGTTTGTTGTTCAAACTCATGCCAAATTTCGAAGACTCAGAACAACCTCTTCGATTGTTTCGATTGTATGCATTTGAATTGCAATTAAAATAATTCATTAACTCAATGATTGTTTAAATTGTGTGCACAGAGAATAGAAATTCCGATCTTATTGTTACAACATTTCTGATTCCTATCTATCTATCTAGGTGTATTTCATCCGGTTTGCAGAAAACCCCTACATAATGTTTGAATTCTTCAAACATAAAAATGTCTTAATACCGGAGATTTTAACTTTTGGCAAAAATCACCTATAATAAAACTTAGGAATTTCACTTTAAAACTGTGAGATGTGGCCTTTTTCTGCTACAATGTGTTAAAATTGACAAGATTTTCAGTGTTGTATGAACGAAATCTTTTCATCCATTACGTTCAGCAAAATCAAAATCTCCAAAAACTATCATCATACTTAGAGTCAATTTTGTCCATATTCTGACTGCTAAGAGCATGATACTTCACATCAAGCACTTATTTCGCGATATTTTCGAAGTTTCTATTTTTAAGTTTAACAAACTCTGCAAGAAACGTTTACTTTACCACAGAAGCGGACTGGCCCAATGGGACACCGGGAAATTTCCCGGTGCGCCCTTTGCCTTGTTATTTCAAAAAACTATCACCGCACTCCCTTTCTTTATTCATATTCCCTTTCAAAGATCCAAAGCCATGGGCGAACATTAGGGGTTGTGTGGTGGATGTGACACCCCACCCCAATATTTTGTCAGTCGGTCAAAAAATTTTAACTTATTGGCAACGTCATTCCTAACAATTTGATTAGTAGTTAGTCCGAAACTTGGACAAATTTGAAAAATTTCGGACCACGAAAGTTCTCTGAAGTCATCATCACTCGGGGGGGGGGGGAATTATGGGTCACAATTTCAGACGTGGGCGGAATTATGGGTCAAAATTTTGGACTGAAATGGAACGTCCCCGTCCAAAACTAGGCTTAGATACTTCCCGAGCATCATCGAGTTTTCTGGAAAGTTACAAGCGAAGAACTGATATATCTAACGATCACAATCGATCCAGGACAGTTAAAATTGCATTCAGTTCGATTCTCATTAACAAAGTAAAGGGACCAACACAGCGTTTTAGACGAAGACGAAGCACATAAATCATTACGGGTATGTGTAGAGCGCTTTGAGATGCCTGATTTAAAGACCGATCGATACAATAATACAATAATGGCGTGGAGTGCTGAAGCAATCTATTTGCTCATCTAAGTTGAAGTCGTTTCTGAAGTTTTTTGTAACGTAGTATATGAAAAAATGCTAATCAAAGCCAAACAAGGGCTGGTATCTTGAAAAATGTCCGGGGGAAGCATTCCCCCCACCCCCCTAGATGGTTTTGGCTTACACTGTTCACACGTTACCATTGAAAAGATGAATTTGAACTCGACCTTTTATTTCCATACAAATATGTATACTGGTCATTACTTCTTAGGCTTCATAAAAATTTCTTCAATTGAGGCGTGCCAGATTACGTATACTGTCTTTCGGACAATTGGAACTCGTTTCCTAGGCTGGAGAAGCTGCTGTCTTTGTAGAATCTTGGAAGATAGTTAGTGTCTGGATAACTGGAATTTTCATAACGAAGCATTTTCGAGCTTCCAAATGGTGTGGTTTCAAAATGGACCCCAATTCTTCTCGCTTCGCTCGTAGCCCTAAGTTTTAAACGATTCTGCAGTCCATTGGGAAAGATTTCTAAAAAGTATTATGCATTTGTATTGGAAAAAGCTGATTCTCGGCCACATGAAGAGTTTGCGGGGCCCGTGTTACTAGCCCCAAAGCTAAGCAGTACGAAAAGGCCAGCCTCAGCTTGTTCTTATTTTGCTCTTAAAGTCTGGGCAAAACCCAGGCTCGTGTTCTTATAAAATTGTTCTTATAAAAAAAGCGTGTAATTGAGTTATGATAGAAAAATACATTCTCAAAGTCGACAATAAATTATGATTTTTTAACCCAACCTCTAGTTAAAGCCCCCTTCTCGAAAAAGCCCCCTCCTTCAAAATAATGAAAAATATAATGCCCTTAGGGTTTTTCCGGTAGTTAAGTCACTTAAATGTCACGAGTTCATGAGTTTCTGGATCTAGGTTCTTTATTAACCGACTTCTTATCAAGGAAAAAATACGGGTATTGGAGTTTCTCAATGAGTGACTCGTGAGAAACTGAATAATCTTACAAAGCGTTCCTTATGAGAACGAATAGTGCAAATATGAAAGAAACTTGTATTGTGATTACGTTACCTCAAAATCTTCGACATCCATTTCTCAACACAATCTTCAAGCAAGCATGTGCTCAAGGACTGAGATGTCACACACAAACGTTTGAGGCGCAATATGGGAGCATTATCATCACCGAAACCAAGTCAACGCACTATCACCCGGTAGATTTTAACTGTTCATGCAAATTTACCGTAAAATTTCCGTTAGACAGGGGGTATTGTCACATAGAAATCTGAATGCAAAGTTTAACTGTGTGTTTTTCTGACGAGTAAGACAGTCAGAGACACGACCTCCTGGAAATTAGACAAATCAAGAAGTTTGTAAACAGGCTGAATGCAATCGTCAGGGTGGACACTAACAGCGATAGCTTGATTGTTAATTTGCAGAATATTGTTGATTTTTCATTGAAATCAGAAACAGGTGTAGAATTCAGCTATTGTATGTAGTCATTTTGAAAGAGAATATAGAGGTCATTCAGGTATTGGTCTTATCACTGCGGGTATAATACCTAAATAAAGCATCATATTATTGTATTCAGCTTTGTTATGGCTTTGTATCTATGCAAAAGCACCAGTTGATTCATAATGTAGTGGTTAAAATGAATGTCGTCATGCTAGAGTATCAATTTACTTCCTATAGTAATTAACATCAGAAAATACGGCCACTTTCGGATTCTGATTCAAGAAACCACATTCCCATTTAATGGAAATTTCCGCTGACGCTATCGGTAACATTATAAAAGATCTTTTAACTTTTATCAACATGCATATGGGATACTTCAAAGCCCCAAAGGTTCATTGGAATGGTAACGCAAGGATACAAGAATTATAAGCAAGTGTACCTATGCCTAACTAACAAACAAACAACCAAACTAACTAACTATCTAACTAACTAAC
Source organism: Chrysaora quinquecirrha (assembly GCA_014526335.1). Taxonomy (NCBI): domain Eukaryota; kingdom Metazoa; phylum Cnidaria; class Scyphozoa; order Semaeostomeae; family Pelagiidae; genus Chrysaora; species Chrysaora quinquecirrha. Next base: position 826,443 of record JACTAT010000027.1, read on the forward strand.
TGACCAACTAATTAATTAGCTAACTAACCAACTATCTAACTAACTAGTTTGATAACTAACCAACTAACTAACTCACTAACTAACTAAACTAACTAAACTAACTAACTAACTAGCTAACTAACTAACTTACTAACTAACTTACTAACTAACTAACTAACTAGCTAATTAATTAACTAGCTGACTAACTAACTAACTAACTGACTAACTAACTAACTAACTAACTAGCTGAGTAACTAACTAACTAACTAACTAACTAGCTAACTAACTAACTAACTAACTAACTAACTAACTAATTAATTAACTAACTAACTAACTAACTAACTAACTAACTAACTAACTAACTAACTAACTAACTAACTAACTGACTAACTAACTAACTAACTAACTAGCTGAGTAACTAACTAACTAACGAACTACCTACCTAACTAACTAACTAACTAATTAATTAGCTAACTAAATAACTAACCAAATAACCAACTCAATAGCTTACTAAATAACTAACTAACTAACAAGCAAACTAACTTACTAACTGAGTACCCTAATTAACTAATTAGCTAACTGGATAAATAACCAATCAACCAACCAGCTAACTAACTAACCAACTTAATATCTAACTTACCAACTAATTAACCAACTATTCAACCAACCAGCCAATAAATCAACCAACTAACTGACTGAGTTAAAAGCAAATCAAGCCCAGAAATCAAAGTAGTTGAAAGTCAAACATGCTTAGGACTGTAGTGTTTTACTGAGAAGTTTTATTGTCCTAGAAGTGAAGCTTGAGGAATCTCACCCCGAATGAAAAAACCTGATTGCAATTCAATGCTATGAGAGGACAGATGGTACACACACGCAATACACTATTTGAAAAATGATTTTGTAAACCAATCAATCACAAAAATAAAGCTTCTATTCCTTTGAAACCCTATAACAAACTCATCAAACTAATAACCTTGCATATATAATAAGTCATGAATGAAATTCTTGAATATGTATAGATTTTGATTGGCGCTAAGGTTAACCTATCTCAGGCTCTGTAAAAACATGCTTGAAACTCAGTAAGATAAATTAGACGATTTTTCAAAAGATCACTCATTTTGCCAAAGAACACAGGCAGAGTGTTTCTTCAATTATTCATAGAAAGATTGATTGAATTAATTTTGAGATGCTGTTTGCAAGCAATGTTTGCCACCAGGAATGGAAAATTTTAAACAGTTAGATAAGCGAAGCAGATAAGGATTCAAGCTACACGCTTTTTATTTTATAAAGAACCTAGCTCAAGGCCTAGTTCTAAAAGTTCCTTATTTTTGGACCTCTTTTTAGTCAATTGTAGTTCTAAAAGTTCCTTAATAGTTCCTTAATTTTAACTGCACATTCAGTGTCGTGACTATTATACAGAGAAGCCCGAATATTGCATGTAAGACAAACTCGACACTACTCAAGGAAACATTTGATACAAGCGTAAGGTACAATTTATGGATTTTGACTGCAAATTAAAGGAAACGACTACCTAATTCTTGCTTTTTTGCATTGATTAAAGTAATCAACATTGAAAAGCTCCTAAGTGATTTTCTCCTTAGTAGTATAAGCTCTTTAAATTTTCGGGCCTTCTAGTAGGTTCCTTAGAAAGTGGTTCTTTATGATGAAAAGCGTGTATCAAACAACAAGCTCGGTGTTCCGTTTAGTAGTTTTGGATTCTTTCCACAGCAAAACCCAAAAGGCCGGTTCTGGGTAGACAGAAAGGGTCGTTTTCTAACTTGGAAATTTCAATTCAATTTAGTTGATCTTCCCACTGTATTCTAAAAGCTGATTGGTGTTTAAAACGCAATGCCAATTCGGATTCACTTTCTGATTGGTGCATATCGATCCACATCCGGGTATTCCGCCGAAGTCAATGGTTTCGGTAAGATTTATGAAACTCCTCTGACACTCTCGGAAACAGCTACAACAACTACAACAAGAGAATTGCTGTTTGACAGAATTGTGCTCAGAGAGGTTGGAGCGGGGTGATGGAGTGTGGAGGGGCGTAGATTACAACGAATGTAATAAGTCTAGATTTCGGTTTGCTTCTTGTCCAGCGATGTTTCCGCTCTTTCTCAAAATTATTTAATTTTGTCGCAAAAACGATTCAGACAATTTGCGCTTGGACCACTGTATCTTAAAGTCGCTTAAAGTCGATGTCAGTTGATGCGTAGCTGACCCGAGAATCTTTTGCAAAGAGTCTTCGTGCAACTTATAAACGAAAGTGGTCTATCCGAAAAATCAATTCGTACCCAGAGCCAGAAGCATCTCTATATTCGCGCTGAACATTATCACTCCAATGTCTACAGACTAAAGGCCTATTTCCACTTCGTTCGCATTCGCTGTTCGCTGGCGGATATGCAGTTCGCTGCTCGCTTGCGAACAGAATACAGACTTCGTTATCAATTTAAGACGATAAAAAAAGTAAAACTTTTGTGAAAGCTTTAGCTTGACTTGCAGCGGAAAATTGCTTCGCGTTTGCCATTTTTGATGGCTAGCGAACAGCGAACAGCGAATGCGAACGAAGTGGAAATGGGCCTCAACTGTGTAGCTTTCTTTCTATTACCTAAATCTAAACGATAGACAACAAACTATCCTATTATTACTAGACTCGATACAGAAGCCGTTGGTAAATTGGCAATTGAATTGAATTGCTGGAAACTTGTTGCGTTCGCTTTGGCATCCAGCAATTCAATTCAATAGCCCAATTAATGTAAAGGCCCAAAATGTTACGAATGAAAAACATAGAATAATAAAGAGAAACATTAACTGCAGTGTTGCTAAATACTTATACATCTCAAAAATGCATCTACGACAACGAACTCCCTTAAACAGCAACCAAGTCAAAATTCCACAATTATTCAAAAAAACTCCTGCTAAGAAGACCGGGGGGGGGGGGGGGAGGCAGCGTACAAATGTCACGTAAACTAAGACACTATTGCTCTTCCAATTCAATAAACTTCTTATTTCTTATATGTAGCCTCTACAATATTCATATCTCACATGTACAAAAGGAAGGAACTTTCGCGTTTTCCGTATTTTTACCCAAGTTTATTCCCGCGAAAGTTTCTACGTATTTTAAGTTTCGTTATGAATGGAGCAAGAACTGAGTATTTTCAAAATTTAAAAAGTTGGAAAAGGAGAAATTTAAATTTAGAGGTAGTTTATGCTATATCTTTATATTTTCTGACTTGCTATTATTGCATGCATTCATAGGTAAACAAGCTGCAAATCCCTCTGATAAATAACAACAAGACAAATAAAGTAAACATCATCAAGTAAATAAAACTAAATAAACACCGACAAACCTCTTCGTCCGATTCAGCATCAATCATTAAACCAGCTTGTTCTTCCATCATGATCTATAATAAATGAAGAAATATACTTTTCAGTTTTTAGATTGTTTATCTGGAGTGTTGATCAAACCACGAGAACAGCTGCAGAATGATGCCGAAATAAAATCTTAGGATAATTTTATAAGCTCTCGTTATTTGTCAGGGGGATGAAACTTTGCAAAATTCAAGTCCATCTGCAGGCTAAATTGTCGTATTTTTTGCACTTACAGGCTAGCGAATCTATACCCACTACTGTGGTGGATACACACTACGATGGTGGGTTATCGCGCTTGATGTGGTGGTATTTTTGCATGTCTATAGATCAAGCAAGAAAAACCGCAAAATCCACTACAGTACGCAAAATATACCACCACAGTAGTGCGTATCCATCACAGTAGTGCGTATAGATCCGCTAGCGTGACCCACTTCTGAGATGGGTGACAAGGTAGTGTTACCATGGTACCTGGTACCTCTATAAATTCGTATTTATTAACATTTTATTCGATACAGTTGTTTGCTTCGACCAAAATTGGGATCACGTGATACCACTACCTACGATTTGGTACCAAACCTTTTGGTACCAAACCCAACCTCGTCCCCAGGGTGAATAGGCCTCTACGTGAAACTCCGCTGTCCATAATCGACACTGGTATCGGACTTGTCTATTCGCAATCTGATTGGCTGTTTAAACAATAGAAATTTTAAGTGACGTCACAGTGTCTTTCACAGTGTCTTTCACACCAAAATAGGCCAAAAACTATGTGAAAAACATCTATAAAAACCAAAAATGATGCTACATGAGATATTATATTATACCTTGCAGTTATCAATGAAATTCTTTGCATTTACTTTCTAAGAATATCTGCTTTCGGAATCTACATCTTGTTTTTATGCCTAGGCCAAAGTTGCCATTATTTTGGCAGATTTTGTCGCCGGTACCAGGGCCAGAATCGATTGACGGTTGAGATTCGAGGAAATTCAATTTGGAGCCTGGGGACGAGGTTGGTACCAAACCTTGTCTAAAACGTAGACGAAATCAGGTCACTCTAAAATTCAATAGAAGAAACACTAGTTTCGTCTGTTGACTATGTTCTAAAGGTGGCCAAAAAGACGATTACAAAAATTATGACTGACCCAATCGACGCTTTTAAAGCAAGGTATTGTGGGAAGATTTCGGAATGCTCCCTTGGCAACGCATAGCAACCAAAGTTGAAGGCTATAACTTCATTTGAGCCACGCCGGGGAGACTTTTGCATTAGGTTTTATCTTCTTTTAATCCAAATTATGTAACCTCCCTTGCGCCAAAATTATACGTACAGAAATACAGGGAATTTATATGCATAATATGTTAATGCAGTAGACTTTAATTTTTCAAGAAAATGAGTTGTTCAAAAAAGTTAATTACTGGATGCAATGAAACTTCATAATTTTCGAAAATGTATTCACTAATGTTGTGATCAGTGAAACTTGATTTTGTACCCTGTCGTTTCTAAACCTTTGGAAATTCGATTTCATAGCTCCGACTAGGTCATTTAAATCCAAATTTCCGTTGAATTATTAAAAAGTTGTTGTTGAATGCAGCAGGCGATTTCCAGCTTCCGAATATCTTCAAACCTCGTCCTCAAAGTGAGTGGAACTCTACTTAAAAATTTGTTGTCCACTTTGGACCTATTATCGGCCCGGTCAACTAGAAAATTGATTGGTTATCGCTCAAAAAATAGAATTAAGTAGCTAAGTGGTATCGCAATTTTATCAAAATAACACAACGAAATAGGCCGAAACTAGGTAAAAACCGAGCTATAAAAATCAAAAAATGTGCTGCATTCATCAATGTATTATTCCTGACAGGTTTCCTAAAAAAGTGGGACAATCCGAAACAGGGTTACATGTACCAAGCCTCCAGGAGCCAGTTCTTTTGATGGTCTTGATGGTTTTAGTATTGAAAAAATGGAGATGCGCGTGAGGGTTCAGACTGGCTTATAAAAGTGAATTTCTAGAAAATTATAAACTGAACCAACTTTTTCTTCGCCGAATCAGAATGAGCGTTAAAAAAGAAATTGTCAAGTACTGGGCAAGAGTCACGTGAATAGACGTTTTTCCTGTTTTTCTTATTCTTAAATATTGATTTTGGTCGAAATAATACTGATTGTTTAAACTCGCAAATCTACGAATTCTTCTAAGAATTCTTGCGACCATTCGGTGACCATTTCTATCTTTCGAACCGAACATATGCACCTTCGAACATACATAGGCGATACGCACAGTGAGGACAATGGCGGTTCGCTGCAGCAACTGATCAGAGCGGCAGAGAAGCGGGGAGAATGGCGCCACCTTGTCAACGAAGTATCTAGGACAGCAAGATAACAAGATATGTTTCTGCAGCTTTGAAGGTGCTGTTGTGTCGTTGCCTACTCCAGTCCAGTCCGTGGGGTCAGAAGCTCATTGAGGTCGGGGTACGAGCCCAGGCTACGGTAGCGTCACAGCCACAGGGGCGAGGTCTCGAAAAGTTATCACTGAGATCCTAGCGACTGGCCCTAAATACAACATTTCTCCTTCACTGTCACCCCATCTTTTCCCCACTCAGCAAGATCGACTTTTTCACCCGGGGGATACTTCATTGTTCAAATGACTAGAAATGCCACACAGTTTTTCCAAACCCACCCATGTCTACCGATAAATTCTGTTTCTCGTGGTACCCATGTATAGAAGAAACAACTGAATTTTTTACCCATTTGTACCAATATCTCAAATTTTTGAACCCATTTTAACGCCCGTGGCAACTCTAAAGGCGTCGAAAAGTCATTTGCGCTGAAAACTAAAACACACTTTTTATCAGGCTGCTTTTCAAAGCAATGCATGTCTAAAATGTTACATATATTTTACTACCCATGTGTAAAGATTCTTTACGAAACATCAACCCATATGTAGGGAAATTTGGCGCCGAAAAAGTTACCCATTTGGGCGGCACGTCTAGTATAACGAACAATGGAAGTACCCCCTCCCCCCGGGCGTTTTCAGTGTTGATCTGCATTCCAGCAAGTTTCTTGTAATCTTTACATTGAAATGTATGTTCTCTCGCTTTTGCTTGTTTGCATCCATCAAACAAATTATCTCTATAGCTTCCTTTGTAATTATTTTCTATCTTTATCATATTCAATGAAGACAGTGGAGTGGCGTGGCGTAACGACATGTGCTGGGGTTATAGCAACTCAGGGCATCGATGCCTTTGAAACCCCCAGAGCTTGTCAATATACAGGTTTTTACATTATGCGGGGTGCTAAAGATGATTAATAAGGAGATATTCCCCCAGTTTAAAGGTTACACGATGTTAATTTTCTTTAAACTGGTCAATAATTGCTCAAAACAGTGGCGTAGCCGACAGTGGTTACCTTTAGGGCCTACAACTAAGGGCCCCCCGCTCATACGAGGCCCCAGGGGGCCCCCAACCTTAAAATTATGTCTTTATGAAAAGATCTTTCTTGATGAAATATGCGTGTTTTCTTACATGACAAACTGCTTATAAGTGAGAAAGTCATTGATATTGCAAAGTTGATGCTTTAGAGCAGGATTAGCTTATCATTATCTGAAGTTTAAAATCTGACCCTCCATTGTGTAAAGTGGTTGTTGCAACCGCCGAAAAAATACGAACGTCCAAAAAGCTTTCGATATACTTGCAGCTTCTTATTCCCTATTTTCTAGTGCCTATTTTCTATTTCAGCTTCCTAGTTGCTTATTAGACATGGTAACAAGGGGCACCAGTCCCACTACGTCACTAAGGGCCCCACGGACCTCCGCTACGTCACTGGCTCAAAATAATGGATTCCCTGTTCTTTTGATTGAGAACGATCAAGCAACAGTAACAGCAATGCAAAAGACAGCTTATCTTCGTCCGTAGGTTTAATGGAAATTACAGCTACACAAAGCAGAATGCTAATTGCCGAATATCTATCTCTCACTGCAAACAGCCCATCTCCTACACAGAATTAGCTATACAAAGTTCTAAATTTCTAGAAAACGTTTCTAAATGTCTTAAATGTATGCATTAATAGGAAAACAATAAACTCTACAAAATTATGCATGTAAAATAGAGTTGTAGGGCTTATCTGGTGTTTGGAAATTTGCAATGAATTTATGCAGCAACGAGTGAAGCGACGGGAGTGTCTTTTATCTTTTATTTCATCATCATCCGCACGAATTCTGAAAAAGAAGAAAAAAATTGGCGAAATATTTTTGTACCCTTTTTGTAACCCCATTACGCCTGTCAAACAGACGCAAGAAATGGCAGCTGTTTTGTAATCTCGTCTCCAGGCCCAAAATGCCTGCCCAAAACTTTTCCTCAATAGGATGTGCCATTTTTCGAAGTACGGTTTGGAAAATAAATTTTGGGATGTCAAATTTGCTAAAATCATCACTTTTGCTAAACTGCCAAATAAATTCCATAATTCCAAAAAAAGATTTGCGAGTATTTTTATTTATTATATTCATATTGCTTTTTTAACTTTGGGGTGTACTTTTTAGGATTTCCATAAACTTTGGGATCAAATATTTATTACGAAAATGGCACATCCCCGTCACTGATCTATTGAAGAAACCCCCGTGCCGCAAAGATCGCGGCCGTCCTGTCAGCACTTTGTTTTTATTAAGGATTTTCGAAGAGAATTCTGGGAATAATTTCCTTAGTTTATGGGGTAATTCAACGAATTCATTCTAGTGGTGCTCAGCTACAGTAACTAAGGAAATTTCAGAGTTCTCTTCGTAGATCCATAGAAAAGCAAGGAACTGAGAGAGCCATAATCATCATATTAGACGCTAAGGTAAAACTCCGCTGTGATTTTCGACCCGAGACTTACAAAAAACCCACTCTGAACATTAGGCCATCCAATTCATCTTTATCATCTAAATTGTTGTTGCTGTTGCTTAAGACTGCCAATGCTGCTTGCGAAGAATGAAACTTGTGTAATGAGTCTATCTTACCCTCATAGTTGATATGGCCATCTCCATCGATATCTGCTTCTTTGATCATTTCATCAACTTCTTCATCTGTAAGTTTTTCTCCTAAATTCGTCATGATGTGTCTTAATTCTGCTGCGCTGATATGTCCATTGCCATCCTTATCAAAAACTCGAAAGGCTTCTTTGATTTCTTCTTCTCCTTCCGTATCTTTCATTTTTCGTGCCATCATGTTTAAGAATTCCGGGAAGTCGATTGTACCGTTTCCTGGAAAAAGCTTAGATGTCAGAAATACGTAAATGCAAGAGGGGTGACAGGGTCGTGGTACCATGGCACCAGAGTGGTGGTATCTTGTACCAAATTCTAAAAAATGGGTGAAACCTGGTAAATCTATCAATTTGTATTTATTAACATTTTATTCCATACAGTTGTTTACTTCGATCAATGTTAGGATTAGGTGGTACCACTGCCTACGATTTAGGCTGAACCTTGTAGTACCGGTACCAAAGACCTCCTTGTCATCCCTCTCAAGCAAGTAAGCAATAGCAAACCTTCGTTTGTTACTCCAGGGTGGATGGGGAGGGGGGTGTGAAAACTATGATCAATGTACCGGTGTACCGGCCAATTTTGCAAGCGTAACGTCAGAATTCGTGACAATGTACCGGTGTAGCGGTTTTCACACATGCGGATGTTATGGCTTTGACTTATCAAGTTCGCCATGTGCCGGATCGCGTTTGTACTATACTGGATCGATTTTTAGCCTGTCGTATCGTTTACCGGGTTCTCTATACCGGTGTACCGGGAAGCTGTCACCCCCCCCCCTCCACTCCAGACCAAGGTTTCTCATCATTACACAAAAACATCTCTCGTCGTGGTATCTCAAGAGCGTGCTTCGTCTTCTTCAACTTACTCTCTTGCTTTCGTCTTCTTGGAAAACACTATCAAAAATACTAAACAGGCTTCGGAGTTCCTAACACCAATGTGATGTCCCAAGTGACCTATATTTTTTGAAGACAAGTTCCAAAATGGAACGACTAAATGC
>JACTAT010000027.1:881284-1027880 GCA_014526335.1 Chrysaora quinquecirrha
AGAGAGAGACCTAAGACGCTCTTTTTTGCCAAAATGTAACAATAGATTAACTTTGAAGTCGCCGTAAGTGTCGGCATTAATCATATCATTAGCAAAAAGCAATTAATTTACAATAAACATCAATTAGCAGCATTTTCTACTGTGGCGAACTGGTCTAAACCACCGCTTTCTTAAACTAGAGGTCTGGAGTTCGATCCCCGTTTCACGGTACTCTCAATATTTTTTATGATCGTTTGGTTTTCATTTTCATGTTGTCATACTCGAATCATTGATCGTAACAACTCTATCCGTTTATGTCCTTCAATAAAGTTTTTCATTTTTTAGTCTTCAATATCAATAGTTTCGTTTACTTTTATATGCTTTCGCGGTCCGCAGGTGCATAAAAGCAAATGAGTACCATGAAAAGAATACATATGGATCATATTAGTATTATTTACTGGAGATCTGTCCCTCAAAATTCAATAGAAATTTTTCAGGCTGATATAGTTATGACTATGGAATACTATTTTAAATACATTGATTATGATTGAGCGAAAATCACGGCTGGGCGTAATTTACATGGACTGCACGTGAAAGTCGACATAAACATGTTTTCGAATGGCAATCAACTGTTAAAATAGCTATTAGTGGTGATTACTCATTGGCAATTAGGTCGGGAGATAGATTCTTTGTTTTGTTTATCGAGTTGATGCAAGTTTATGCCAGAATTTCTATTACGCCACAAGCTCTCTCCGTTCTCTTTTTTGAAAAGGACACAAAATCTTATAACTATATATGCAAATTTGGGAATCGAGAACGGCCCGTTGCTGTCCAGAATTGAAGGTGAAAGTGCTCGCGAGATTCGAGTGAACGAAATTACGATCAGCAACACCACCAAAATCATCATTATCATAATCATAATCATCACTGTCAGATTCAGCATGTTATTATCATTATCGTTGTCGTTATTGTCATGGTCATGATCATTGTGATAATCATGGTCATCATCATCATCATCATCGTCATGGTCATGATCATTGTGATAATCATGGTCCTCATCATCATCATCATCGTCATGGTCATGATCATTGTGATGATTGTGATAATCATGGTCATCAACATCAACATCATCGTCATGGTCATGATCATTGTGATAATCATGGTTATCTTCATCATCATCATCGTTATGGTCATGATCATTGTGATAATCATGGTTATCATCATCATCATCATCGTCATGGTCATTATCATTGTGCTAATCATGGTCCTCATCATCATCATCATCGTCATGGTCACGATCATCGTGATCATTGTGATAATCATGGTCATCAACATCAACATCATCGTCATGGTCATGATCATTGTGATAATCATGGTTATCATCATCATCATCATCGTCATGGTCATTATCATTGTGATAATCATGGTCATCATCATCATCATCATCGTCATGGTCATGATTATTGTGATAATCATGATAATCATGATCATAATCAGTTTTGCTGCAGCTGTTGCACTGCTGGACATGGATTCATTTGTGAAATCATTGTTTCATTAAGACTTAACTTTATTCAGGAGATCGATGACAATTTCCCTGCAGTCAGACATTTAAGCACATGGAATAGATTTATTTGGTTGTTGAGTCAGGAAGATACAAATTGTCTCAACCTTTTATCTTCTTTCGTTGCGAAATGTTTCAAAATGAAAACAGAATTTCAAACGTAAGATGAAAAGTAAAATAGGTAGCTATGTTGCTAATCTTTCTTTGTTTCTGGAACACAAGCATCGGTTTTACTAAAAGACCACTGGAATTAAAAAGCAGCTTAACCACTAAACTTTTCAATTTGACAGCAAAAGAACAAATTACTAATTAAATAACAATACTAAAGAATAACGAAATTCTACAATAAAAAATTCTTTCTTAAGAAGTTTCACCAAATAGTATTGTCTTGGCTTAAGGTTTTAAGTATGTTTCACAGTAACAAGATAACCAAAAATTAATCCTCATTGGTTGATTCTGAAGCGTAACATTAAAATCTTCTGCAAACCCTATGCAACCCCAAAGATAACCCTGAAACGGGTCTTAGGGCATGTTCTTCAACCACATCAATTCTTTTTACAAATAATTTCGTCTTTTGAAAAAGGCAGATCCAATGCTATGTATAAAGTTTTAATGTTCTTGTTCAGAATCTTTTGGCCAGGTCAAACCCAATCAAAGAATATTGCTTGACAAAGCTAAATTTTTTGTGCAGTTTTTTGAAATAGTTCAAAAAAACATTTTATGCTTAACGCAGGCCAAAATGTTTGACAAGAAATTTTATTCGACATGGCTTGCCAAACCGGCAAACATGGGAGCCTTTGGTCTGAATTGAGGCTGGAGTTCCTTAATTTTTCAACAAAATGAGGCTGAAAGTTGCTTACACGTTTTTTTTTATAAGAAACCTGGCTCGGGGCCTAGTTCTACAAGTTTCTTAATTTTTGGCCTAATTTTAGTTCTAAAAGTTTCTTAACACTTTCTTAATTTAATTGAAATAAATTGCAGTAAAAACGATTAAAAAACGTGAATATTGCAAGAAAATTATTAATTTTATTGAATTAAAAAGACTCAGTCCTGCTGGTGCGAGAAGTTGCACGGAAATGCTTGAGAATTGATTACTACGTCCACAAATGTGAAATCAGTATGTTGGAACACTGACACAAAAATGTCTTAAGTTTCTTAACTCCTTCCTCCTAGTTCTAAAAGTTTCTTAACTTTTGGGGTGTCAAGTTCTAGGTTTCTTATAAACCGGTTTCTTATAAAAAAAACGTGTATATTGTTCCTTGTTGTGAGATATGTACAAATACTAATTTCAACAGCAAACTAATATAAATTGTTTCGCTTTCTAACTTTAAATATAAATGGAGCCTTTTTGGGAAGAATGCTAGGAAATATAATGTCATTCTGTTACTCATTCGTACAAACTGTCTTGTTCTTGAAAAAAGTGTTTCTTAGTTGATCATCCAAGCCTCGTCAGTTCTTTAAAGTTCCTTAATTTTTGGGAATTTTCAGCCTCGATGTCCTTATAAAGGCGTTCCTTTAAAAAAACCGTGCTTTTGACAAGCAAACTTCAACAAGCAAATTTCAAATGTTTGAGAAACAATATTTGACAATTGGCAAAGGTTTGAATTCAAACATTGAAAAACTTTAGTGGGCGCTTATTAAAAGGGGCACTTACAATACGGTGGGCGTAGGCAATTAATAGAGATAATAAGGCAACTGAAAGTGGGGGGTTCTATTGTTGCAAGGACGCCCCCAAGCTTGTCCCCAGGCCCCAAATCCAATTTTTCTCGAATCTCAACCGCCAAATCCATTTGGGCCCCAGTACCGGCCACAAAAATCTGCCAAAATGCTGGCAATTTCGGCCTAGGCATCAAAATATGATGAAGATTCTCTAAAAGCAGATTTTATTAGAAAGGAAACGCAACGAATTTCATTCATAACTGTCAGGCAAGATACAATATCTCATGTAGCATCACTTTTTGGTTTTCATACATGTTTTTCACACAGTTCTCGGCCTATTTCGGTGTGAAATTTTGAAGAAACTGTGACGTCACTTAAAATCTCTATTGTTTGAACAGCCAATCAAATTGCGAATAGACAAGGCCGATACCAGGGTCGAATATGGACAGCGGAGTTTCACGTAGAGGCCTATTCGCCCTGGGGACGAGGTTGGGACGCCCCCTGTTTTACACGATTGGGGAGTAAAGTAGGTAGAAGAACATGCCCTCTGAGTTTGTTTAAATAGGCTTTGACGTCATTTTGTATTGCTCAGCTTTTTTCCTCTGTCTGTCCTTCTCTGATTTTTTAACCCAAGCTTTAAATATGTAGTAGAAGAAGACGATGAAAAAGTGAAGCAGAGCTGACAGCCATCCGACGTAAAACGAATAACCATAGTCAACCTCGCTTTCGGTATAGGCCGTTAGTGAAACACCAATCAGTCTTGTTCTCGTCGCTTCGAACTTACTGTTGTAAACAGCCAAGGCGATGATGGCGAAAAGAGCTAAAACGAAAATTGATTAGAACTGTATTTCAAAAGACTGGGGTGGCACAGATAAAGATCAAAGGCACAACTCAATGTTAAGCTCAGTGTGGACAAAGTTCGAGCCCAGCCGCGGCGGCATCACAGCCAGTGTCGAGGTCTTGTGAAGTCTGGTATCCAATACGTCACTTTTTGTCGTTTGGGTGTCCGTGCGTGTTGTAAATGTGCTTTCCATCTCTACGACAGCCAGTGACTAGCAAGTGACTTTAAAAGCCTGGCTAAACTTGGAGACATGTCTCGCGTGAAATTTTCGCGCGTGAAATTTCCCCTCGATGTCTCCCAGTTTAGCCACCTCGGAAACTTTGTAGCGTGCGACAAAATTTGTAGCGACAGACACGTAAATGTTTCTGGGCTGCGATTCGAGGCACACAATTCTCGGTTGTTACTCGCATATTTAGCCACCTTGGAAGACACGCAGACTACCATGTCGCGTGAGACGTGTCTCTTGTTTAGCCACAGCTTAAGTCTCAGTGGAGGCTAATGGCATTAAAAATAGCGTTCTCAACGGGGAACAATGGGAAACAAATCTCAAAGTTTCAGCACGACCAAACGACACTCAGCAACAGTCAGCGACCTTGGAAACCAAGCTTAAGGTTATCTTCGCCCGAGTTCCTACCAACTGGAACTAAATAATCATTTCTCACCATGACTTTGCCTTAACCACTTTCCTTATTAATACTTCTTAACCGAAGTTTTTTTTCACAAGGGTATTGTCTCCCAGTCTTCATCTCAAGATATCTCTGCTCTATAACTGCTTTCATGGATAGTGCTCCGCAGTGCTCTCAGGTGCCTAGAAGCATCACACCTTGTGGTAGTTTAGTGTAGTTGTTTGCATGCATGCCTCTCATAAAGCAAGTTATGAGCTCGACACCCTGACTGCCTTACAGCCGACCTCAGGACAGGACAGAAAAGACAAGGCAAACCACTCTCGCTTTAACGAATAACCATCTTGAATTCAACGTTGGCAACGGATCCTGTCTCAGGGTGGTCGGGTTAGGTAACGCACAAGTAGCTTTGAGCCGTTGTTCTCATATATCGCAGACCATCAGTGGTCATGACCTTGCGATGCTCGCGATTTATGACGACATAAATTTTCAATTATCGGCGACCGTCGCCGATGAACCAAAAAAGTTTGTTTCTTGCGATCATCGGCGACTATCGGGGATCATTTCTTGGTCATATCAAAACGAGTTTCATTGTTTTCTGGGTCACACGTGGTAGAACAGGGGACGGAGGATCATTCCTCAGCATATGTGAACTCTTCGTCGGCGACGATCGCAGACGGTCGCCGACTGTCTGCGATCAGGTTTGCCACATCTGAGAACCAGGCTTATTTTTTCAAAAACTGACAAAGAGGGCGACAGTCTCGTGATGTTTCAGTTAAACCATGAACGTAAAATGCCTTGTTTGTAATCTTAGCGTAGCTATGCCATTGTTTGTAATCTTAGCGTAGCTATGCTGGTATGCAAGATGCAAAAACTTACCTCCAAATAGGCCAACAAAGATAGGAGCAACATCACTCAGTAATCCACCTCTTGGTGATTCTGAAACCATGAGAATGCCACTGAAAAATGCAGCGATTCCCATTATTATTGTTGCAGTCACCATTAATCCAGAAACGGCTTTTTCCCAGCCTAAAAACAAAACAAAATTTAATTGATGGAAACAGTAAAGCCTTCTTTACGTCTTCATAGTCGTTGCATTCAGAAGGGACATATCAGGCTGTTTCGGCTGTTTTAGCATCAGGACGTCACAAGTGAGCTGGAAACTAGTTATTTTCCCGCGACTAGATATTCCACACTCCATTTATAACGTCATCGGCGTGCCTGTTGGCTAGACTCGCTAGACAAGGCTCCGTTTTTCTACTCAGAACATATAGATTGCTTATAGCCTCTTCCTGAGCTGCCCAGAATAACAACAACAGCAATAACAACGAGGGGGAGTGACTGGTGTAGCCGATCTACCTGTTGGCTTGGTTGTCTTGACGTTCTTGTAAGAGGGCCTAAGTGTAGTACTGTCGAGGAAGATGCGATAAATAGGGAAATATTTTCCCACTGTATGCTTAAGGTCCAGTTTATACGGGATCGGATCGAAATGAAGGTACGGTACGGAAAGGCCTTTCGCTTACACGGGACCCACTGGATCCGGTCCCATTTGAGTCTGCTATCCGTACTAGTTGGGGATCGCTTCCGACAGGTCGATTCTCATCCGGAATGTCGGGACCACTTTCCTAAAGACTACACTCAGCTCAGTTCCTCATCCTTCCGAGATCGGTAAATGAATGCCCAGCGTATTTGTCCCAGAGATGTGGACTTGCAGATTCTTGGGCATAATCTGCAGGTCCACATCAGCTGCATATCTGCCAGAACCCCCTCTCAAGAACCCTGATGTGCGTTAACAAATAAGGCTTGCTTGCTTGCTTTATTCTATGCTTTATTGCTTACTTGGTTAATGATTCAGTGGCAAAGTTTTTTCAAAGAAATGAGCTTATATTCTATTGTAGCAAACAAACATGGGTCAATAGGATTCTGCCATGTTTGATTTGGACTAAAATCCATCGTCCAGTAAAGCATAGTTACGTCAAATGGATTGAATTGAATGATACAAGTATAATAGCCCATATTGACAAACCAAGAAGGTTATCTTTAATCAGTAAACCAATTAATGACATCAAGTGAGTTTTGCTCTGCTTAGGCTCATTTGAATTTCTTCCAGACTGTTTATTAATATATTTGGTCAAAAGCACTTAACATTATTGTGTGTTTCAGAAGCGTTTATGACAATAACATATTTTTAACGCTGTGCCGTAGTAATAACATAGCTCTAACGCTATGGGAAAATCTTTCGCTTTCAAAGGAATGACATCGTTTTTGCCCCAGCGCATCGTCAAACTGGGTTGTTTGTACGAAACGTAAGGCAAACTGCAAGATGTTCTTGGGTTTTCGCAAGACGTAGAATGCTCCATAATGCCGAAATTCCATTAGGAGAAATATTCCTCGCGTCATTACACGCAGTTTTTTTATAGTTAAGCAACTTCGCTCGGGCCTAGTTAAAAAAGTTGCTTATTTTTGGACCTCTTATGGCCACCTTTTAGTAGCAAAAGTTGCTTAGTAGTTGCTTGCTTTTTACTGTATATTTTTTGCCCTAAGAATTGTTTTGAGGCTAGAAAAACAGTAAAATTTGGAGTTATCGCCCCCAATGCTAGAACACCTAATATACAGCAAAGAAATACGAACATCATAACATCAGTCAAGAACTACAATGTAATTGTTAACATATAGAGACTTTGTATTGAAAGTTAAACGGAAAACCCTCAATGAATGCTTCATATACTGAGTAACACTCCGTTGATATGCAAATGAACAGAAATAGCTTCTTGGTTGATAAATCCTCGATTGCTTGTAGTGATATAAATTATTTAAAATTTAAAATGTTGCTTAGGTTTTTTTCCCTGTGGTACTATACGTTGCTTAAAGTTTTAGGCCTTCTACGTCTTGGTTGCTTATAAGTGGTTGCCTATAAAAAAACTGCGTGTAGCGCATGTATAGCGACCAAAGAATTTCGCCTAGACCGTCGCGCAAAGAATTTCGCTTAGAACTCTGGACGGAACCATTCGTTCAAGCATAGTCCATGGTATACAAGCAAAAACGGGAGCAAAACAGACTTTTATCATCGTGTAGTCTCCATACAGAAACAGGGAAGTTTTCATTAAAATGAAGCCTAAAAATCAAATGGTCTGCGTGATTGCACCAAGTTCGTTAAGCATGATTTTTCAAGCTCTTTTCATTATAGCAAAGCAATCACTTAACAATCAAATTAATCAATGACATCTGATCAATAGTAATCACGTACTGTACACACTCATCTCCAAAGGAGTAATGGGGGTGATTTGCCCCGCGATAGTTGGAAGGATAGGAAATGGATTGTGTGACTACGCAATAGCTATTTCTCAGTGTTCTTTCTAAGCTATTTTTTGCAGCGTTTTAATAGATTATTTTAAACAAAACAAGTAAAAAATTTCACTCACTTTGTTGTTTCTTTCCATCATAAGCATCTGCCAAGTCAAAACAATTATTTGACGTTCCGCGACTCCTGTATTTCACGTTGATACATCTTTCGAATAGGCCTTGTTCAGCTTTCAAGAAAATAATTTTCGCGTCCTTCCCAGTCTGCTCCATAGTAATCCACTGGTCTGTTCCAGTCGAAATGCAAGCAAGCAAAAACGCCAGCGACAATGCCGTTGTAGTGACAATCAATAATCCTGTTCTACTCGCCATTTTCTCCTGAAAAATAAATGAATAACTGTTCTTCACCGTTCGCCACCGTCCGGCCTTTCTTCGGCGTGATCATTCTGAATGAAATTAAAATTAGAATACTCTTATAGCCGTGACAAAGTCACGTGACCTGTAATAGCTGGTGTACATACTAGTATCAATGACGTAGTAAAGACAATAAAATATGCACACATTTACACACATTTACAATTAAAAACGTTATATTTGATTTTTCGCAAAATATTTGCTTCACGCGAGTAGACCATAACATAGACCTTTTTAGAAATCGCGACCCCCGTTAGCCGATTTGGGTAAAAAACCTGAGCTAAGTACAATGGCGGCCTAACTTGTATCTCTTGGAAAAATGTTTTATAATGGTATCCTTAGAGTTTCTTTGTAGATTCGTTGCAGCCCTCCCCCTCCCCCACTTACACGTCTTTTTTATAAGGAACACCTTTAAAAGGAACTCGAGGCTGAAAATTCCCAAAAAATTAAGGAACTTTAAGGAACTGTCGAGGCTCGGATGAAAAACTAAAAAACTCTTTATTAACGAACAAGACGGTTTGTACGAAAAGGAACAGAAGTACAATATATTTCCCATCGTTCTTCCCCAAAAGGCTCCATTTATACTTAAAGTTAGAAATGAAGAATAGTTTCTATGAATTTGCTGTAAAAATTAGTATTTATACATACTGTACCCCACGACAAGGAACAGTATAAGGAACTTTCAGCCTCATTTTGTTGAAAAATTAAGGAACTCCAGCCTCAACTCAGACCAAAGGTTCCTTATAAAAAACGTGTATTCAAACGTCCAAAAGTCCAAACCAGGGAGCGTCTTGATAGGCCCAAACAATAAAGCACCTATGAGTAACCCGAAAGTCTAAAAGTACAAACCAGGCTGGTGAACATTATGCCTATGGTTATTTCGAAATCTGATAAATATTGGAGTTACTAATAAAATATTAAAACCGTTAAACAAATGATGACTGAAATGTTAATTTTCAACCTGTAAAAGAGCAAATGAACTTTGATCTACATTTTCTTTAATTGGACGGCCAAATAAATGGGTACAGATTACAGATGAAACGTCACATATATAGTGAACTTTGATCAGGAACTCTTAATTTAATTCCATTGGTCATCCCGCTGTTTTCCGTGAGGTAAGCAGTTGATTGGTTTTCAAAAGCAAGGCAAAACCAGCTTCACTTTATGATTAGTGCATTTCAATCCGCTTAAGTCAATTGTTTCGGCCTATTTTTGACGTTGATACTCTGAGGAGTGCGCGTGAAACAAAGCTTTTTAGTTTGTTCCAACAAATTTCCACTTTTCTTCGCAGTTTTGCACAAATCACCCCGGGTAATGTATGTGCAGCACAGTGAAGGGATATCATCAGTACAGTGGAGGATATTCATTACCATGGATGGATATCATCAGTACGGTGGATGATATTCAGTACAGTGGAGGGATATTATCAGTACAGTGGAGGGATATCAATTTTTTTTTTTTTTTTTTTTTTTTTTATATTAATGACTTGAAACTAAAAGTTACGTCGTCATATAAAGAAAAAACGTAGCAAAAAAGTACGATTTAAGAATAATTAATTAAAAAAAAACAAAACAAAACAACAACGAACAGCAAATTAGCGAACTAGGATAACGAGTTGGGACATTGACCAAACTGCACTGGATTCAGGTTACTTTTGGACGAAGGTTAAATGCGTCTCTTATAAATTTAGCCACCTCCAAAACTATTTCCTTCTTTTCATTAGAAAGAATGAATATGAATTTTTGTTCCTGTGGCAAGTTATCGAAATATTTAGAGTCGATTCTCAAAAGGTCATATAGTTTTTCACGTAAGGTGTTGTACTTGACACATGATGTAAGAAAGTGGAGTTCGTCTTCAGTTTCTCCACTATCACATTGCAAGCAGATCCTAGATGTAGGAAGAATACCCTCTCTTCTGCCAGTCTCAATTCTCAGACTGTGGTCACTACATCTGAATTTTGCCATTGATTTTCTCAATGTTCTTTCTTTGATTTGTAAATAAGGCTCTGCTTTTATGCATTGCTTGAAATCACTATACGAACGCAGTTTATTACCTCCTTTTAGGGATGTTCCAATTGGAGATTTTACCGTATCGGACCAAAAGCTATCATAGCTTCTTTTAAGGGTTCTAATTATCAGAGACTTGAAACGACTTTTCTTTGTCCTTCTAAGCCTTTCAAGATCATAGTCAAGTCCAAAAGTTTTAAGTAATTGGCAAGTGGACGATACCCAGCTAAATTTTTTTGTTTTGGCAAAGGTTCATACTTTCGTTGAGGGCTTTATTGACCAGGCTCGATTCTTTAAAGTTAATTAACCTGTGCAAGTACATGAACATTTGCTGCAAACAATATAGTTTCAAGGGAAATCTACCCAGGTCACCCAAAACAGCTACATTTGAGCAGCTTTTTCTCACTCCCAAAATAATTTTACAAAATCGAAGATGCTGCAATTCTGTCTCCTGTAAATATGACGTAAAGATAAAATTTTTAGCGTTGTTTGGATCTTTTGCTTTAAGAACTCTAAGTTGACGAGGATTAAGCTGAGACCATATTTCACAGTTATAAGAGAGTATGGGTTTTATAGCTGTGTCAAAAATTTTCAAGCTTATGTTCGGATTGAAATCAGTTTTTTTCCAAAATCTTTCTCAGTAAAAAGTATGCTTTTCTGGATTTGTCGCAAAGATTCTCAATATTTGGGAAATACGATCCAGAAGACGATAATAGAGTTCCTAGGTATTTATATCTACTACTCAATTGAAGTTTTTCATCTCCAAATCTAAAGCTAACATCTTTCGGTATTTTCCCGTTTTGCAGAAACAAATAGCATTACTTTTTTTAAGTTTATTTCAAGCCCCATTTATGAAAGTAATCTTTTAATCTGTCCAAACAGGTTTGCAAGCCTTCTGGGGAAGTCGAGAATAGTAGCAAATCGTCTGCATATAGTAGATGACTAAAGTTTGTCCCATCCAGTGCAACTTGATCACATGTTTCATCAAACTCGAATTTTATGTCCTCTATGAATAAGTTAAATAGTAAGGGTGAGATATTGCAACCTTGCTTCAGACCTCTTTTGGAAACTATTGGTTCTAATATGAAATTTTGTAATTTAACACATTGGTAAACAGATGTATACATAGCTTTAATAGTTTCCAGAAATTTACCATCTATCCCGAATGACCATAGTTTGTTAATAAGAGCATTTCTACTCACAGTGTCAAATGCCTTGCTTAAATCTATGAAGGCAGAGTATAGAACTTTTCCCTTATCTTTCACAATTTTATTTATGAGTGTGTTAACCACAAAAACATGGTCAGTTGTTCTATACTCCTTTAGAAATCCTATCTGATTAGGGCCGATAAGATGGTATTTCTGAATTGTCTGATCCAATCGATCTGTTAAAATTGAACCAAAAAGTTTACTGAAGCAAGATCCCACACTGATACCTCTATAATTATCGAGATTATCCTTACTCCCTCCTTTGTGAATTGTTGATAGTACAGTACATCAGTACAGTACAGTCAGTACGGAGAACCCTCCACTGTGTACTGATGATATCCCTCCACTGTACTGATGATATCTCCAATGTACTGAACATCCTCCACTGTACTTATGATATCCCTCCACTGTACTGATGATATCTTTCCATTGTACTGCACACCCTCCACTGTACTGCACATAGGATGCAAATCAAAAAATAGGAAAAGTCCAAAAATGCGCAATGTTTCTGAAGGGTCAATTTTTCGAATGGCTACAAATTGCTTTCCTGACAAAGGTACAACGCGTTCCTCATATGGGTGGGTTTTCGAAAATTCCTTACAACTGGGTCCGATTTATACTTAGAATACCTTAAAATTGGGTATAGAATAAGATTTCCTTAACATTTGGTACACAAATTCATATAAAAATCGTAGTTACAAATTTGGTACACAAATTCATATAAAAATCAGGTGGGTTGGTTTGCAAAAACTCGGGAGCACAACCATGTACATTTCAGGGTGAAGTACCCCCCCGGGTCGCACCCTATTTATCAGATTCAGCATATATACAAAACCATTTTGGTAATGCTTGTGGGCCCCCTGTTACCCATTTGGCTGCGCCACTGCACACGTATAATAAGGATTACAGTACAAAAGTAATGAGCCAGCTTTCCGGCTGCCCCCATCACCTATTCGTTACATGAAAAGAAAACCCACTTTCTTTTACAGGAAAACAGAAGTGGATTAATTGTAATGAAATGAAAAGAAGTACAGTGCAGCTAGCGCACTATGGTATGTTTCAAAAGATGCGCATATGATGCCAAAAATTATAAGTAGGGATAAATAGATTATGATAACCTAGTGTTTTCTTTTGATATTCTGAGAAAAAACTCAATGGTTGCCAGCGGTTGTACTTGAAAGCAGGAAAAGCAAGAGAAAGGATATGTTCTAAAGGTTTTTCTCAATAATTCAACAGAATTCTTATTGTGAACCAACAGAAGGAGATGGCCCGGGTGGGGTACTTAGCTAGAATATTTTGTTGACGGGATGTGCACTCCTTTCTGATTACAGATTTGCCCCTTTTTTCTAGCACCGGTTATCGAAAGAAAGTACTTTTTCTAAAGCCGGTTGACAAAAGGGAAATTTTGTAAGAGTGGACTGTTACTTCAATGTTGCACGATGTATTTTTTACACTTTGGAATATACTTTTCACCGATTTTTTTCTGAAGCCGGGTGTCATTTTGGAGGGGAAATTCTAGGGCCGGTTTCTTGGATTGCACACCCTCGTCTGATTTTGAGTAAAGTACACTCTTTTTAATAAGCAACTGGACTTTCGGTCCAGCCCTCGAAGTTGATTAACGTATCTGGTCTTTCAGCCCTCACAGAATGACTGGGTACCCCCTAAAAACTCTTTTTTTGCTCCTGCGAGCCATTCCTGGAACCACAAGAGCCAGTGAGCCGGCTCTTGTGGAAAGATTAGATCACGCAACGACGTTACAGTCCCTTCAAAAGGAGGCTAAGGATCAAAGGGAATTCTGAACCAGAATGTGAATGCGAAATGGGGTTTTAGCGCCAGTCGCTAGGATCTCAGGAGCAGATGGACTAAAATAGTCCCGACCTGAAACTAGTCTCGGCTACCCGAGACTTTTCTTTCCATATAAACAGGTAAACGGGGTATTAGTGACAGGGGTAGCCAGCGTCGTTAGCGAACCCAGCTAAAGAACCAGCAGCTATGTCTTATACTCTTGCAGGTTGTCATTGTCTCCTCGCTTATCAACCAGTGCTGGTTATGGTCGTTATGGAGTACCAAACGCAAATAATAAAAAATTTCAACCGGCCAACATGTTTTTAAATTTTAAAATATCTCATTTCGCTTGTGACGAGGCTGTCATTCACATGTATGCTGTAGATAAACTGTCCCACGATTGCTCACAGACTTTAGACGTTAAGTTGTCAATGCAGTGATGGGTGATTAAAGAACTTTTTATTTAGAACGAAAGCATTTAGAGCGAAATAGTTTCAGAAATAGTTTCATAACTTTTAAATATGAGACGAGATTCGTTTAATGACAGTTTCTTTGGAAACATGACACGATTTTGCATTCCAGTCACTATAATCCCTGAATCCTGGGTCATATTTACTTGAAAAACAACCAGCAAAAACACGTCCTAAAACAGGGCAGATTAAAACCCTTCCTTCTAGCTATTAAACGCCAGCGAGTGAAACACCCAGGGTAATGTATGTGGTACAGTGAAGGGTGAGAGTACAGTGGAGGATATTCAGTACAGTGCGGAGGGATATCAACCGTACAGTGGAGGAATATCATCCATACAGTGGAAGGATATCATCAGTACAGTGGAGAATATTCAGTACTGTGGAGGGATATCATCAGTATAGTACAGTCAGTACTGAAAACCCTCCGCCGTACTGACGATATCCTTCCACTGTACGAATGATACCCCCTCCGCTGTGCTGAATATCCTCCACTGCACTGCACACCCTCCACTATTCTGCACATACATTACCCCGAGGTGTGAAAAGGCTAGAAAATAGCCCAGATATTCCCAGATTCGTCAGTACTAAAAGAGTATATTAGCTCTATTTAAGCTCTGGACAAACGATAAAACATTGTTGGTGAAACATTTGAAATCTCCTAGTCAAATGAACTGCTAGACTGTCTGGCCCAGTGGTCTGGCAACGTTTCAAAACATTCCCCGTCAAACATTTCTTGCCTGAGACAAGCGAAACATGTTTTGTAAACAACCCAAAGCAGATTCTGATTGTAGAGTAAAGAGCAATGTTTTGCGGCGTGGCCAAACGGTCAAACGTTGCTTGAAAAGAAAATCTAAAATGTTTGACCAACAATGTTTGATCGTTTGGCCAGGTTCTTAGAAAACAAACTCCTTGGAATTTATTTCTCACCCCGTTGAATGTTTAATTCCCCACTTATGTAATTCTTTTATTCCACGCCGAAGATATTTCAAAATATAATTGTGCTTCATTCCCCGCCGAAGATTTGCCATGATCCCCGTCGAAAATTTATAATTTTTCAATTTTCCCCGCCGCATTTGGAATGATCGATGCGAAGCTGCAGGTCCGCGTCCACGGCGTCCACCACATCAGCTGTACAACTATAACTGAACCCGAATTCTCGAAGAAATTCACTGCCAAATAGCAATTTTCTTTCCCAGCTCGACTTACAGACTCTATCGATAACTTAAAACCACTTAATTACAAATCTTCTTCCTTGTCTGCGTTTCCTAGTATAAAGCAAAACCTTGAGAAGATTTTCAAAAAACACAAACAAGTTTATTTTGACTTTGGTGAGGTCTATCTACAAATTGGACCTCTTCAATAACATTTATGGAAATGCGGAATACAATCGACAGTGCGTTTCTTTAAGAATTACCTATTCTACAGCAATACTGCAAAAAAGTCAATGTTTACCTTCAAATAGACTTAAAACTCCTTTCTTCAGCAACGAAAAGCTCGTGAAAAACAGTCAAAGCAAACTACAGTCTACAGATATTGAGATCGACAGATGTCTAACCTTCAGATGTGAATTTCCATGAGAAAGCATCTGTACATGCGCAGTTGAGAGCTAGTGACAGCGTGGCTTCTTCCATCTATGAAATTGCGTTTCTTTAAATTGATTCAAAATTTTGCAAATTTTCTTAAATTTGAATTCACACTTTTCTGATTCATCTAACGTAAATGCTCTCATAAACGCCCAGCCTCTTTTAAACGCCCCTTTCTAATAAATGCCCCCTTAAAGATTGACAAAGGTAATAAACGCCCAGCCTCTTTTAAACGCCCGTTTCAAATAAATTCCCGCCTAAAAGATTGACAAAGTAGTACAAAGTAGTAAACGCCCAGCCTCTTTTAAACGCCCCTTTCCAATAAATGCCCCCTAAAAGATTGACAAATGAAATAAACGCCCAGCCTCTTTTAAACGCCCCTTTCCAATAAATGCCCCCTTAAAGATTGAGAAAGGCAATAAACGCCCAGCCTCTTTTAAACGCCCGTTTCAAATAAATTCCCGCCTAAAAGATTGACAAAGTAGTAAACGCCCAGCCTCTTTTAAACGCCCCTTTCCAATAAATGCCCCCCTAAAATATTGACAAATGTAATAAATGCCCAGTTTCTGTTTAACACCCGTCCTAATAAATGCCCCCTTCTTCGGGCAGAAAGTTTCCCTCGATCAGCAACTTAAAGGAAAATAAAGGCAAGGGTTGCTTGATCTTAAGACTTTCTACTACATTTCAGATAAGTAGAATTATAGAAATGAGGGAAATATGCTATAATTGACAAAAGCCGACTTGAAGACAACTTCATTGATTAATGTACATTTTTTGAAAGTCAATTTGTGATGAATTTATGATGAAGGTATGTCCCAACCTCGTTCCCAGGGCTATTCAGGCTATTGGGCTATTCAAAATAGCCCTGGGAACGAGGTTGGGTGTGTCCAGAAATGAATATTTGAAATTCTTAGTAATTGAATTAACGCCCAATTAACGCAACCTTCAAAATCTAAAAAATTTCTTTATAAGAAACACCTTTATAGGGAACTACAACTATCAAGGCTAAGAGGGTTTACAGTATAATAGCTAACCGAACAAAACCGAATAACAGCATATTTTCTATCATGCCTCCCCAAAAGACTCCATTTATATTTAAAATTAGTAAAAGAAGCAAGTTTATATGAAGTTGCTATAAAAATTAGTATTCAAAAATATTTTGTTTAAAAATTAGTTTAAGGAACTCCAGCGTCAACTCAGACAAAAGGTTCTTTATAAAAAACGCGTATACACAGAGCCTCCTCCTCCCCCTGGACACAGAATTAGCCTAACACAGTCCTGCTGTCCTTTTGACATAAAGATAATGCCGTTACTTAAGATCTTAAGATGCAATCGAAAACCTTGTTTACGAATTTCTCTGTCAAAAACCTGGCAGCACTTAGCATGTGTGGGTTTGGATATGTAGGCACTTAATCTCATCAAAGTATTTCATGGTGCTCCTCTGCGATGAGTTCATAGGGAACAGCGTTGTTCCTCAGACCCCTAGGATGCTGGCATTAGCAAAGAGAAACACTATGAAATTTAAGACTCTGCTCGGGAACTTCGTTTGAACTGATTCAAGATGTTATCACTCATCATTTGAAGATTGATAGTTTGGATAACACTGTATTTGAGACCACTTAGAAAACTATGACAAGATGACGACGCGACGATTAGAATGATAATGAAGAAGATCGCAAAGATTTTGCCAAACCACGGAGATGAAGGCGACGACGAGGATGAGGAAGATGATGATGATTATGAAAATAAGACAATAATGATAATGATCACGATCATGGTGATGATGATTTCGATGACATTGATTGTGAGGACGGTCAAAGTGGTTTAATCAAGATTACCTGATTCTGGAGATGATATGATAATGATGTTGATAATGATGATGATAGATAATGATGATGGTGATGATCATGATGATCATGATCATGATGATGATGATGATAATGATGATGATGATGATGATTATGAGAATGATGATGATGATGATGTTGATGATGATGATGATTGATGATGAACACGATGATGTGATAATGATGGTGATGATGATGCTGATCATGATGATGATGATGATAATGATGATTTTAGTAATGATGATGATGATGATGATGGTGATAATAATGATGATGAGGATGACGACAACAACGATGGCGACGATGACGATTTGGATGATGATAATGGAGATGGGGATGATGATGATCAACCACAACAACGTCAGTGATAAGTGATTAAAAAAGTAGGTGCAAGGTGCAAAGGCCAAGATCATATTAGACTTACCCTAAGTCTAAATCTTTCTTTATCAGACCACAAAGTCATGCCAGAAATATGATGGCGCTGCGGAGGAGGCTGTTAGAAAAGTGAACGGAGATTTAGACTTATACTCTTGTGCAGGTCATGAATAATTAATGAGCTTTTTCCTTTGTTTTTCCTGAACAGGCGGACAGATTTCTGTCCGCCGGCATTCTCTTTGATGTTGAACATAGACAATTCAGCAGCATTGAAATAAAACAAAGCAAATTAGAGGAGTAATTGTAGCATGAAAATTGCAAGGGGGTTTTCTTATTTACGTAGATAACATAAACATAATAGACCATTTCAACTAAGAGCCTCGTTTTCAAAAAAATTGAAAATTAGGTTATAGAGAGATTTCGACTTCAGATTCGAATTCAGCACCTTCTTTTTGGTGTTGAGGTAAATTTTTACGCTTCAAGTCCTTACGATATTGATTCTATAGCGATTAAAAGTTTGAAAATTTATAAGGGATTTGACCGTGTAAAATGATTGAGGGTGTAAAATTTCACCCCCAGCAATTTTTCACGGTCAAATCCTTTACAGCATTTCAAATTTTTAACACCTATAAAATCAATATCTTAAAGACTAGAAGCATAAAACTTTGCCTCAACACTAAAAAGAAGATGCTGAATTCGAATCTGAAGTCGAAATTTCTCTATGACCTAATTTTAAATTTTTTTGAAAACGAGGCCCTTAGTTGAAGTGGTCTATTAGTTAATAAAAGGGCCTTTAGATAAAACCTTTTGTAAAATTTGCCTGAGAAATATCGATTCCTTTCATTCACTACTTAACTATTGTTATCATACCCCCTGAGCATCTGGAGAAACAACAAGCTGTAAGCCAACTCATTAATTATTCATGACCTGCACAAGAGTATAAGTCTAAATCTCCGTTCACTTTTCTCATTGTCTCCTCCGCAGCGAGGGCACGTTTTGGTTATGTATTGGTGTTCGGAAGAAGAAAGATTTAGACTTAGGGTAAGTCTAAGATCATATGTATTCCGAGGTTGCCACAACTGCTCGATGAACCATAGCTAAGAGAGCAAAGGTCACTGCTGTTGCAATTGTGAAAAAGAATCCCCCCGGAAGACTGCTTACAGTCATTGAAGACGATAGATAATCAAACAGTAATTTGGAATCTCCCCTTTATGTTTTTGCGAAATTTCACGTGTGAATTGGGCGTGATCTCCACTGTTCTCTAAAGTAAATCATGAATTCAAATCAATGAGATTGGATAAAGGAGCGAGATCTTTGGATTTATTTTTCTCGGTCGGATGAACGAGATTCAATGACTGACACCCTATTCATTTAGGTTAATGAATCTAATTGATAAAGACGGATTAGATGGATTAATATTTGTGGTTAAAGCATCTAAATAATGATGGTGAAACAGGGTTAATGACCTTGAGATTCAAACTAAAAACACGATCAAATGCATAGCTTGTATGACTTGTGTACAACCTCATCAAACTCTACTCTTTCGGGGAGAACAGTTTGAGCTTTGAGGCGAGAACCAAATATCTCCAAAAATGCCAGCCATTCAACAGCATTAAAAATGTTAGGTAAAATGTTTCGGCACTCAATCACGCAATATTTAGCGATAAAGAAAATATGTATTGGTGTATTGGTACACCAGTACGTGTTTGTTTCTACGATTTCAAAGTTGATTGTTGATTACCAGTTGCCAGTACTGTAAACCCAAATTCCTAATGGCTGACATTGGCATTTTAGGCATTTGAAAAAATCTCCAAACAACAACACAGCCGAAACATTTAAAAATACTAGCCTAATATTATTTTATAAACACTTTACCTTTCTGTCTTTGAGAAACAACCAAAATTTCCAAAAACTCTCGAACTCTTCAATTTAACAAAACTTGTTTTCACGAATTCTCTGAAATCTTTCCTAACTAACTTCTCACGGGTGAGGCTCTGATGTAATGACAAATTGTAATAATGAGCTGCGATATTGGGGAACAGTGGGTAGTCGATATTGCGTGGTGTGTGCTTAACAAATCGTGATAGAGCGCAAGCTTATTCTATTGTTTTCTAAATAAAGACACATTCCTTTACTGGAATTCAAGTTTAATGATCATGACAAATGATTTATGAAAGCCCCGTATTGTTAAAAGCTGCGAATTGATTACTTCCATAAACGACGGGGGCTACTACGTACTTTCATTTCATTTTTCATTTCATTAATAAGCATTGCTTTGCTACTTTTACAGAGCATCATCCACTACAACACTGTAAAGAACTACATACTGTAAAAAACTACATACTGTAAAAAACAAGAAACAGATACCGAATTACCACAATAAATCCTTTAGCTGCTCACGCAATAGAAAAGCGTTTCTCAGGAAAGCACACAACTCTCTTAACAAATTAAGATCATCAGCAGACAACATGAAAATAAGTTTCTCATCAGTATTAAGTTTAACGAAATGTGAGACTTTTAAGCTAAAACTTTAAAAAGCTTTTCACGAGGCTCGAGATATG
Organism: Chrysaora quinquecirrha; assembly: GCA_014526335.1. Lineage (NCBI taxonomy): Eukaryota > Metazoa > Cnidaria > Scyphozoa > Semaeostomeae > Pelagiidae > Chrysaora > Chrysaora quinquecirrha. The sequence continues at coordinate 901,497 of JACTAT010000027.1, forward strand.
TACTGCATTCCAATAGAAAATGTTTTTCATTTTCTACACATTGCAGATTGTAGAACTTACAGATTCTCTCGTTTTCCGGTATACCTTTATGTATACAGCATACAGTATACAGTATAGCACAGAAGAAATTTTACTTGAGGTCGAGCTCGAGATATTCCTTTTTGAAAGGAAACTTTTATAAGAAACTTAGTGTTTTTTAGAAGACATTGATGCTCAAAGAAAGTGACTAGGTTAACAAGAACGATGACGACAACGACGAAGACGGGATGATGAGCGTGAAGCAGTAGCAGAACGACACAGAGACCCATTAAGTTAGGATAATAAGATCTTTTATAAACAGAAGTTTCATTATTGTTAAACGACAGGATTTCCATCGCGTGACGATATTGAGCTATACATAAGAAGCAACAAGAAGTTGGCAAGGTGCTAGATTTGACAGTGTTTAAGAACAATAGAATATACTTTGGACTCTTGTGCTTTTGTTTACTTATTATCTTTATATTGATGTTTTGCTGAATTTTATAGTCAGTCGTAGATCTGAAGTCGCCGAGTTAAGTTGAAAATTAAGTCGCTCTTGTTTTGTAATGTTTTACTATGTATTAGGGAGAATTGTTTAAGTCGAATACGAATAAGTGATCATCGTTTTTAAAGCACTTTGGTTGAAGAAGTTTATGCTGATCAATAAGAGCTGTGACGTTTGAATTTATCTGTTGTTTTTGCCTGCCTTCTGTTCGTGATACAAGAAAGGTTCGAACTCACTTGTAAAGGTCCTTCAAGTACCTTTACATTGGTGGCCAGTGTGGGTCAAAGCAAGCATCATGGACACTGAAGGCAGAAGACTTGATTTATCTTGGAATTGGATTCTTGACTTAAAATGTGAACTTGTACGCACCCTCCGCCAAGAGATATTTGATTCGTTATCCCTGGCAAAGAATACACAAGATCGGATGGTTAAGCATGGAAACTTTCGTACCCAGAATGGAATACCGATTTGTTTCTTTTGCAAGCGTTTGGGACACGTCAAGAAGCACTGTAGAAGAAGGCTGTCAATATTTGGTTCAAGAGCCTCGCCTAACAACAACACAAGGCAAGATGTTGATGAAAATTCAGAAAGCTGTGTTCCCGCTCCTGAAGTCCAAGAGCAATCAGAAAAGACCAAAGAAAAAGTGGAAACAGTTCAGAAACCTCCTGAAGTTGAAGATTATCCAGATAATTATTTCATGAGTATAAATAGATCTCTTCGGAAACTTAGAGAAATATCAACAAATCTACTTGAAAAATTGCAAGAAAGAAGGCGTTGTCCTACGGAACGAGAATCAGATATGGAATTGGAAAATTCCCTTTTCAGGGGAACACTTCTGAATGCTGTGAAGCAGATTGGTGTTGCTAACAAACTTCTTGACTCTCCCTCGGTCGTTGAAGAAGAAAACAAGTTCGAAAACAGGTCAACAAGAAATTATAGGACCAGTTACAGTATGCCGTCAACGTCTCAAGATAGTCAAGCCTTTACTGATGGTGTAAAGATAACATCGCCCGAAACTTGGATAACATAGAGATGAGAAGCCAGGAGGCTTCTTGTCAAAGAGGGGTGCAATGTTAAACGACAGGATTTCCATCGCGTGACGATATTGAGCTATACATAAGAAGCAACAAGAAGTTGGCAAGGTGCTAGATTTGACAGTGTTTAAGAACAATAGAATATACTTTGGACTCTTGTGCTTTTGTTTACTTATTATCTTTATATTGATGTTTTGCTGAATTTTATAGTCAGTCGTAGATCTGAAGTCGCCGAGTTAAGTTGAAAATTAAGTCGCTCTTGTTTTGTAATGTTTTACTATGTATTAGGGAGAATTGTTTAAGTCGAATACGAATAAGTGATCATCGTTTTTAAAGCACTTTGGTTGAAGAAGTTTATGCTGATCAATAAGAGCTGTGACGTTTGAATTTATCTGTTGTTTTTGCCTGCCTTCTGTTCGTGATACAAGAAAGGTTCGAACTCACTTGTAAAGGTCCCTTCAAGTACCTTTACATTATCCTTACTCGAAGCAAAGACAACACTGTCAGGGTCAAGAGATTAGATGGTGAACGACGAAACGCGCGAAAAAGCCTCGTCGGTACGGCGAAATACGAAAGACGAGTCTTTATAGACCCGACACAGAAGACGAATACGAATACGAGAATCACATCATTACGAGGCCGAACCTACAACGTGGCCGTGAGAATTTGAAATTTTCAATGGCGACGTTGTGGCAGGTTTGTAGAGAATGAATGAAAGCATGGAGAAAGATAAACGAGAAAGACCTTTGACAAGAGATTTGTATTTATTGAAAGCTGCAGAGTTAATGAATAAGAATGGGCAGTTTAACATAGCGTCTTATCTCGTCAATCAAGCTGCAGAGGCAAGAGATAAACAACGAACAAGAAGTATAAATTTAGGCCATAATGGCCTAATGCGTATCCCAAAGAAAAGCCTTTCAGGGGATTCAGAGAGTGAGGGATACTACCGAATGACTTGTAGGTTTTGTGGTGCCCTACAAACTCCATCAAATACGCGTGTGCGAATAAAACCAAGAATTCGTAAAAGAAAGCAAAGAAAAAATAAAAATATTTCTGCTCAAGAAAACTGTAAAGAAATTTGTAAGAATGATTCAGGTACTTCCTCTGACAAATCCGAAGTGGAGAAAATGATAGAACGTGATGATAGAAAAATGAGAAAAAGGAAAAACGCCAGGAAAAATCCTTTATTTACAACAAAATGTGCCGTTTGTAACAGGACATCAAGTGTTCCTTGTGCTGTTCCAAAGAAAAGAGCCAAAGATTTCTCACATAAACAGCCTTCTTCCACAATAAAGATGGAAAATATTCAAGCCAAATTGAAGAATGTAGCGAATAATGAAAAAATAAGTAAAGTTGCAAGCAAGGCTGTCATTGAAACACCTAATAGAATGCAAGAAGAACTGAGTAAGTCTGCAAAAAAGAGAAATAGAATGAAAAATAGTCCACTTGCAAAGTTATTAAATCAGGAAAGGAAACCCAAGACATCTCCAAGCTTAATGTCATTTTTATTAAATTGAAAAAATACAGATCTAGTTAAGTGGGCCATATTTCAGTTCTAAATGTTATAGATTTCTGTTTGGATCCTAATAAGAAGACATTTTCATTTTTGATTCTAAGTATTACAGTATGATTAATATGTTTATTAAAATCACTTTCTTGTGTCATTTCTTTTTTCTCAGGGGCCCCAAAAAACTACGTACATGGTTTTACCATACCAATGCTTACACGCAGTTTTTTTTATAAACAACCGCTTATCAGCAACCAAGATTTAGAAAGCCGAACACTTTAAGCAACGCATAGTACCACAGGAAACGAACCTAAGCAACATTTTAAATTTTAAATAATTAATATCACTGCAAGCAACCGAGGAATGATCAACATAGAAGCTATTTCCATTCATTTGCCCTCAAAACCTCGCATATCAACAGAGTGTTAATCATTGACTACATCGTGTCAGAAGACATCAATGGTATAGACATGGTACTTCTTGACTGATGCTATTTATAGTTTTTTTTTGCTGTATACTAGGTGTGTTTAGCGTTATTTGGCATAAAAAGCTATAGCAGAACCACAAATTTTGCTGTTTCTAGCCTCTAACTATTCTTAGGGCAAAAGATTTACAGTCAAAATTAAGCTTTACAGTCTACTGGGGGCCTATTATAGGTTTGCGGCTTCGCGGCTTCGACCCCTATTTTGCGTGCGGTTTACGGATTTGGCAATGATTTTGCTACGGTTTGCGGCCTCAGAAAAAGTTGCGGCTTGCGTCTTTCGCTGTGTTTTGGCCTCGGTTTACGGCTTTGTGAATGCGGCTGCGGCTTTTTATCGCATAAACGGCCAGCGGCTATATTCTGAATTTCACAACAGATGGGCTGAAAAGGGCTCTGTGCCGCTAGCAGTGGCGTAGGAGCCGGGGGGGCCAGGGGGGGCACGTGCCCTCCCACTTTTCTGCCAAATCTTATGCCTGCCCCTTTTATATCTGAAAAGTGCCCCTTCCTTACACCTTGAAAGGCTAAGTAGGACCACCAACTGCCTTGGAAATATGTTTATGTAATTAAGAATTTTAGTCCGAAAGAGGCTACAAGAGCCAAAGTAGCTACTTCTATATTCAAAATTTTCCGGGGAGCATGCCCCCGGACCCCCCTAGGAGGGTGCGCCTTCCGCACACTTGCTCTCTATATTGCCCCTTTTTTCGTGTGCCCCCCCCCCACTTTTTAATACCCTCCTACGCCTCTGGCCGCTAGAAAATGTAATGGGTGAGTACAGTAACCAGGGAAGTAACCAAGTAACCGGACTAATGTCGATTGACAAGCTAATGTTAATGAGGAGGAGTGGAAGTCTAAACAATAGCTGTTAAAACTATATCAACGGAAAGTTTTTAGTCTAGCGGCCGCGGCTTGGCGATTAATTTCATCGCGGATTGCGGCTTTGAGCTAAATTTTTGCGGTTTCGCGGCTTCTTAACCCCCTATAATAGGCCCCCTCTACTTAAAGTTGGCCATAAGAGGTCAAAAAATAAGCAACTTTTTGAACAACGCCCGAGCGAAGTTGCTTATACAAAAAACTGCGTGTATCTAATCCAATTTTCTGATTAAAATAATTGATGCATTGATCTAGAGAGAAGTAGCTGTCTTTGAGAAACGAGTGTCAGTATAAGGTGCATCGGCAAGCAAAATATAACGATATATGTTCCCTGTTCATGTACCCCTTCGCAGGGCGCAGGGAACAGGGCAATGCTCGCATAGGGGCGATTCACTCCTTGAAATCTCGTACACCTTTGCTAGAAAACCTATTGTTTTTCACAGGAATTCCTTGGACATCCTTTTCTTTTCATAAAAATCTCGTAGACCTTTTGGAGAAGTGAATTGCTCCTCGATGCTCGCAGGGTTGTACCTGTATCTGCCTTATCTGACGCTGCACAGGAGACTCTGCTTTCTAGCCACGTGACCAGGACACGACAAGACAAGATTCAGGAGATTCAGCTGTAAGTTTCCAAAGGGAAAGTGGTATTGTTTAGTCCAAAGTTGTGATTTTAAGTCACGAAACAGGTCCATAAAGCAGTTCAAGTCAACCTCAGAAGATGAGCAAATCAAGTGGTATGTTGAGATTTTCCTTTGTTTTGTTTTTTCATGTAAAAACCTGCTGTTTTATGTGTTGAGTGCAAAGATCTTCAGGACGTAGGCCTAACTAAGCTACAATACAATCGGGATTTGATAAGTGCGACAGAACTTTGTACGCAAATTTAATCTGCTGAAAAATATGTATCAATAATTGAATAGCGTATTGATTCTTAGCAGGGTATATTTTTAGGTTTCTTCTTAAAGTTAGTTTTTATTATCCTACCTAAAGGGGTTTTGTAGCATAATAAACGTGTTCTGAATAAATAATGGCCAAAACAATTCTAAAAGTTTTTTAGTTATAACAGATATGTTTACCCAATCTAAAGTCACGGTAGGGTAGACTGCAACAATATGCCGACATTTCTCTCATATACAAGCTTGCCTACACTGTTTTGAAAAACAATGAAGATTTGAAATTGTTCCAAACTTTGTAATAAAGTGGAAAAAATCAGCCCAAAAAATTATTTTCAAAACAATTACTTTATCACAAAATTTATTTATTTCTCAACCACACTGCACCTATAATTATAAGTATATATTTAATTTTTCAGAAAAATCAACCAAAATTATCAATTCTGATACAAGGCCTGTTGGAAGGAGAAATATCAGATCAGGGGGGGGGGGCTAAAGAATTGAAAAGTATTTGATAAAATGTAATGATTTTATGACCCCATACTAATATTGTTTTTCAAAATGGTTTGTGGGGGCTCCAGCCTGCCACTTCTGACAGGCCTGGGGACACATGCATTTTAGCTGACCCACTTTTCTTACAAAGTTTGAAAATGAATTGAATTTCCATTTTCACTGTTTTACATTCGAAATTGCTAATACGACTGACTCGATTTTTTGAAATTTCAAATGTTGTAAAAACAACAAAAAGGGCCAAATATTAAAAATCGCAAGGGGATTTTAAATGCGTAATTTTGATAAAAAATTTTACTTTTTTCTCTTTGGGGGCTGCTATCCCGATACCCCCATCTTGGTGTCTGTTATATTTATAAAGTAGGTCCGCTATACTGCATTCTAGCCCAGGTCTTGATAGCGATTTTTTTCAGAAAGTGTACCCATTCCACCGTGATATTGAAAAGTTTAAATCTACCATCTGCATGACATGTGTTCTCAAGCACAAATTCCTCTCTCTTCAAAGCTGAAAGTTTTGTTTTTAAACTTCTTATCAACTTCCTTTTCCAGATATGTCATCAAGCCTCACATTTGGTCCAGAATGGTAAGTTCGATTAAACAATCATAGAATCCATTGTATTACTCCTTTGGCAAGCAATTCAATTGTCTTGGTGTAAGGGGATATGCAGAAATATCCATTGAAATATCCATTATGATCAACCCCAAATGGAAATGAATTCATTTGCAGTTATCAAGGCTGTTTCTCACATAGAATTAACCATGATAATTACTTCTTATTGTGACGAGCCATTGATACTTATCAGGGCAATGATTTTGGTTAGCCCTATCTCCCGTCATCAGGCAATGAGAAATTTCATTCTTCTGTTATTTATTGGGTTGGTTGAATAGAATATGGACTACATCTTGTGGGAGACAGTAAGTGGAAACACATTACCCAGTACCGTCGACTGGGGGAGTCCAGCGGGGTCAGAGGACCAGGGCTCGGGCTGTTAAGAGGCCTGCAAAACTGAAGACTCTAATATTTCCCCAAAAGCCTCCAAAAGGCCCGATAAGATTACATTACACTGGGGCCCACTCTTCCTCTCAATGGCCCTGACGTTACTACCTGAAGGCTGTAATATCATTTTATACCAGCTTATATATTTTGACATTCAATTGAGCCCTGAAGTTGCTGAGTTAATGTTCAGGTCTGTGTATTTGAATGACTATTTGAATATACCAGGATTTTGAAAACATATGAAGAAAAGGTTATTGAATTTTTTTGGGAAGCAAAAGTTGATAATTTTTCTTTTTGATCTTCACTGTTCTTGCTTTGAGTAGTAGGGGGCATGTCCCTCAAGTCCCCATGGGGTAAAAGACACTAATTTTGTCTCATGTAATTGGTTAAGTCACATTGTCCCTCCCCATTTTTGATTGTGTTTCTTAAGTTGTAAACTTGTTTGCAATTTTTAGGTTACGTGCATTGTCTGGAGGAAATTCAGGTGATGGTGAAGCCAAGCCACAAAAAAGTCCAAGGAGGTTTAAGCTTGCAGAGTTTCGTTATGGGAGAGAAGAAATGTTGGCACTTTTCAGTGGGAGTTTCAAGATGCCCCAAGAGCTCAAGGATTTTGGGGATGTTATTTTGGCAGAAACCCCGTGTGAACCCTTGTCATTTATTCCCCTATCTGAAGAGGAGGAGGTAAATTCCTAATTGATTTGCTTTCTTCTTATCCTGCTGGGCAGTTGTTGCACAAGATGATGAGTGCAGCATTGGCTGGAGGTTCCGAATGGGCAAGGCACTTGGCTCACAATCCCAAGGTTGTGGGTGTGCGTTCGATTGGGACCACTTTACTTTACAAAAGGCTACAGTCAACTCAGCTGTCCAGCCATCCAAGGTCTGTAAATGAGTACCCAGAGTGTATTCGTTCTAGAATATCAGTCTTGGGGTGCAAGCTGCAGGCCCACATTAGCCTCAAGCTGCCATACTTTGCAACCTGCATTAACAAATGAAATGCTTGCTTGCTTGCTTCCTTGGTGGTACTAACTTTGTAATAAGGGGTCAGCAGGGAATATGCCAGAGAGTAAGCTTTCTTTCAGTTGCTTTTCTTTTTTGTAAAAAACTCTTATTTTATATAAGAACATTGAAGCTCAGTTTGTAGAAAAACGGGAATCAATAACAACATGTTCACATCAAATGAAAGATGAAAAATAAACTTTTTTGAAAATGTAGTATTTCATGCTTAATTTGATAAGAAATGGGAAAATGCAATCTGTAAAAAAGTGATAATATCAGGGCAAATGTTCAAATGCATATTAAAGGTTTTCTTTTTCTGAAAATCATAAACTAGATGCAAGGTTGAGTTAAGAAAATATTGAGACAGAAGTTGGTCAAAAGTCAAGAGCATCGCTAGCCTTCAAAAAATTTATGGTTCATATAAAAAAAGAGTGAAAGAAATTTTCCTGGTCTGGTCTAACAAAAAACATTTGTATTTCTTCTAGAGATGCCAGGTGGCTGGTGTCAACAGTTCTGTAGTACTGAGAATGTCTGGCAGGGGTATGCCAACCAGAGGAAGAGGAGCAATGAGGGGGGCAAGAGGAGGTAAATATCATTTGTGTTTCGATACATTTATGAACCCCCTGTTTCTTCCCGTAACTGAATTTCTCAAGAATTTTCAAAAAAAAGAAAATATGCAACAATTAAAAAATTCTGATCAATGGACAAAAAATATATTTTTCCTCCAAGGCATTAAGCAGTCAAACCATCATAGCAAGTGAATTTAACCTGCAAATATAAAAACAGACCCTTTCCTATGCGTTTGAAATGTGGGTTGCATTGAAACCAGGTGTTTGGATGCTTCATGACACCTTATCCTACTTAGGCTAACCTGTTGTCAAATAAAGTATTTCTGCATCAGTTACTTGTTTTGTTTGTTGCAGCTTAAAATAAAGGGCAGCTTACTTTTGTCCTGAACATCATTGAATGTGGCTTATATTCAAGGGTTACTAACAATTGAAGAAAGATGGCATCTCTTGAGGTTTATTATGCCACAAATGGCATTTTCCTCAGCAAAATTCTCACCGTGTGCACGCAAAATTTTCCACAAAACTTGTGATTCGTGCCTGTGAGGAGAATATCTGAAAAGTATGAATGACAACGAAATGAAGCCATTGCAACGTAACTGAAAGACGTGAGTCACTGCCACCGCACATTGTGAGGAATTAGCCACAAATAGCAAAAAATATCAAACATGATAGAAATTTCCCTCACTGCCACGAATGGCTAATTTCTCATCAAAATTTGTGCACAGACGGTGATAATTTTGCTGAGCAAAGTGCTATTCGTGGCAGTTTGCTCAGCAAAATTCTCAGCCTGTATGGTGGGCTTTATAAAGAGATGACCTTTGGGACAATATTTCTGTCTTTGGATCAGAGAAGTGCATTGTCAAGAGGTGTCTGTTAGTAGATTCCAATGCTGCAGTATATTATCAAGCATAATAACCCATCAATTTAGTGCTCATCCACCACAGTACGCAAAAAATGCACCACATCAAGCATGATAACCCACCAAATTAGTGCTCATCCACCACAGTGCGCAAAAAAACACACCACATCAAGCATAATAACCCACCACAGTAATGCTTATCCACCATAGTGCCCCAAAAACCACCACATCAAGCATAATTACCCACCATATCAAGCATAATAACACACCACAGTAGTGCTTATCCACCACAGTGCCCAAAAAACCACCATATCAAGCATAATAACCCACCATAGCAAGCATAATAACCCACCACAGTAGTGCGTATCCACCACAGTACGCAAAAAACATCACCACAGTACGCAAAATAAACCACCTAAGTAGTGCGTATTCACAACAGTAGTGCATATAGATTCGCTAGAATGGTTAATAGACTCCAATGCTACAGTATCTTATGCATACTTATCTTTGTTTTATTTACTAGGAGGCAGAGGAAGAGGTGATGGGGCACCAGGCTACTATCGTAGTTTATCAAGTGAAGATGGTTATAACAGTAACAGGGATTCATATAATAGGAGACCTTGGAATGAAGGGTTCGTGTCATCATTTATCTCATTTAGGGGCCGATTATATGAGAGTTTTCAGCCCGGGCTGGAATTTCAGCCCGGTTAAAAGGGCTGCAAACTCAGCCCTCCTCTCCGGTCCATTCTCTGCAAAATTGATTTTGTGATTACATGAGATAATTTCAGCTCGGGCTCCTTCAGCTAGGCGGGCTAGGATTTCCAGCCCGCTTAAACGGGCTGAGATTTCTCATGTAATCGCAAATTTTTCCTGCCCAGGCTGAAAACTCTCTTTGTGCAAGCCCAATTTGACTGTGGTTTTAGTTTCGTGTCAATTTTGGCGTCATTTGTCTTAGGTATTCGATTTCAGCCCGGCTGGAAACGTTCATATCATCGCACGCCAATTCCAGCCCGGCTAACCGAGCTGAGAATCTAGCCCGGGCTGAAAACTCTCATATAATCAGCCCCTTAAGTTGTTTGGACATTAGTAAATATATTCGGACTTATCAAGGCTGTTTCTGACACCGTCTTAGACATGATAGCCACCACTTATCGTGACAAGCCTTTGATATTTAGTAGGGCAACGTTTCGGGAGAGATCCGTCTCCCATCATCGGGCAATGAGATATGTGGTTTCTTTGCAAAGGTTGGATCGAAAGGTGTGAAATTAACCGGACCTGCGAGGAAGCTCGGAATTTTTGGCGCTCAATTTCTAAAATTCGTGGCTCCAAAATTGCGTTCCGTGCAACTTTTGATGTTATTCAACCAGATTTCTGGGATTGAGTAAGAAACTTGATTGATTCAAGGAGTTGATAAACTCTGTTTTGACATTTTTTTACGTTATTTAAATTTCTTTTTGTGTGTGTGTTTTTCAGAAAATTCTGTGTGTTTTCCAGAAAACCAGCTTATTCCTAAAAACATAAGGCTTAACACAGTTTGACATACATTGAAATATGAAACACAAATATTGAAAGGTAGCAGGTCTTGGACATGGTGACTTCAAAACTCTTTTTGATTGAAATTTTCCCACCTTCATGGAAAATACACCCTTCAATGTTTGCAAAGTACTATGGAGCGAAAATTTAAGGGGAACGAGAGGAAACGAACCGGAAGGAGGATAATTGAAGGGGAGCGAGACATATTATTCCTTTGAATTCGAATAACGAGTAAGATAATTGAACTAAAAATGGCAGATTTGTTTAGTTCAGCGAAATGATTACAGTGACAGGATCTACCCGAAGTTTCTTTGTTTATTTTCTGATTCTCCATCAAAGAAACTGACAATGATCTAGCACTTTTCTATTGATTTGACGTATTGTTTTGCAGGGCTAGAGGTGGGAGCACTGACAGAGGAGGAGGAAGAGGCGGAGGCGATATCTCACCAGGTCAGTTAATCTCGATTTCAGCCTTAACAACCAGTTGCATTACCTGTGGCACTGCCTGCAAAAGGTGCCGATTATGACGTTGCCTGAGAAAGTTAGACTTATTACTTGAGTCGTACTATTGAATTAAGCTGTTGGAAGCTCAAACTCATACTGCAGTTTTGGTTTGAGCAATCTCATTTTAGTGTTAGCTTTAGATTCACGAATTATAACTGCGACTCGCACTCAGGTAAATACGTCTGTGAGAATGTCTGTCATGCAGCCTTAAATGCTGTTACACTGCCTGCAACAAGACCGGACCTGATTTTTTTCCGTACGACAAAGTCTGGCTGCGGCGTATCTAACAGCGCTTCAGCGTTCAACGTTCAACAGAATCATTCGGAAGATTCAAGTTTCGGTCGTAATTTATCCAAAAGTTTTCATTAACAATGTATGTTTTGAATTTTTACAGGGAGAGGAGGTTATGAGCATCGGCCACGGATACCAAGTGACAGGTCAGGATCAACGGAGAGAGAAGTATGGAGGGAAGATGAAGATGGTGGTGGATGGAGGGTATCAGGACAGAGATCGTGGCGGAAAGGCTCTGCAGGTAAACCATCGTTTGATGTTACAAGTACCGTAATTAAAAGATCCCCGTATTTTAAACGTGGCCCCGAAAAATCGACTCCTTCTAAACGCGCTGGGCTTTTAAGCGAGGTGGCGGATAGCTCTTTTACTTATTGACTGTTATGCCGTAAATTGAAATACCGTGAATGCGCCTCCGAGACCCAAATGAAATAAAGTTTTCGATTTCTGTGATAATTGCGTTACATGACAATATTTTTTAAGACGCTTACAATTGTATAATTTTTGTCAATAATTGTATGATATAAACATTCTAACAGATACGGTTTGAGTTAAGGCAAATACGGCAAATTTTTAGAGCTAAACAATAAAATATCTCTAGCTAAAACATCCGTAGTTTGCTTTGAAATAAATGTTTGCAAACATTGCTCGTCAAACATTTTTGCTTGCAAGAAGTAGAATTTGTTTTTGAAAATTTGTAAACACATTTTTAAGGAAATTCTGCTTCTCAAGAAATGTTATGTAATGTTGTCAAACGGTCAAACATTACTTGTAAAGCAAATCTCAAATGTTTGAGACGTGGCCAGGCGGTCAGACAGTGCTTGTAAAGCTAATCTCAAATGTTTCACTAAAATGTTTGATCGTTTGACAAAGGCCTAAATAACAAAACGATTCACAGTTACGTATATTCTCTTCCTTCCCTGTAGACGCTTCTAAGAATTGGCGATCGGATCATAACAAGGAAGAAGATTCTCCTGATCAGCTTCCAAGAAGTAGGTCATGGAATAGACCAACTAATGAAAGGGAGGATCATATATGGAGACATCATAGTTCATCATCAAATAGTGGGTTACCTGAATGGTGTGAAGATGATGGTGAAGATGATTTGGGTACTTTTGACTCTTCTGGGCAGTTTAGATCGTTCAAGGTCTATTTAATTTTTCTGTCCATATTACAGTTGTTATTCCTAGCTATTTTAAGGCTATCTTAAGTTCTCTGATCATGCAGTGTAAGGCTCCATTCCATCTTTAGAAAAATTTATCCTTGTGTTTGCTATTCAGCAATATATACAAATATGAATAGTTGTGTAGAAGGTTTAACATAACCGAAACACCTAGCCAAAACTATTGATGGTTTTGATCTCTATGAATCGGAGAGATACTCTGCGATTTCATTGGGCTTTTTAGCTCAGTCGAATCGTTGTTGGCTCTCTTATATTGAACTCCTGATTCATGCCCCAGTAATTGGGTATTCCAAAGATAGAAAAATCTATCCAACAGTTTGCCTTTTAAAAAATAAACACGAATTTGTATGGCACTGAGGAAGGCTCGACATAGCCAAAAAAGCCAAGTGAGAGGAGAGCCTTGGGCTGTATGACTTGGAGAGTTACTCGACAACTTCATTGTTCTCTTAAGATCAGTGAAATCGTTGTTGATTCTCTGATCGTGCACTCCAGTTTCATGTACCGTCAATTGTGGTATGCCACTCTCGTGGAAAAATCTAGCAAAGGGTTTTCCTTTCAGGGAAAATGTATTTGTTTTGATGTTGATTTTATTATTTTTCATTGCAGCATGGAGAGTCAGAGAAACCTGGCGAAGATCATGATAAGGTAACAGAATTCTTGAAATCAATAAACTATCTGCATTTAACTTTGAAATACCGTAAAATCTATATTTAGCCCCCCCCAATTCATTTTGGAAGTTTTTGAGGGGGCTTATTAGAGAGGGGTGCTTATTAGAGAGTGGGGGCTTAATAAATTATTTAGCATATTTTGTTCTTTTCTTGTCAAGACGATCACTACAGACATCAATAAATGCACTAAAAGAAAGTTTTAACTTTAGATTACATGAAATTCGTAGTTACAGTAGTTATTTTTAGTTGTAAGATACAAGTTGTAGATATCAAACACGTTACAACTTAATTTCATTTAATTTCGTACGTTTACTACTGAACTTTCAAGTGGCTTAAATAAGAGGGTGGCTTAATAGAGCGGAGTGGCTTATTTCAAATTTTCCCTAAAAAAGGGGGGGCTTAATAGAATGGGGGGCTAAAAAGAGATAGGGGGCTTAATAGAGCTTTAACGGTACTCTCTTTTTGTGTATTTTGAAAATTGCGAAAAGAAGCAGAAAAGTTCTTCAGCTTACTGGCAGTTTTTTCGTCTCCTCCTGGCAGCTTCGCACTCCTCAGAGTAGAAACGTCTTTGTAAGTCAGAAACAGACTGGGACAACGATGGAAAATATACCCAGATGTGGATCAGAAAGAGTGCAGATAGATACCAAAATCTCTGGCTAAAAAGAAAGTGGCTATTCTACATTTTTTTTCGATCGTTTTGGCCCGTTTCTGATATATACTCTGAGGGATGTCAGTTGAAAAAGCTTTTTGTATGTTGAAAGAGGTTCCTGCTTTTGATTGCAAATAGAAGTTTTGTACCACTCAGAGACAATTCCTTGTATTTTCATTTTTTCAGCCTGTTTTCGAAGTTGGTGATGGGAGAGAATCGGACACTGAACCAGTTAAACAACAGACTGTTAAAGAACACACGGACTCAAAGGAAGAAGATAAAACAAAAACTGATATTAGAACTATAAAAACAACAGGAATTGAAGGAAATAATATTACTACAAAAACACCATCTCCGAAGCCTGTTGAAACTAACAATCAAAGACCAGTTGCAATATCGGTAGCAGATTTAGAAAAAGAACTGACCAGAGAAACTGAAACTTCAAATGTAAATATAAATTCGAATCATGTTGCTGGTTCAAAAGCAAACGATCTTATAGCTGAAATAAACAAACTTGTATCGACAAGTAGCAGTGAAACTAAGAAATATGAACATTTAGAAAAAAATGACATTGCAGATGAAGCTGATGGTATTAGTATGGATCATATAAAGAATCTTTTGGATAAATTGGATGATGAGGTAAGCTTTCGTAGAGTCTTTGCTGTGTCTCCCCTTATAAGCCCCATTCACATGGGATCGGATCAAAATGGATCCGAACCCAACTGGTACTGATAGGCCTTCCGTTTTAACGATTACATGGGATCAGATTCAAATTTATTCGCATCCAAACTGGTACGGATATGCCTTGCATTTTAACGATTACACTGGTACAGATAGGCCTCGCATTTACACCTTGTGGAACCGATCCCGTCTAGATGTGCTGTTCGTCACAGCTATTTTTGGAAAATGGTCATATGATTCAAACTAACAAATCAAAGAAAAGTCATTCTTTGCGTTGCTTCTATTTCTTGATTTCTGAAATTTTGAGTCCGACAGTCGCCTACAGCCCCCCTTAGAAAGGGAACGCTTGGATATGGAAGAAGGGACTGGTAACAGGGCCTCTTTTAACATAGTAACTAGGGGGCAAATGTCCCCCTAGTCCCTATCATTGCCCACCTAGTTTCAGAAAGTTGCCCCCCCCTAGTGCAATGTCCTTTCAAAAGAAAACTGCCAAGAAAAGCCAATCAAGGCCAATCTTAAGGTTTTATTTTGAAAAATTTTCTGGGGGAGCATGCCCCCGGACCCCCCTTATAAGGAACACCTCTGGGGTGCTATATGCCTTCAGCGCTTTACAGTCATGGCATTAGTGTAATTTGTACGGTATAAATTCTCAACTGAAGTAGAGATGCCCCCTTGTTATTTCTCCAGCTCTGCACGACTGGTTGCGTATGAATTTCTGACAAAAAGAGAAGAACGAACTAGCCAAGACCGGATTCGTACTGTGAAAGAAAGCGCTGAATATAAAACAATAGAACAATAAGTCCCCTTAAATTTTTTGCCCCCCCTATACTAGTTTTAACCCATTAAAAGAGGGCCTGACTGGTAACACTTGCAGACTCTTACGATCTTATGGAGGGGCAGGCTTTATAGATACATAATCCATAGACAAACAACCTTACATTTTGCAGTAGAGTTTTCTCTTCTATTAATACTGCTATTCTACCACTGTTGTAGCATGATGACCCACTTGAAAGACCACAGTTCGCTTCTCCGAATCAAGAAATCGATCAGAATATTGACCCAAGTATATTATTTGCTAAAAAGGCTGAGCCTGGAGTATTGATCAAAGGGATGCAGGACTGGATATATAGAGATCCACAGGGAGAAATACAAGGTTTGTATCGTGTTGTTTTCTGAGTTTTTCAAACAAATTTTTTCAGGATCAACAATACATAACATACCAAAATAATCTTTTCAGGACCATTTTCAAATGAAGAAATGCTAGAGTGGTTCAAAGCTGGTTATTTCACTATGGGATTATTAGTCAGACGAGTTTGTGATGAAGTTTTTCTTCCTTTAGGTGAGTTGAAATCTCAAGTCTGTTTAATTCTAAGTATAAAAGGGTGTTGGTTTTATTTTTGATTCTGTTATTTTCCTCGAGTATCTTGTTAACTTAGACCTTAGTCAAACAGTTACCTTAATTAGTCTTATTTACTTTACAAGCAATGTTTAGCCGTGTGATCACGTCATTGTTTATTACACGTAGAGATTACTTAGCGATGTTTGAAACACTTACGACATTCAAGACATTTTCTGTTAGGCAAAAGTAGAAAATGTTTTTACTTTGAACAAGGCTTGCTTGACAAGGAAAAATATTAGTGCAAAACATAGTGTCTTGCAAGGGTGTGTTTCTTCCTTTATTGTATAAAAAATGTTTAACGAACTTCGCGACTTGGCCAAATGGTCATACATGTTGTTTGACAAACAGATTTAAGATGCTTGAGCAAAATGTTTGATCATCTGGCCAGCGTCCGGAACTCTTTAGAAAGTCTCCTAGAAAAGATCATTTTAAAGAGACCTGGGTCGGCGCAACAGTTTTCTGGAAAATGGTAGCTATCTGGAGGAAACCCTCTCTGCATCCAAAGACCTTGATTGCAGTCGCTTTAAGAGTGAATGCAGCAGATTTTACTTCTAAATCACGAGTAATACGAGTAAGAGGAGAAAAGGCATCTGTGACAGTAAATGTTAAAATTATCTGCAATAACTCAGGAAAAAGATGCAAGTGACTAACAAAAGGTAAATGCTAGATTAAATGCCTCATAGAGCAGATAAACTGGCACTTGAAACCTTTCTTTCATTTTATTTCCCATGAAACGTGAATTTGAATAAAAAATTGTTGCATTATCTCTCCTGAAACGACCGCAATTCCGGTCTTTGCAGGTTGAGAGGATTCCCTTACTCGAAATGTCGACCAGTTTTCAGAAAAATGTTGCGCCGACCCAGACCTCTTTATTAGAACACGTAGCTAGCAGGTTTGGTAGCCCTTGATATCTGACTTGCCTTTGAAGTCCTTTTTTCTGCTTTCAATCGTTTATGTTATTCGTATATTATTCCAAGGTGATGCTATCAAGTTATGGAACAGAGTTCCGTTTCTACCTGGTGCAGCTCCTCCGTCCATTACGGTGAGATGATGCTGCGTATTTTGTTATATTTTGTAACCGTTATATAACATTCGTTGATTCTTTAGATACTGCAAAGCTTAGACAAATTCTTTTGATGTGCCTTAAACTTTAGCTTAATTCCTCATTTTGTTCTTCTTACAGTAGAAACCTGCCTTGTTAGCTCGAAACAGCTGAATCTTCTTCATCAACCCTAAACTCTAAATCTTCTATCAATATATAGATCTGCCTCTACCACGTGAAAATTTTGTTACTGTAAGCGCCTGTTCATATGGAGGCGAGCCAGCCCGCTTACCGAGCCAGCTTAGGCAGCGAGACAATTTCAAGTACTGCTCAAATTGGGTAATTCTGGCCCGCCTACCGGGACAGAAGTCGTCAATTCCGGCAACTTCAAAGCCTTTTGTAGTGTCACACCTAAGCTTTTTGAACAATTCCAGCCCGGTTAGTTGGATGGAGTGTTCATATGGGAAATTTTCAGTCCGCCTGCCGAGATCTCGCCACTGCTCAATCGAGCAACACCGGGCCAACCAGCAATTCTGTATTGTAATTCTGGATTAGTTGGGATCTCGCTTACTGGGCTGGCCGGGTAACTGGGCTCGACCGCTGCTTTGTTCTTCGGGGAAGGAAGGGTGGAAGGGTTTTGTGGATATGCATGTTTTTCCGAAAATTCCAGTGATTCATACAGAAAATCTAGATCGTTTCAACTACTTTTAGCAGCTATTGTAGTGTGAATAAGTCTCTTTACCATGTTTCATCTAATATAGCATAATTCATACAGCATACATATAAACTCAAGTTATTATATTGTTTAGTCTCAAAGGTTGGCTATGCTGCAACGCTCCCACAGACAACAAGCACAGTATCAACGACTTCTTGCTCAACAACAGCAACAACAGCAGCAGCAGCAACAACACGAGCTTAGATTAGTGGAAAAACTACAGGTTAGGACATATTAAGTAGAAATGTTTTTTACCAAAAGAACCTCTGACCAAAAGATGATCGTTTATCAAGCAAAGCTTGAACGTTTGGCCACGTCACAAACATTGCTTGATAGTCAGAATTTGCTGGGTATTGTTTTTGAAAAGGTTCAAATGGATTTTTCTTGACTCAACTTTATTATTCTTTCATGTTTGCAGAAACAACAACAAGTAGAAGACCTTCACCAAAGGCCTCACAATCTGAACGTCGGTCAAGATGTTTCTATTTGGGGAGATAGCCCATCACAATCACCAAGTAAGAGTCAGTTAATTTTTTCAACTTAAAAGTTAGTTAAACTAAGTAAATATATTCGAACTTATCAAAGCTGTTTCTAACACCGTATTAGACATGATAGCCAGCACTTATCATGACAAGCCTTTGATATTTAGTAGGGCAACGTTTCGGGAGAGATCCGCCTCCCATTATCGGGCAACAAGAAATGTGCTTTCTTTCTTATTTATTGCAAAGGAAGGATCGGATTTTCCAACCTTTTGATCGGACTCATGCAATAAATAAGTACAAAACCACATGACTGATTGCCCGATGATGGGAGACGGATCTCTCCTGAAACTTTGCCCTACTAAATATCAACGGCTTGTCATGATAAGTGGTGACTATCATGTCTAATACGGTGTTATTTAGACTAACTTTAAAGTTAGTAAAGTTTTTAGGTAGGAACTGCGTGACATTTGTCTGCAAAATTACCGATATGTGAGTAGAGGAATCCTCTCCACAATACAATGACCGGAATGATTGTCACCTCAGGAGGGTAGTGTAGCAAATTTCACTCAACATCAACGAATAAAGGAAGCAAAAGAGAGGAAAGGAATTTGCGACTATAAAGGTCTGAGGTATCTAAGGAAAATCGAGAAATCTAAGGAAAATCGAGAAAAAAGTTGCAGGTAACTCATAAAAAGGCAAATACTGGGTAAAATGACTTCTTTAGCAGATAAGATGGGACTTGTATTCTTAATGTCACTTTTACTCCAATTGAAGTTGACGTTGTAGCTTAATTTGCTCCACTAACTCTCCTAATTCAAAAGCAATCTGGTAGTTCCACGAGTAAAGGATTCCCTTGCTGCCCTACCCAGCTTGTTGTGTACAGTAACATATTATTTTCTAACGCCGCTCGTGTTTTCATAGATCTCGCTTCAACACCTTGGTCGCCATCTGTTTCCCAACCAGAACCAGCTGCATGGAGTCAAACAAAGTACTGACACATTATGACCCATTTTTTATTTCATCATTATTGTGACAACTAAAGGAGTTTTTAAAGTAAAGCAGAATTGGCAATTGAAAACACAATGCCAGTTCTGCTTCACTTCTCTGACTGATGCATTTCAATCCGCATCTGGATGGGTATAAACTCGACCTTAGTCAATTGTTTCTTCACGTTTTTGACGTTAATACTCTGTGTCAGACGAAAAGACCTTTTAAGTATGTCTACAGATATTGCCGCTATCGCTCAAAATTTTGATGCTTATAGTACAGTACATCCTCGATTATCCGAACCTAAATTTTCCGAAACGCGAAAATTTCTAAACCCTTTTTTCGATTAACCAAATGTAAGCTTCACTACTTCGAAACTTTGTCCAATATAATTAATGTATTATTTTAACCAATGGCTATATTAAATCGGTTTATCTTTCGTTTTCACCGGTTTTTAGCTTATTCAGTAACAATAACATTTTTTCGGTTGCATGTAATGTAGCTACGTCGCATCGAAAAACTTCTACCAATGTCGTCTGCAATCCATTCGAGCAATTATTAAGTACCTGTGGGCGGTAACAATAACTTGAAAGAAAGTTTAGCAAGTGAAATTGTCGTCCTCGGTTATCCGAATTTTCGGCTTATCCGAATGACCCTCCGTAAAATTGAATTCAACCTGTTCGGATAATCGAGGATGTGCTGTAGCTATATAGTTTAGATTATAGTTATATAGTTAAACATGTTCGCTCCATACCGTATTCCTTATCATTTCACAGGCCTATCGGATTTTGTATGTTTTGCTTATCAATTTCAGATCACCAACTTCTGATCTTACCGAAATGCGAAAGCTTGAAGATGAGAAGCAGAAGACAGAAAATGTAAGATTTCTTGTTTGATAATTAATTACACGATTCTGCGTTCACTTAATTCCTAACCTCTTTCCTCGTGTCATGCTATCTAGGTATTTAGTATCAAGCCGCTCTTCAACTTTCAACAAATTCCCTGCTTAAGCATACGAAACTGATCAATAAAATCTTGGATTACCAATGACCAGAGTTATAGCTCCAGTAGAGTTACTCAGTAGAATTATTTTGTTTCATGATAACCAGGCAGATTGCAGCAAGCTCAAATGTTTTCTAGGGTGTTATCCCGCAGCGAAGCGAAGCAGTCCCATACATGTTTGAAGCTTTTGCAGAGCGAAGTTACTCAACTTCAAAAGTAACAATGTATGGGATTGCTTTTGAGCTTTAGAGCTGTGAATTCATTAGTCCAATTTGAACTCATTTGATACCATTTGTACTGTCGTCCTTAACTTATGGGGTACAACAAGACACTTAACCCTCAAATGGGGCCTTATGGAACGAAAGGAGTGTTTTTTATACGTACACGCTTTTTGTATAAGAGCACTTGGCACCGACTTCAGCCAGCGATTTCAGTGTTTCTTAATTGTGAAGCGATTTTTCGCCAACTTATCACCCCTTACCCTTCCCAAACGTGTTTGAAATGCGTTATCAGGCAAGAGCTTCATGCTGGTGAACATCTCGCTTTGCGTATCTCAGATGGTTTTGGGGATGTTGACCCAAATTTCAGTCTGGTGTTTCTAAAAAAGATTGTTCTACAAAACGTTTACTCTTTTTTATAAAAACAACCTTTATAAGAAACGCCGGGCTGAAATTTGCGTCAAACTTCTTTGCTATCTCCGAAACTATTTGAGACACGCACAAGCAAAGTGCACCAGCGTGAAGCCCTCGCCTCGAAACGCATTTTAAACATTTTTTCTAGAAGGGTAGCGGCTGTATCGAAGCCAAGTATTCTCATAAAAAAAGTTTATCCACTGACCGTTGTTTATCATATATTTTCAAAGGATGCTGTGCTGGAGAAAATCAAGAGGGATGTTGAAGATGATGACGCACGAAGACAACAAGCCATTGATGATCAACGGCCTAAGAAAACTGAAGAAAGCAAGTCGAAAGAAAACGAGAAGCGAAAACAAACGGAGAACGATTCTCAAGGAAGTCAAGAGAGCTCCCCTGATGCTAAGCCTAAGGAAGTTAAATCACCATCTGATGAGGATTCCAAGAAGGAAGTAAGCAGTTCCAAGAAGGGGGCAGAGAAGAAAAAGAAGCAGGAAGTTAATAAAAAGGTAGAGTTGCTTGTGTTTTACAAACTGGTGAAGGTCAAGTGGTTTATCTAGCGCAAGTCGCTAGGATCTCAGTATTAGGTTAACTGACCGAGACCTCAACCCTTGCTGTGACGCAAGCGTAGCTGGGACTCGAACCTCGACCGCGCTGAGCTTCTGACAGCATGAGTCGGCTGGATTACGCTACCAACAACGGAACTACGTTGTCTTCGTTATTTTCAAACATCGCTGTATTTTAACCATATAAAGCCTTCAGTCAAGCCCATCTAGTAGTAATCTTTTGTGATATCGTTTTTTAAAGCAGAAAGCAGAACGGGAGAGACAACAACAAAGAGAAGAGGAGCAACGTAAAGCACTTGAAGCTCTCGAGAAACAACAACAACAAAAACAAGCCATGCAAAAGAAGAAAGAAGAAGAGACAAAGCAGCGGCAATTTCAACAGGAACAACAGCAGCAACAACTTTTAGAGAAACAACAACAACAGAAAATGTTAGAACAACAACAGCAACAGAAAATGTTAGAACAACAACAGCAGCAACAATTTCTTCTCAAACAACAACAACAGCAAAAACTCGAGCAGCAAAAAATGCAGATGATGATGTTGCAACAGCAACTACAGCAACAAGAGAGCATGCAACAAGAGTCGAGACGTCATGTGGTAAGACTCAACCTCGTTCCCAGGGCAATTTTGAAAGAAATGTCTCGCCTGAATAGCCCTGGGAACGAGGTTGGGTAAAACTAATAAATTATCTACAGTCAGCTCCCACTATCTCGAACTCTCAAGGTACTGGTTAATTTGTTCGAGAAAGAGAAAGGTCGAGATATACACGTATTTTTTATAAGAAACTATAAGAAACAGACACTCTCGAATGACCAAAATTTAAGAAACTCCAGTACTGGAAACTTTTTACGCAGGAAATTTTCTCTCATTTTCCGTGTTTCGTCTTCAATGAAGCATTTCTGTGACAAGCAGACAAACAGGAACCCATATGCATGCAAATACGATCGATAAATGGGTTTTGAACATCATTCAGATAGAATAACTAAGATGTTGCCAATATGGACACTCAAGAAACTCGTACATTAAGAAACTTTTCAGTACTCAAAATCTGAAAATGTTAAGAAACTTTCAGTACTGGGTCAATGTTTTAGTTTCTTATGAAAAAAAGACGTGTAAAGGGGAAATTCTCTAAATTCTTCTTAGCCTCATTGCATGTGGGTTCGAGAACACCAACCACGGGCAGTCAACTTGAGAGATGGTAACTATAGTGAGCTCCGGATGGCTTTACGCTAAACCCTTTTTGGGGCTGAATCCTGGCAGTATAACCAGCTGCTTAAAAATCCAGAAGCGTCTAAAACGCTGTGTCTTTAAGGATTTCTTGCGATACATTTTTATATGTTTATTTCACCATGGTGTGCCATATTTAATGGGATTCAGTGACGTGACGGACTAATTTCGTGGTTAATGACAACCCCAAGGGCCTCCAATTCGATCCTGTTTGATCAGAGATTTCACGACTTATCTGCTGACCTAGATAGCTAACTGAAATAGTCGACGTTGCTACTCTCTAAGTCACACAAACCAAAGTCATTCCGTTTGACTCTGTGCCTCTGTTTGTTTATGTTTGCGTTTGTTTATGTTTGTGTTTGTGTTTTTATTTTTATTTTCTATCAAGGCAAATGATGGTCCTTCTTGGAATGTCCCTGTATCCTCAAGTGCTCCATCATTGGCTGAAATCCAACGAATGGAAGAACAAAGACAAATGGCCATTCGTGAAAAACTGCAGCAAATCCAAGCACAGGAACAACGTATGCAGCAACAACAACGAGCTGCTGCTGGATGGGGAGACAATGGGTATGAAATTTCCTTGGCTACTCATGATGCTCTTTTGTCACGCTAGCCCTTACTATTCCTGTGTTTGAATCAGTCGTAGAGCCCTAGCACGTCTACATTCGATATCTGTAGCGGTGAGAATGGATGGGTAGCGAATCTTAGACTTACTAAATGAGTCGTAGTTATCGCTATTGAATTGAATTGCTGGACGCTAAAACTTGCTGAAGCGAACAACAACAGCATCAATTCAATTCAATGTGAGCGAAAGTTAGGGACTTGGGAAGCAAGTTTAAGCGAGTCGGACTCACAATTGCTCTCGACTTATTACATGAGTCCCACTCTTTGCAAGCAGCAGTAAGAACAACAACAACCATACAGCTGTTTGCTCAGAGAGGTTTGTTTGAATGTCTAGCATAGACTCAATAGTGATAACTACGGCTCATGTAATAAGTCTAGAGATTCAACAGTTCTCTGTTATTCCAGGAAAATGCAAAAGGGATCACAAGGGACTAGTGTCATCGTACTGCTTTGATCATCCCTTAACTATTCAGTTATCCTCCTCTAATAAGCACCAATTCCTTGCGAAGTTATAACAAGCGTATATGTCTGTCCATATATGTCTGGGTTTTAACCTTTTTTATTTTTCCTCAGTGGTAAACCAGTTGCATCACTACGTCAGATACAAGAAGAAGAAGCAAGGCAATTGCTTGCAAGGCAGAGAAATCAGCAGCACCAGATGCAGCAACACCAAGCTAAGGTATTGCCTCAATTACGGTACTACTGGGGTATTTGCTAGAAGCAAAGCTTTACAAAATGGGTGCCCCACCCCCTGGACAAATATCACTTCATTAGGTTAATCTAATAAAGATCAAGACTCACAGGGGATGTGTACCTGTATAGTTTTGATTCATTTTATCACATGGTTGGCGATAAACAATGAAAGATCGCAGGCAGCTGTAGATGTGTTTCCATTATTTCAACTACAGTCATGTGCATAAGTTTAAGACCGCCTGTCATTTTCTCTATTTCATATTATCAACCTCAAAACTACGCAATATGTCTAAAAGAAACAAATTCACATCCTTGTACTGAAATTCTATTTAACTTAAAACTTCTATTAAGCAGAAAAATGTAATGCAGCTAGAGAATTATATGAATTGGCATGTTAACAGGGTCTTTTGTTTTAATCGAGTTGTTGTAAAAGGGCCTTGCTGACTAGGTCAAATCTTTTTTCTATAAACCCAGGGCTTTTCTGAACGTGATATAAGTCTAAAAGGGGTGCAACAAGACATCAGCAACACCCTGCATTCACAATAACACACATTGTTTGCATGCAGCAAAAATTTAACCACGTTGAACGTCAGTTAGTGAGGCACTTACACCTATAATTGCAAAAAGTTAATTCAAGGAAAATACCCCGTGAACATAGAGATTCATGAAGGTTTCTAGCTGCATTACATTGGTTTGTTTCATATAAGTACAAAGCTACATAGAATATCAATATGGGGATGCGAATTGGTTTCTTTAAGACATATTGCATAATTTTGAAGTTGGTCTAATAAGGAAGGAGAAATGACAGGTGGTCTTAAACTTATGCACATGACTGTATTTCGGCAAGGATTGTAGCTCAGCTGCAAGAGTATTGACATTGTGACATTGGCAAACCGTAAATTCGCAGGTTCAGCTTTTCCTGGTTGTATTAATCTGTCGTGTCGTGTCGTGTCGTGTTGTTCTAAAAGCCTCTTTGACAGTTATCGTCTGCCTTAGATGAATCACAGTGCTATGCCAAGCTCTGCATGGAACGCAAAAGGGCAACAAACTCAGCAGCAAAATTATGCACCTTATGAAACATCGAATGCACCTTCATTCTGGGATGACGTAATGAGCCGAGGACCTTCGTTGGAAACCTCGAATCAGATCCAACGAAACAACCCGAAATCGAGATCAGTAAGGTAAAGGCAATTAGTTGTATAACCTTTCCACCACGATATTGAGCTGATAAGAACAGATGCTACACTTGATCTTAGCCAAAAGGCTGAGATGAAGGCCGAAATAGCTTTGATTTCTTGCATTTCTAGGGTACGTAATTGACGAGGGGGCTGAAATAAGAGGAAGGTTGGGGAAAATTTTAGAATTTCAGAAAAGTAATAGGAGTATTTGGGATAAGAAAAGCTTCCACTGGACATAAGTGACTCTCCACAGAAGAAACATTAGCTGTCAATAACATCTCACTCGATATATTTATTGAGTGATTTACATATCGTAGAGTTTTTAGCGGGCTTTCCTGTATCTACATCAACACTGACTGTCAATCAATCTATGATTAACTGTATCATTGTGGGCCCTAAATCTTAGTCCTTGTTGGAGAAACAAGCACAAACGCAAGCACAGAAGCCCTACGCGCCAGTGAGGACGAGATCAACACACGCACAAGAGTACTTTTTGTTTTTTTGCTGGTGCTGCTTGTGACGACCAAGCTTAATTTCTTACTTATTCTTCACAGTGATTCTTCTTTCCCTTCCTTATCCACGGCACCAAAGCAAAACAAAAAGACCAAGGACGAGGTAAGACATTATTAGCAGCAAAATATACTGAGTCGTAAAAAGCGGAAACCGATCGTAACAAGCGGCATTTCGATCTTATTGAAAGTTTGACACTCCTCAGGCTATGAAATCTCGAAAATGGACCTAAACAATTGACAAGCCAATCAGAAATTGTGGGTTTTATTCGAACACCAATAAGCTCACAGGATACCGCAATTCAACCAGTCGGATTTGACTTTGAAGAGTCCAATGTGAAACGAATTCTTTCTATATACACAGAACCGGCTTTTTTATTTCCAATGACTTTACTTGCTCAGCAAAGCTTTTCGAAAAGATTTTTTTATGATGTGTGTGTGTGTGTCATTTATTTTATATCGATATAGCTTGAAGTAAACAAATCCAAATCGATAATTATGAGTCTAAATTAATTAAAGGCAAACGAACACAAGCTACATTGGCAGTTTGGGCCACTCCAATTTTTTATCATACTTTTAAAAGTATCAAAGTTTTCAGCTGTTTTAATTGTGCCTGGCAGATTATTCCAGATTTTAGGACCTAGCGATTGCAAACTGTTTGACCCAAATGTTACTTGATTTGGTCTGTAATTCTCAAGGTTCAAACCCTACCTAGATGAATAAGCTGAGCATTTCTTTCTAAGATTTGTTAAATAATGATTTGCTGGGCAAAGTCAACGTTTTATTTCGGTGTTCTGGAATCACCATTATCACCATTATCATTATAAAGTTTAATTTCGCGGCTCAAGCAAGATAAGCTCTGCTTCTCTTGGGTCGCGTAGAATACAAGTATTTTTAGCTTTGTTATTTTGCAACCTTGTATTTTACGGAAAAACTTGAATTGAATTGAATTATCGTCTTTTACTGATCTCCCTATACCATTTCTTCTTGAGTCAATGCAATCAAATCATATTATACGGATCCTTGAGTATGGGCATATTGTAATTATATTTTTGCATTTGAATATAAAATAAGATAATCTAAATGTATTGTGTTTAATTACCTAGGAGTTTGTGCGACGATTGTTCCATAAATCAAGCCCATCCGAAGACTTCATCCAGTGGGTGAACAAGAATCTGCCTGCAATTGGAAAATTAGTTGATGGTAAGATAAGAAGCATTGCTTATATGTATATGTTTAACTAACTCACTAACTCACCCCTTGAAGAACCCGCATATTGAGTTTAATGTTTTGGGGACCCCAAATATTGCTATCTATTTTTGGACACCTAAAATGTTTTCTCGAGTTTTGCCATCAGTTTAATGACAATTTACAATTTATAAGCTCTTGGTAGTTGGATGGGTCATTGTAACGTATCGCACCAAATCGCACGATTCTTCCTTCAGAGTTGCGTACCTCAAATATTAAATTATTTTCCATGTTATAATTCACAGACCCCAAATATTGAATAGGCTTAAGACCTCGGACCCCAAATATTGGAATAGACCCCCGTATAGAAAGTTAATAAGTATCCCCCTGGCGTTTAAGTTCTTGTGTAATGAGGTTTATACCATAATCAGGGTGGAAGTTCTTAAAAGAGAGTCTAAAGCAATTTAAAATGGTGCATGTTTCAAGGTCTAGCAGCTTAGCAGGCCCCTGCTTCTCAATGTTCTGCATGCAATGTTTTTGAGTCCATGAAAGTGGTGTAGCCAAACACAAGTTGCATTTAAAACCCACTGATTGACCCGAGTCTCCTTAACTAAGAACCTCTTTGGATATCAGGCTAAAATAGTTGTTCTTTATTGTGAAGAAAATATATAGTTTCTGGATTAAGGTTCTTAATGAAGGTTCTTATCTGCGGGTTTTTACTGTAGCCGGTATAGGTAAAGAAGGTGTTTCCCTATTAATTCAGACAAGGACAGCGCGAGCTTTGTGAAACGTTTCGGACAAACAACAACAAATGTACTTTTTCCATTCTACTAGAGAACATTGTTCTGCCCATAGGCCCGGTCATGAGCGGTAGCCGTCGGCGGCCTCACTGCTTTCACAGGGAGCAAGCCGCTTCTTCTGTAGCTGAGGAGTTTGTCCTGGAATATTCCGATACTTACCTAGCCACGGAGAAATAACAGGGTTGAATAACCGAGTTGAGCCGCGTTGAGAGATGGAAGGCCGAGTTGAGACATGGCCCTTCAAACTTAGTTCAAACACCGTTCCTAGTGTCAGCATAGGTGAATGCTTTATACAAGTGTCTCTCTTTTATTTTTATGACACTGGATGTGCAGTTAAAATTAAGGAACTATTAAGGAACTGCTGAAACTACAATTGACTCAAAAGAGGTCCTTAAAAATAAGGAACTTTAAGCACTAGGCCTTGAGGTAGGTTCTTTATAGACAAGATATTTCCGCTGTTTTTGGCTAGGTATTGTGAAGTTTTGTACCGCCATGGTATAATTAAAAGACTTGATATAGATATCAATTGAAAATAATCACAAAGGCGCTGCGGCGCTTAATCGATCTTTTACGGTATACCTGCGTCCACGTTTTCATACATTTGTTTTTTCAGAATGCGTTTATTAAAAATCATTCTGCAACACCAAATTTTGACGTCGACACTGATATCCTAAATACTTAATATTAACTCATAACTCATAATTGTTTACAGTTGCAACTTTCGTTCAGTTCCTTCAAGAAGTCAACTCTCCATACGAGGTATGCTTTTATATTCTCAAATCTTAGTTTCTCATCTTCAGCACCTTGTATAAAACTCCACCAGAGTAATTTCCCTTGAGTTATGCTATGCCCTTCCATCATATCTAGTTTTCCGTGAAATAATCTGCCATACTGTGTACTGATATAGAAAGTCTTGTCAGAGCATTATACATTCTCAGAAGTTGGCTTAATTCGAAATAAGTCACTAGGTGTCACAAGACTAATACTTGAAATTTTGTACTGTTGTGTGACATTCACTGAATTTCTCGGCAACGACCGTCGCCTGAAGCAATGAACTAAATTCCTTGACTGCACCGTAAAGGCCTGTCGTACATCTTTTATCGTTAGGCCATACATAATGGGATCCAGCATCGTACTGGTGTATAAAATGTATTGTGTTATACTTAGAGCATTTTGACAAACTGAATTGCATTGGTCACTGATGTGAATATAGAACAGCACACTGGCATGTGGAAAGTAAAAAATAATATAAAGAATTGTGAGGACGTTGACAACTATGGTTGCTTTTAGGCTTCTTTTCCAAAATCGTAATGACTCTTGATTGCCGCCATTTTCAGAACGTCTCTTTTCCATGCTGAGTTTTCGCCTCGATATCATATGTAGGTGAACATGAACGAACAGCACGATAATTCCACCGAGAACGCAGATTGAAGCGAGTAGAATTTCAGGGTATATATACGAGTGTTTACTTGCGCCAGCAGGGAGTAGAATCGCAAGTCCGACTGATCCGAGAGACACTATCCAAATTACGACTGTCGTAATTACGGCTGTTTTCCTCGTAACGATTCGCTGATAATTTATACCAAACTTGCAATAGATGTATTTGTTAACGGTCAATGCAGTAACGCTTAACAGCGATATGATTATGCAAGAGACTTGTATGTATTCAATCGTAGCAAGATGCGACGGGCATTCCTCGTTGTTGCGATGATTTGTAATGTAGATCGGTAGAAGCGATTCGCCAAGCACAAGATCCGACATTGACAGACTTGATATGAATACATACTGCGGCACCATAATGTAGTTTCTGCGTGCGCATTTGCGCCATATTATGTAAAGTACACAGAAATGTGCAACTACTGTCCAGAATGCTACAACAGCCGCAAAGGCATACGGAGGAGATGGAGGAGATGAATGCGGTGCGCTGCAGCTTACCGAGAAAAGTCCTGAAGTATTGCCAACTTTGTTTGACATCATGATAATCATATTCCTTGCTACCAGACTTACGTTATTTGAATCAGAAAACCCTTGTAATGGTTTATGATGTATGCTATACAGTGCTACAAAGCGGGTAGCTATACAGTATTAAACATAACTGTCATTTCTTTCATAAAACTCCGGCTAGATTTCTTATTTTTACTTGTTACTTCAGAAGTATATTCCTTGTACTTAATATTTTCCTTTCCGGTCTATAGCGATATATTAGTCTTTTAAGTACATATAGCTCCACATAGCAGCCAGACCTTACCTCTCTCACAGCGATGTGACAGTTTTGTCTCTTTTTCTGTGGTTATTCAGATATGTGAGCGAAATCTGTGGGCTTCAAATATTCTCTCTCGTCCATATAATTTTGACCACGTACAATTCCAAATTGCAGTGTCTGTGTGCTTCTTTCCTCTTTCCCAGCTACTAGTTTTTTAGATGACCTTTCGCTATTTGCTCAAACCCATATAGCTACCATCAACAAAATTTAGCTGAATGAAGCCAGCAGGCTTGCGATCATTCTCTGTGTTTTTTTGGTACCTATGCACCTAACTCTTAAATATCGAACCCTCTACTGAACATCTGGAACATCAACTAACTGATAAACAGAAAACTGGAAATATATTTCTTAGTTTGTTATTTGATCATTTGTGTCTTAACCTGTTTTTGCACTCAGAGAGTTTTCTTGTTCAATCACGGCCTTCTGCGTGTATTCTGTTGATGCATACATAGCATATATATTTAGCTCATTAATCCCTTGTTTTTGACTTGCCAATTTCGGTAGCTTCAGGTCCTTTCCTTTCTACTTTATATATGATTTTACGTCATATTGATAACACAGCTCAGCTTCAAGCTGGCGTTTCTTGTTATGCTCTGCTTCACTTCAACCTTCAATTGTTGCTTAGTTTAGTTTCTATATCTTAAATGCATTTATGAGAAAATAAGAATAGAGAAGGGACCGGACCTTGAGATCTAATTTTTTAACGTCACAAAGTTATAAAACCTTCCCAACACCCTAGACTATTACATGGGTCTTAATTATCGATATTAAGTTGAATTGCTAGACGCTCAAACTCCTCAAACCACTCTAAGCAGCTGAAGGGTTGTTGGTGGTTGTTGGTGTCGCTGTTGTTGTTACTGTTCGCAAACAGCGGGAAACTTGTAATAAGTCTACTAACGCCATAATCCCAATAATGAAGGTTGCTCTGCTTGATTCTTTACGTTTTCAGTGCTACAATGGCTGCTAAAAGCAGTTGAAACGCCCCTCATTTCCAGTTTGAGTTTATAGTTTTTGAAGATAATAGAATTTAGCGTTTTCAAGAACTCCCCGTTCCCCCTGAAATAATGTTATTACGGGAGAGAACTGCTCTTGGAATCATGCGAAATCGAATGATATTCACAATTTCTAACCAGTGTTTGAATGGGATGAGAGAGAAGGCAAGGGAATAGTGTAAGTTGAGAGCACATTTTAGCATGGGCTTTCAAACACTTTCAGTATTCCAGTGGAGAGATTTCCTTGTCTGACGAGGACGATGTTTGAAGTTTCTAGGTTTTCTACGGTAATTCAAATCCTATAAGGCACCAGGTTGTTGTATATCTGAGAGTAATATCGTTTTAACCAAAGTAGTGTATTTTTGGATTCTTTTTTCCTGGTACGACGTGAAAGAGCATATCAGTTGAATAATAAAGACTGGTTAATCATATAGGATTTAAGTAATTAATTCCCTGCTTTATATTATAACAGTATCTTATAAGTAACTAAAAACCAAATTATATATGTATATATAAATAACTAACTTTCCACAAAAACAGATTTGGTTTATAGATTCAAAAGATACGTTTTGAACCATGCGTTTTTTGCTTATTCAGCATTTTTAGAAGATCACAGTTTTTTAGGGTGATGATGATAATAATTAAGAGGATGATGATGATTGATGATGATCACGATGATCATGATCATGGTGATAACGATAACGATAATAATGCTGATGCTGATGATGGTGGTGATGATGATGATGATGGTGATGATAATAATACTGATGAGGTGATGATGATGATGCTGATGATAATAATAATGATATTGATAATGATGATGATGATGATGATGATAATAATGATGGTGATGATGATCATGATCATGATGATGATGATGGTGTTGATGATGATGCTGATCATGATAATTATGATTACGCTGATATTGATGATGGTGATGGAGGTGATGATGATGGTGATGATGATCATGATGATGGTTATGGTGACGATGATGGTGACGATGATGATGATGATGATGATGATGATGATGATGACGATGACGACGATGACTGTAATAATGATGATAATAATGATGATGTGATTGTTTTTGTGATGGTGTTTATGTTGATGGGTGGGAACTTTTCTAGTTTACTAATATGTTGTTTACTAGCCTGTATAATACATACATCACTTTCGTAGTGCGGGTTTTTCCGTAAGCCCATTCAGATCACATCCAAGGAGCTTTTGAAAATAACAATGATGAATCAAGAACAAATTTTACAACACCTTATTACTTTCAATTCTTCAATACTGAATTGAGCAGCTATGCACTTCTATCGGTTCTGGTTACCAAAGAAACAACCTTAATAATGCAGAATGTGTTTACTGGTGTAGCTTTTGTTTATTTTCAGAAGTTTTGGGCACAGGTGCATAAATATAGATATCGAAAAAGAGCGAAAACATCTTTGACTTATTAAAGCATTACTTGTCTGACACTACTTAGAGAATACACTCTTTTTTTTATAAGAACCAGGAAATTTTATTGAAGCTGGCTGTTCTTATTGTCTTTTTTGAGCCTGAAATGTTCTTAATCTGTTCTTAATTTCTTGGTTACTGAGACATCTAGATTTTCTCAGTCAATGTCTTTAGTGGTAATAGGGTTGTGTAAAAATGGAGCATGCTTGTCCAGTTCACTGTTTGCTTGCTTTTTACGTTGTCTGACTGTCGTACTTTCATATTTAGCTGATATTCTCAGGGCTTATAAAAAGGCCCAGCCTCAGCTTGTTCTTAATTTGTTCTTAAAATCTGGGCAAAATCCAGGCTCATGTTCTTATAAAATGGTTCTTATAAAAAAGAGTGTAAATGTCAGAAACAAACTGATACTATTTACTAAGGAGGAATTTATACCCTGGTGCCCTGGCGTGGTCGCGTGGATCATAGTCAAGGTGCGGATTGACATGCACCAATCAGAATAGTGATTTATATTGATTTGCAAACACCAATCAGCTTGCGGAATTAATCGGGATAGCATTAATTGAAGAGTTCAACGTAAACGAACTCTTTCTTAACTGGAAAACTGGAAAACTGAAGTTTCCTACCATCCATTCAATTGATTTGTTTCATCTTACTCAATTGTTTCACTGTGTTTCTGACGTTTATACTCTGATATAAGGGTATTATCAGGATTGTCAGGCGAAAAACGCGTTTATGTATGATCCATTTCCGCTTCTTTTTAGCTAAACTTTTTTTAATAAGCAACTGGACTTTTATCCAGCCCTCAAAGTTGCTTAAAATTTTAGACATTTCAGCCCTCAAAGTTTCTTAACATTTTAGACATTTCAGCCCTCAAAGTTGCTTAGAAGTTGCTTAACATTTTTTGTACCTAACAGCCACCGCTGACTTCGCGTGTCAAAATCGTCAACTGTTAGGCCTATAACACGACTATCGGGAGACAATAAGTGGAATTACACGTTAACTAAAGAATTTCAACATGCAAAAGATAAGAACAAACAATTTCCTAAGATCGAGAAAGAGTATAAGCTTGGCTTTTTGACTTCTTAGTTGCTTACAGTAATACAATTGAGCCCTCGAGTTGCTTAATGTTAAGGTCAGTTCAGCCGTAGTTGCTTATTATTAGTTGCTGTGTATTGTGAAGTTTTGTACAACCATGGTACATCTCAAGACTTCTAGATATCATTATCATTAAGAATATGTTGCTTTTAATACTATTTTGTCTTTATTTCCCAGGTTTATGAGTACATTCGTAGCTATTTTGGAGACAGTCAAGATGCACAGACATTTGCAAGAGAATTCCTTGAATGGAGAAAAAATAACAGCAAATCCCACACGGTATTTTCACAATATTTCTCTCCGTGAGCTTAAAACTGTTTTAGGTTGTGGTCCCGTTTACACGATATTGCCTATTTCATATCGCAAAGGGGGGGGGGGCTGTATTCATAGACCAATTACATGAGTTGTGTCTGTCGCAATTGAGTCGAATTGCTGGGCGTTCAAACTACTCTGAGCAAACAGCTGTAGCGTTGGTCATTGTTATCTTTGTTATTGCTGTTTACGAGGATTGGGACTCATCTGGAAATGTCTACTCTGTCCATACGGGAAAAGTTCCAGTGCATTGTTGGGATCTACTTTCAATTTACACCGTACCTCATCGGATAAACGTTTGTTTTGGGCATTTTGTTTTTAAAGGATAACGATTAGGCCCTGGTATCGGTAAAAAATCTTTTCCAGGATGCTGGCAAATTGTTCTTTATCAGAAATACAAATTTGTTTGTTGGTATTTCTCGGGAATGAAATACCCGATTATGCAGCATCTTTCTTTGCTTTTCGTTTTGATTAAAGTATTTGCATGATTTTGGGCCTATTTTTGTGTAGATTTCGGGCCTATTTTTGTGTAGATTTTGGCCTATTTTTGTGTAGATTCTGGGCATATTTTTGTGTAGACTTGGGCCTATTTCTGTCACATATGACTTCGCTTGATCGTTTCTACGGCTTGAGCAACCAATCAAATTTGGAAAAACCTACTAGATAGCAAGGTTCTATAATAGCCCCCCCCCCAACAATACAGTATATATCCTTGCAACGATACAGCATGAACCTAGATTGCAACAGATATTTCCGCAAGTTTGCAACAGATTTTTTGCAATGTATATGCGTATGCTTCAAAGCCTTGTTTTATAACAACTGGTTCATTAATGTGCTTTTTCCTTCAGTTCCAGACATCAGTATCCGAGTCTGGTATGATGCCTGTTAACAATGATCTGACATCCCCTGAAGGGGATGACCCCAATGGTAAGAGAAAGAAACAAAAGAAGAAGATGCAGAAAGTCAACCCCAGTCTCCTTGGCTTCAGCTGTAATGCAGACCCAGACCTCATAAATCGAGGTGAGATTCAAAGTGCAATGGACGCTTGGAATTTAAAATAGAAAATTATTTGACTGAAATAAAACGCTTCAGAGAAAGTTGAGAATATAGCTACAGTAAGGTGGTAAATGGTATAATGGGATAAGCTGGTGTTCTGTGGGTTGTCCAGTAGGAAGCTGCTGTTACTCATTGCGAGTACCTTGCTTACATGTTGCGTACATCATATAAATTCTGTTTACGAGGACTACTTTTATATTCAAAATTACACCGTGATTTACTATTGCGAATTATTACCTTATGGTCAGGGCAGCAAATTTGTTATGCAATCTGATTGGCTGAAAACATTCGAATTCGACGTAATGATAGGGCATTATTATCCGGTAATGCTCGCTCATTACGTCAAACGTTCGAAATTTTCAGATTTAGAACGAAGTACTAAATGGCTTCGTTGTAATGGCTTCAAATGCAATGTTTTGTAACTATGAGCAGTCTTGACAATGCCTTGTCCATAGGGCAATAAACCATACTGTTTCCATAGGGCAATAAACCAACTGTTTCCTTCGGGCAATGCCGAAAATATTAACCCTCAGCCTCTGTACAAAAACCGAGCTTGCCAGTTATTATAGGCTTAATCGCATTGGCGACATCTCGAATCATTTCCACAAATTCGTAGGCTCGTTTAAAGGGTGAAATGCTCCTCGGCGATTACTGCGATTACCGTGCGATTAGGAAGCTTCACGACCGTGCGATAATCATGCACTAATTGCGGAAACAAAATCTTTTTGAAACGAAAGAAAAACTAGGAAATTATTATTGGTAAAAAAGTCGAACAAACAGGCAGATTTGTTGGTTCGATGCTGTGTATCTTTCAGAAATTTGCCCAACTTAATCATTTGGCCAAAAGTTTCCTCTTTTTAAGACAATGATCTCTAAGGGGACGGTGTTTCAAGATGTTAAGTATTTCCATATAATAGGATTTTCAATGCTTATTTCGATGTTGCTTTGACTTTCATATCAATAAGAAAACTCTTAATTAAGTCCGCCGCTGGGCGCTAGCATTGGGTTTACAAACGGTGCAAAAGTAATTGATTTTAGCTGACGCAATAAATTGATTTATAGCTTAGTTTTGTGTTTTGAATTTTCTCTATTTGAGAGCATTTCGTTTCGTGTCCGGCCTCGATGTGGATGTTTTTTAATTAGAAATTTTTCCACCATCTTATCATTTACCATCCCCCTAACGTTCTTAAAAATATGCTTGAAATTAGTCAATGTTCAGTCTTAGTCCAGTGTGCTTGCTGACAAAATCTTTGAATTCCCTCTTCCTCCCCGTTACAATGTTGCTTCGAACAAAAGTCGTCTTGTTGTTTTTGCTGAATTATTTAGAGAACATCGATTTTATGCATCGTCTAGCTGACTATATACATTTTCATATGTACAACGCAAAGCAACCCAAATCGATGAAATTGCTTATAGACTTATTACCTTAGTCCCAGTTATCGCACATCAAACCGAAACTTACACCGAAGCGAGATCGCTTCAGCTTGTTAACTGGTTTACTGTTAAAGTTTGAGCGCCAATGGTTGAACTCAATAGCGATAGTTACGACTCGTGTAATAAGTCTACTATCAACATTGTTTTGGGTGTAACGTAAAGAGGATAGCACTGGAACTTTTATAGTAGAAATCTTTAGGATGTTTTTCTTTGAAAAGAGAGGACTTTTTCTAAATATTTTGCCCAAGATTGTAGACAGAAAGCGGAAAGCCCAAGGTCAGGAAACCCCCCCGCTCATAATCAAAAACGAAGTTAATTTTCTGTCTCTGCAAAGCACATTGTGTCAATCTAGTTTTGTGTTGTTATAAAGAATTATAATTTGCAAAATCTCGTTTATAAAACCTTAGTTAAGAACCTCCGGCAGGCTAAATGCAACCGCGATCAGTAACAGCAGCTTCTAGCCTTTGCTTAGTCAATGCTCTCTGCTGACCAATCAGATGGCTTAAGTATGTCATGTGATATTGTCCCTTCCAATTGAATTGTATTGTGTTTTAATGTTAGAGTTAACCGATATTTTGTATCGTCAACAACGTGTCTCTGTGTTCATGACGTCATCTTTTTTGGTCTACCTCTTGCATTTGCCCTTTTCCCCGGTTTTTATTATTTCCATATCGCGGGATAAAGGCCTGGCTAAACTAGGAGACATGTCTCGCGAGACATGTTCCCTCGATGTCTCCCAGTTTAGCCACCTCAGAAGTTTTGTAGCGCGCGACAACATTTGTGTTGAGCGACACGAAAATGTTTCTTGGAGACAACAGAAACATTTCCTGTCTCCATGACTCGGAGGACATGTTGCTCACTTGTCACTCGCACGTTTATAAGAAGTGTTTGATCGCTTGGCTACGTCACAAATATTACTTGGCAAACATTTGAGATTTGCTTTAAAAGAAATGTTTGATCGTTTGGTTACGTCACAAACATTACTTGGCAAACAAAATAAGCAAAATTTGTTGCGTATTATCAAAATATTTCTATGCTTGGCGGAAGTAAAAATGCTTGCTGAGCAATGCTTAGCGACGTGGCCGAACGGCAAAGAAAACATTTTGCTTTATAAGCAAGTTTCAAATGTTTGGTTGAGTGGCTTAAGGCCGAAGTCGTCAGATTGCCGAAGCACTCATCCGAAAACGCAGACTGAAACGCTTTTGAGAATGCTACAGAATAAGAAGATAAGATGATTGATAAGAAAAAATTAGTCCAGCCCAGTCAGAAAATAAGACCCGTCCGGCAAACCAGGCTAAATGTTCTCAACCGTTAATCTCGTTAAGGAATGCTGCCATTATTGAGTACAGACCATTAAGTTAATACACTTTTTTTTAATAAGCAACTTGACTTTCGTCCAGCCCTCAAAGTTGCTTAAAATTTTAGACATTTCAGCCCTTAAAGTTGCTTAAACGTTGCTTAACATTTTTTGTACCTAATAACCATCCCTGACTTCACGGATCGAAATCGTCATCTGTTAGGCCTACAACATGACTTTTGGGAGACAGTAAGTCGAAAAACGTTAGCTAACGAACTTCAACATGCAAAACATAAGAACGAAGAACAATTTCCTAACACAAGAAAGAGAAAAAGCTTGGTTGTTTGACTTCTTAGTTGCTTACAGTAGTTCAACTGAGCCCTCAAGTTGCTTAATGTTAAGGTCAGTTCAGCCCTAGTTGCTTATTGAGCGGTTGCTTATTAAAAAAAAGTGTATATGAAACTGCTCATAGTAATTCAGAATTCATATTCCAGTTCATTGACATGTGAAATGTAGCGACTGGTGGCAGAGCTAAGTTTAACGATAGGCGTAATCAGAGATAATTTCTTTCAAGCCAGGTGAGATTGCCTCACAAAACATCGTTTCAAACTCTCCAAGCACTTCCAAACCAAACGACCAAAATTAACAACAAAACAACCACATGCTATGGAGACGCTCTATACACATTGAACAACTGAACCACAAAGTGCTGCTACCTGGTATTTGATGATAAATGTTTTAAGGCCTTTTACAAATAATCAGACAATCATATCGATTTGGAATTAATATTCCATGCAGTTGATAAGAAAAATAGAACGGAAATAGGGGACGGAGGAACGCGCATTGATTTTATGTAAAAAAACCATTGTCAACGTTAAGTAAAAGTTAAATTTGTAATATTATAGTCATACTGGCCTAGGGCTACTCAACCGACTTTACATTTTACCCCTGGTCTGGATGCATTTGCATATAGCAGGGGTGCAGCCACACATGGCACTCTCAACTACCAACCAGGTACCCATTTATATACCACATTTGTGTTAACAATTTGTCCAAGGGATGTTGTCCCTGCAACAAAAGTGGAAAGACAGCATTGTGGTTGTGAGCGAGGGGTAAATCACTCCCAAAAAAGTGTACGAGATTTAAGGATTTATAAATCTTTATAATTTTTTATGGGATTTACAAAGATTTATGGGATTTATGAAGATTTATGGGATTTATGAAAATTTATGGGATTTATGAAGATTTATAAGGATTTATGAAGATTTATAAGGATTTATGGAAATTTTCAAAGATTTATCGGGATTTATTAGGATTTATTACAATTTTTTCAATATTTATCGACTTTTTTCTTTTCGAAAGATCATTTCACAGAAAAAGAAAGTCTTTTGAATTAACTTTTTGATCAAACAAATTTTACAAATCAAACGTCAACTTATGGTGCCAGCCTGGAAGTACCTTATTAAAAACCGCGATTGGGATAGAAAATGAATGTTCACTTTGCATTAATGTCTTGCTATCGATGGTAGAAACATAGTATTGAAGGGAAAGGTATCCTGGCGTAAAAACTAGGTCCAATGGCTTGAATGTAACGCAATCAGCACTGCTAGGGTATGGTTCTTCGTGATTTTTTGTTCCTTGGTACCAGTTTGCAAATACACCAATAGAGTTAAATGAATTTTTCGTCATATCTACATAATTTGAGGTATATTGTCTTTCTTTTTTCCTACCCTGCAGATATGAAAACTGGACAATTCTTCCCAACAAACATTTATCTTCGCTGTCCACTCTTTTAAACACACAAAGATCCCCGGCTCTAACACTTTTTTGGGGACCACATTCATTGATGCCCATTCCTGTAAAAAGGTGTGAAGGCTGTTTTGCACGCACCCTCAACAGCCTATCGCTAGAAACCTGACCATTTTCTTGTAGAAGATACAAAGCAGTTGTCTTTCTGATATAGGCACCATAGTATAAAACAAAAGGGCAAATCTGATCTCTACTATTGCCAACTTTTGATGTTTTTGCCAATGCATACGTCTTAGCGGTCTTAGCTGTGTCTGTCTTGTCCGGAGGATCATCTTTGCTGACTGTCCCGTATACAGGGAATGTGGACGACTTTTCTTTTCTAAGGCGAATTAATGATAGATCCTCTCTTATGGCTAATTCTTCTTCAAGATTTTGGGTATTTTGGAAGTGATCTTGCATTTGTTCCTGTTGAATACCATCATCCTCTTCACAGTCCTGGTCGTTTCTGATAGCATCTTCAATAACTCTCTCAACATTCTTAACGAGTTCCTTATCGTTGTACGACTTCAAGGACATTTTACAATTCTCACAGATGGATATGGCATCCTCTTTTGCTTTGAGGATTGTGTTGGTCATTTCATTTGCCGTTGGTACACTTAACGTTTCAGCAGTTTCCTCCTGAATTTGAAGCAATCTTCTTTTCACCCGAGGAAAAATTATAGCTTCATCAGCCTCGGCAAATGATATAAACTGCAACTTTCGAATTTTCTCCAACATTCCTTTGAGTGAAAAATTAACGATTGTTGAGAATGTAGGCGTCATGGAGCGCAGGATACGAAACAGCTGTTCGCATGACTGCGACCCAGATTTCCATATTCTGAGGCTTTCAAGTGGGAAAATACCATTCGCGACATTCCAAATTATGTTGACCATCATATGTGCATTTAACTCGACACACATGTAAGCGTTGTTTGTAACAAAATGATCAGATTCAGCGAGG
Source organism: Chrysaora quinquecirrha (assembly GCA_014526335.1). Classification (NCBI taxonomy): domain Eukaryota; kingdom Metazoa; phylum Cnidaria; class Scyphozoa; order Semaeostomeae; family Pelagiidae; genus Chrysaora; species Chrysaora quinquecirrha. Next base: position 941,937 of record JACTAT010000027.1, read on the forward strand.
TTCTGATTTGCAAGCCATATTCTCCAAATTCGAAGAAAATAAACTGATTTCCAAATCAAATAAAGTCGACGTAGAGGTGAAATGGATTTGTCGAAGAAAGCATCTCTTATATCCCGCATAAGTCTCAGATAAGTAATGGTGCCATTAGTTTGCATTCTGTTGTTAATTTCTTTCAAGCAATTTTCAACACACGGCTTTACCAACAAAGCAACACTTGTATAATTTTGTTTGTCTTTGTTGTCTATTGCTTGTTGCGTGAGTCCATGCCTTGCTTTCGGAAATTGCTTCAAGACCTCAATCAAATGCCCAAGACAAGCAACATCTGCACCAATGCTTATTATGTTTGATGGTGTGATAAGCTTTGTTCTCAGCTTCGCCATTAAGTGAACAGTATCTTGGGCATTCAGACCACCTTTCATCAATTTTGGCATGACAAAGAAAGACCAATCTGGTGGGACGTTTGAGCAGTTTGAGGTCTTGAAGAGTTTGCTCCTGTTGACCATTGCTTTCAAAAATTGGCCTGCTCCATCTGCTCCATTTGAAATTACAATTATATTTCTCTTTTGTAATTCATGTTCAATGAAATACCATCTTTGTTCAATTACTGTGTGAGTATACTTAGAATCTGTCCCAAGAACAAAAAGTACAAAGGATGGAGCACCAGCAGATAGAGGCTGTGCCACGATGCAGTGGGCATACGAAACAATCGTAGTTGATCTGTATGCGTTCTCGATATCTTCAAATGTGTTCAGAACAAAGGAATCCTGAGATGGAAGTCCATCTTTGAGTGGCAGCAAGAACCCCACAAAACGTCCCGTTGTTGGATCATATTCAACTTTTTTCAACAGCCTGCTGTCATCTACATGTATGTGTACAGCCATTGGAGCATTCCAAATTTTTAGATGTTTCACCAACTCGTCAAACCGAAATTGCCCCTCTTGAATGCTCTTTTCTGTTGCAATTGTCCTTTGCAGAGTTGAAACTGATGGCAATGCACAACCAAGATTTACTTGCAGCATTTCGTATGCAGCTTTTCCTGTCAGACAATAAAGCGTGGAAGCAAATTTTTTCACTACCTTGTCATGACGAAATGAGCTGTTAGAACTCTTCAATGCATTTCTCTTTGCGTTTTCCATTAATTTTAGCAAAATTGGTTTTACGGTTGCTTCTTGCTCCACACCACATGACAAATTCATACTATATCGTATGTCATCAACAGAGTCAATCACCTCAGATAGTTTTATCGGATCCAAAAAATCAACAATTTTTGTCTGACCTGCTGCACTGGCTTCATTCTCTAATGCCCGCTTCCTCCGGAAGCTTCTTCTGTTCCAGCGGGCAGATGCAAGTTTTTTGGAATGTCACCTGTAGTCTCCTGGAGATGTAAAATTATAAGTAATTTTAGCATAATGATAATTTTACCTCATTGAGAGAAGAACAGACGTGCAGTTAATGTGAAGCATTTTGTCCACAAGAAGATGTTTGTAGGCCTAGCTGGTGCAAATTTTATCACTTACCTGTGCAGTTGTATGTTGTTGACTTGACTCATTATCATCAGGACTTGACTCATCAGTATCAATCATTTTTCGGTATTTCGCAGTCTTCCTGGCCTCATAACCTTCATCTTCTGAACTTAAATCAATTTCTATTGCTACAATAACAATTAATAAAATGATTAGTATAGTGGTTATTCTGCTGTTTAACAATTCAATGAAAGGTTAGTAATGAACAAAACAAAATCAAATATACAGTGTTGTTGTATGCAAACATACATGTTGTGATAAATGGTGGACTTTCAGGCTTTGATGTCTTGTTGAAGAAAGAAGTCACTGTACTTTTTGGCAGACATGGTGTTTGTTTCTTTTTTGCATTTTCTTTTGGTTTTCGGTTCAACCAGCAAACTTTACTCATATGTCTATGTGCATTTGAACAGGAAACAAAGCCATTTTCCTTTTCATTTAACAAGATGTTGCTTTTACAAACAGCACAGTAAAACATAAATCCATTATCAGCACCCTGAAAGTAGAGCAACATGTTAATTGCTAAAACACTGCACAGTTGAAGACACAACACAGTTTACTACTGTTAAAAGCAAGGAAAACAGCACTGAATACCGAAGCTAACTACCCCTCCTATTCCCAAGAAACTGATGTGTTACTATTTTAATATTTGCTTCAATATTTTGCCATTTTTCACTGTTTATTGTGTCATGTACATATTTCACAACACCTACCTCAGTTATGGTGAATGAACTCTCCAATAGCATACCAATTTCTTTTGCTTTTTTGATTGCATAAGGCTGGGATCTTAGCCATTTCACCATTCTTTCGTTGATATCCTTGATCTTTGATGAAGAACTGTGTCTAGTAGATGCTAGAGTCTTCTTAGGTTTTCGCACAGCTGAGCAAGATGTTTGTTTCTCAGTTTTTCTGTCAATTTTATTCATCTCTGTAATCCTTTGCACCTCATCAATAAATCGCATCAACAAAGGCTGTAAGAAAGAAAATCAGTAATTATACTGCATTCAGTGGCATAAAGCAGTTCAGGCTCTTTTAGTTCAAGAATTAAGGTCCCCTACCTAACAGGAGTCCCTGACAAATTTTTTTGTTTCATGTGCTTTTTGGCCATACAATGCGAAAAAGGTTCCTAAGGCCATCCCATTAAAAGTTAATAACAAGTTTTGCATTGCACAATGCTTAAAGCACAATTTTCCATATTCTTAAGGGCATGTTATCAAAAAATTTCCTTTCCCCATATAGCTCACTTTGCTTAACCATCCCTAAAAATAGGCCCAATTTTGCTAACTTCTTGAGGGTCCCAAGCGTCTCAGCTACACCACTGACTGCATTGCTGCAATCTCAATAATACAAAAAACCTTTCAGCAATGGGGATGCATGCTGGTCTGCACTTGTTGTAAAATCTTTTACTTTGTAACACTCAATTGCACCAAAAGTGTAGGTTTAAAATTCTTGGATGGTTTCAGGTTTGACCCTGTTAGTACTTGGCAAATCTGGTAAAAATAAGAAACTACCTCGTGTCCTGGTATCAACATCAATTTTTGTGGGTTCACTTTGAAAATGCCAAACATTGCATCTTTATCTTCCACAATGTCACTCATAGATTTGACAAAATCAAACATTCTAGTCCTCTCGTCTTTGTTTCTTAGTTTTATGATGGCTTGTGGCGTCTCATATCCACTAAATCTCATTATATTTTTGAGGAATTGGCATTTTTGTGGAAACATTTCCCACAATTTCTCTGGGATGGAATTGTCCTCAGGATGTAAGATTTGCTGCCGGAAAAAAAAATTGAGAATCTTTTGTTTATGACAAGATAAATAGTGTCCTTTTTGTATTTGCAGTCAATGTTGAAAGCACTACAGTATAAAAAAATTGGGTACAGATGCAGTTTAGGGGACACCTTTTTGCCATGTCATAAAAAGGCAACAAAATAAAACAATTTTTGAGCAAATGGGGATGATTTTGAACATTCTATTTTTAGAAAACAGATATTGATTTGTTCAATGCAGTAAAATCCTGTATTTTTTCTTTAATTTATTGGAAGCTGCTGCTCCCTAAACCCAAACACTGACATGGTTCCAGTCAGTGTGATTCAAATATTTCTTTACAGTACAAAAATTTTGTTGGACACAAAATAAGCACCAATTATTCATACAATTGTTCCAGTCAAAGGTATCCCTAAACTTCATTCTACCCAATAAATTGGTTTTTTAAAGATCCCTTGAGTATCTTTAAAGAAGCTGAAAATATGTTACCTTAAGACGGGCAACCTCTTCTCTAAGTTCCTCACATGATTGGCAATAGGGCAAAGAAGATGCATTGGAAACAAATGACATCTCACCTATAAAAAGGCAAAGTGTATCTTTATTCAAGTTGAAAGTTAACCCGGCCTGTTGATAAATAAATATAGTGCACATATTATCACAGGTAAAACCTTGGTGAAATTAGCCACTGGTGAAATTAGACACCCTGTGAAATTGAACGTGAAATTAGCTACCCCTTAATCAGGGAAACTGCTGATGTCTAATTTCACTATTAGTGAAACTAGTCATACTGTGAAATTGAATGTAGAATTAGTTGGTTGATGAAATAAAACAAAATTTCACAATAGATGAAAATAAGCAATAGTGAAATTGAACACTGAATTCTACCACACAAAAATCAGCCTAATTTCTCATGTGGTGAAATCAGACAAGAGTGAAATTCAATGGTTAATTTCAAATGAAAAATCTATTGTTCTAATTATCTTTGTTTTGGTGTTACATTGGGGAATTCAAGCCCCGGGTGGTCTGGGAACTAGTGTATTGTGGAAACTCTTTGTTCTAATCAAAGTTTAAATTTTGAAAAAAATTGACAGTTACAAGTTTGTTGGGCTAGGCTAAGGTTACTGAAAACTTCAGGAAGTGTCAGCAAGGAATACGTTGCAAATTCAATGCAAGAAGAGTGGAAATACTGGCAAAAAACTCATGAAGGCTTTAAGAAAGATGATATATCTGCAATAAAAGATAAGTATTGAGTTTCTAAATTTCAAATCTGTAAAAATTGGCTCATTTTTGTGCATCAATGCAAAGTAAATATTAGGCCCATACACCTTATACTTTTGTTTAATCCTTTATTTCAGACCAAGAAAAATATGGGATGTTCCTTAAAAAAGATCTGTGAAAGAAAACTGCTGGGATGTGTATTTGTCCTTGGGTAAGTGCATGCTTGATTTCACTTTGATATGCAAAAGAGACATTTTTTTCTTTTAAGATCCTTTAGGCCTATCAGAGATGTGATCAATGAAAGATTGGTAAGTATCGGAGTGGAGTATGCAAATGGTTTGATCATATATGATTTTTAAATACCAAAGGTTAGCTTGCAACTTTGTTAAACATTTTAAAATCTGTTCGTTTTCAGACTGATGCTGTCAACATGAACATCAAGCTTCAAATGATTACACGCTTTTTTTTATAAGGAACCTACCTCAAGGCCTAGTTCTTAAAGTTCCTTATTTTTGGGCCTCTTTTGAGGCAATTGTACTTCCAAAAGTTCCTTAATAGTTCCTTAATTTTAAGTGCACATACAGTGGTCTTAACAACAAAAGAGAGACATTTGCATGTGAGCAAGCTCGAGACTACTCAAAGAAACATTGGATACATGCTTAACGTACAATTTATGTGATTTTCGATTGCAAATGAATGGAACTGGCTTTCTAATTCTTGATTATTAGCAGTGATAAAAGTATTCAACATTCAAAAGTTCCTTAATGATTTTCTCTTTAGTAGTATAAGTTCTTTAAATTTTCGGGCCTTCTACATGTAGGTTCCTTATAAAGTGGTTCCTTATAAAAAAAAAAGCGTGTAACTCAACACCTCCTCAAGGAAAGCTCTTTTTTGGTGAAGACTCACGGAAAACATAGAACGTAAAAGGAACAATTTTAAAATTTTCAGCTCACAGTATATCTGAAACTTATTTTGTTGACTTAAATTTCGACTTGTAATTTAATTTTACATGAATTGTATTTCCATTTTTATGAGATGAATTGACATGTTACATAAAGTACTTTCTTGTTTCTTTGTCGTTTGCGTTGAATTTCACTAGCAGAGGAGCATAAAAATTATCTGCAAAATGCTGCATCTAATTTTACCACACTGCATAATTCAATGCTGAATTTCACTAGTTGGATTTCCGAAAATTGTTTGTAAAATCATGCGTCTAATTCTACTTGTAGTAGAATTGATTGTCGAATTTCACAATGTCTACCCCTGTGAAATTAGTCACGTCTAATTTTCAGCCCAAGCTGAATTCACCCCGAATTTCTGTTGAATTTCACAAGAATAAATTAAACACTGAATTTCACCACAGCGGCTGATTTCACAGTTAATTTCACACCAAATTCAACGGTGAATTTCACCAATGTTTTACCTGTGTATGGTGTAGAACAAAATAATAGGTAATGGATCCATATTCTTGTGATATTCAATTTAATTAAGCTTCAAGTTATTAGTAAGCAACAGGCGAGGTCTAACTAAACGTACAGTACGCTACCAAAATAAAAATATATAATGAATTAGAAGATATAGGCCTAGATAGATAGGCCTAAATCTTCTTTACTCACTTAAACTTTGACTGTCGTCTTCTTCAATCCCCGTACCTCCAATCGCGTTTTCAGTCATTTTCCAAAGTGAAAATACGTATACGTCTAACGTCGACTAAAATCCCTAATATATACTGTAAATGATAAATAAAAAACCTTTAAACAAACAACCATTGCAAATGTATGTTCTAACCACAACCACGTTGCTGTCGCACCTTTCACTTCACTTCAAGCGTGGACTTTCAGGCTGTGTTGTGTGCAAATCACCAACAGCAACAAAGTTTGATTCCGAGGCTGTCATCTCTGTCACTAACCCCGAGCCCTGCCACCCATATATTTTTACGATTTCCAAAGAAGATAAAGTAACTCGTAAATTGTCTGGTCGCATTTCCTGGGACATTTCGCATTTTTACATTCAAAAATTCATTAAAACAGGAAGATTAAAGAAATTTTGCTGAGATTTTCAGAGATTTATTGGGATTTATGAGATTTATTGGGATTTATGAGATTTATTGGCGTTTACTGGGATTTATGGGATTTATGAGATTTATAAGGATTTATTGAGATTTATAGAGAAAGTGTACGAGATTTATGGAGTGATTTACCCCTCGGTTGTGAGTCCAGCACGTTAACCACTGCGCTACAGAGACAACAATCTTATATGCTGTACACGGTTTTTTTTATAAGAAAGTGGTTTATAAGAAAGTAGTGCTCAACATCTTAAAAATTTAAGAAAGTTCAATACTGGATTCTTGAAACTTAAGAAAGTTCTGTTTTCTGTTTCCTTCTGTAATAAATGAATCTTTGATGCAATCTGTGGAGTTGCTTCATGTTAGTTTGAATTAGTGTTTATCACTATTGTGTTACTAACGTTAAACAATGTACAATTACAATTACAATTATACTTTCACTCCTAATGTTCTGTGTGTTACTTTTGCTCTTCTGTTCAGTCGCTCTTCTTGCTATTAAACGAGTCTAATGATTATTTTCTTCGAAAAACGTGGTATTTGTGCAATGTATACAGTGCCTTGAACTGCGCATTCTTAGAAATACTGCATTCCAAAATTTTTGCTAAGAAAGTCACAAGAAAGTTTTGGTACTGAAAACATGAAATATCTAAGAAAGTTTCAATACTGTACTGGCCCAAAAAATTTTCTTATAAAAAAAACTTGTGTCATAATATAATAATAATAATGGCAATGATGATGATGACGATTATTATTCATTTATTTATCATGATTATAATGACGATGATCATTATGATAATGATGATTATTTGATCTCTTTAACAATGATAGACTTCATTGTTGACAACGAAAGCAAGTTTGAGGGGTTTTATGCATGAAAATTCAGCTTTTTCAAACCAAATTGACTTTGACGGGAAGATATTATTATGGTCATAAGCCTCTGACCAAAATCCGTCTGGTGAGATCTTAAAATATGGTTACAAAGTTCGTAGAATCTTTTATCTCTTTGACGTTAATTAGTCTGAGAATTTGGATTTCACAAAATCATTTTGTATTAACAGTTTCTGCGACGCAAACGGACTTGGTCCGGGGGGCACTTGACCAGATTTTCGTTTATAGGGGCGTGCGCTCCCAGCTCCCCAGTTTCGAAATATCCCCATTTTTATACCAGTTAAAGTTCTATAAAGCCATACCAGAATTATTAAAATGTTTCCCGTTTCTCATACAAAAATCATTAAAAGGATACCCTTGCAGGTGGCACGTCCCAGTACCCAAAATATAAGCAGTGCCCCCCGGCAAATCTACATAAACGCCGCGCAAATTCCACATGAAAATCGGGTGAGGGGTTGGAGTTGTGAAGGAGCAGCCTGTAATGCGAAGGAGGAAGTAACATCTTATTGTTCTCATCTCATTTCCATTGAATTGATGTGTTTACGTTTATTATTTAGCATCAGGTCTTGAGAGAGTAGCAGAGGTGAAAGTGAAGTGTTGTCAGAAAACAAACAGTTGTTTCGTGATCTGATATTTCTGATAAAATTCGCAAAGAACAGATGAAGCTCTGTACAAATAGAAATCTTTATCGCATACCTTTGTGAGTTTTAGACTGGCAGTATGATGAGGTGGATTATAACCGCAGGCTAGAAATCTAGGCCCAAACTGTGAGTTCTTGAATTTCTTATTTGGCTTCCTACAAAGAAAACAGAATCAATAAGCGAGAAAGTCTTACTTGGGAAATTGGAGTAATCAAACAAAATGGAGAGCTTGCAGTTTGATGAGGGAAACTTGCTTATCGCAGGAAACACAGACGGTGACGACAGATCGAAAGAAAAATGTCTTGGCTCATGCCCAGGTCAAAATCTCGTACAAAGATGCTTTCAAATCTTCAAGATAATAGTAGCAAAGATCTGGAATATATACATTATAGCAAATACTAAATCATGGTCTGCTCTGTTGCTTTTGTTATTAGTAATCGGAGTAAACCTTGCGCTGTTTTTCATCGCAGTAGTCACACACCCCGTTCAAGTTGACTATTCTCTGAATGCTTTTGAAGTACCAGGTCATAAAGCATCGAAAAAATTAGAAAGTTTGATTGCTGCTAAAGAAGATCAGACAAAAGCTCGGCAGGAAGACAATGCAAAAAGGAGATATGGTAGAAACACAAACCCTGAAGTTGTTTTGAATTCTCAATACAGACAGAAATGGAAGCTTGATATTATATATTTAGCCAAGGATCATAATGTGTTCACTAAAGATAAACTTGAATATATTCATAAAATCGAAAAGAATCTTATGAAGCAAGAAAAGTTCAAAGATTTTTGCTGGAAGACTAAGAAAGCATATGATGATGATGAGCTGAGAAAAGAAGTCAATGGATGCATGCCTCCAAATTCTTTAATTGACTTTTTCTTCAGGACAAATCGTTTTGACGGGCAAGGCAAAGATATATCTGACATAAAAACAACCTTGGATTTTCTCCTGACAAAATTATCAACTTTCTGGTATGTCGATGAGAGATTTGGGGCCGATAATAGAAAGAGTAAATTCATGAGAAGTCAAGTAAATTTTGGGATTCCGCTGAAGGGGTATACATTGGAAGAAGCAAGTGTGAAGAAGCAGCACCAGATTTTCAAGGATTTTCTTGTGAAATTTGTTGAGCAACTCGGAAAGGCATCATCAGAGTAAGACTTCTTACTTCAAGACTTTATGATATGAAGATTATATTTTCCCCCTACCAATCCATCCCTCTGCCGCACCATTGATAACCCACTTGTGAGTTTAACCCTCTTGTTTAGAGACATTCGTCAGAGCCATAAGCCTTTCTCTGTGAAATTAAATCAGGAAGTTTTTTTATTCTAAAATATTGCAATATTTTGCAAGGCTATTTCTCAGCTGTGGCAGACATTATCAAATTATTTAAGGTCAATGATTGACCATAAGATAATGTGCTCAGTCAATCTTGCTCAGACAAGATACTTTATGAAGCAAAGAGTTCTGAGTTCAGAGCTTATTGTATATTCCACAGATTAATATTTATGAGCTCATTTGTCCCTCAAGAGGCATGAGGGTGCAGAATAGAGTGTGGATATTTAGAAATGTTTTGGGTCCTGTGTCCAACCTGGGAAAGCTGGCCACACCACTGCCCCACATACCGTCTGCTGCAGATCAAGCTTCCCAATTGGCTCAAGTACTACTTTGAAGGTGCTGTGGCGTCGTGGTGTAATCCAGCTGACTCGTGGTGTCAGAAGCTCAGTGTGGTCAGGGTTCGAGCCCAGCCACAGTTAAGCGTCACAGCCAGGGTCAAGGTCTCGATTAGTTAGCCTACTACTGAGATCCTAGCGACTGGCGCTAAAACACCATTTCACCTTCACCTTCACCTTTTATAATCCATAGCTTTACGACATGTTTTCTCGTGTTATAGTATGCCCTTTTTGTATCTCTTGCAGCCAAGTAACTGTTCTATATGGAAGCCCAGAGATATATGATTATGAAATAAAGAGCACCTTCATTCATGATGTGCTTTTAGCATCTGTCAGCTTTGGACTAATCATGATACTGCTATTCTTATTGACTTCATTCTCACTATGGCTGACAATATTTGGAGTTCTTACATTTGTCTTCAGTATACCTTTGGCATACTTTTGCTACCGTGTTTTACTTGGGATAAAATCAATTGGAATTCTCACTGGAACAACTGTATTTGTTATCATTGGCATTGGAGTTGATGATGTCTTTGTTTTTATCAATGTTTTCAAGTTAGTATTTTGGTATCAGTTTGGTTGTCAAATTTTCAATTATTGTTATCATCATGAGTATGATCATCATCATCATTACCATCATCATCACCACCACCATCATCATTATGACCGTTATTGTAAAATCATTATCATCTAATCATCATTATCATCATTTTCATCACAATTACACATCATCATCATTGATCATCATCATCATTGATCATCATCATTGATCATCATCATCATCGATCATCATCATTGATCATCATCATCATGATCACCACCACCACCATTATGATCATAATCATCATCATCATCATCATCATCATCACCATTTTCACCATTGCTGTCCAATTGTGATTATTGGCATCATCTTTAATACGATCAATGCACTCATCTTCATCATCACTCTGATTGATCATCATCATAATCGTTCATAATCGTAATCATCATCAAAATCAATAATCATCTTTCATCATCATCATCGTAATGATCATCATCATTCAATACATAATACTCTTATGCAACTATTTATTTTCTAGGCAAGCTATTCATTTGAAAGACATAAGAGAGCGAATGAAGCACTCAATCCTTACTGCAGGAAAAGCAACGTTTTTCACATCATTTACAACCGCCGCTGCTTTTGGTGCTAATATTTTATCTAAAGTACCTGCCGTTCATGATTTTGGCCTTTTCACGTGCATTCTTGTGATGACCTGTTGGCTAATGGTGTTACTACTTATGCCACCTTCCATATTCTTATGGCAACGATGGTTGATAAAATGCGAGATGTGTATGTGTTTGAAATGTTGTTGCAAGAAGTCACGAGAAGGTACCGTCTCTAGACTCATGTCTAAATACAGCGTTTTTCTTTCAGGAAACGTCCCGGCAACGTTTACAACGTTTCTCTAAGGTAAACGTTGGTTGAACACGACAATCTAATGAATACGGAATGAAATGAATAGATTATGAATACGGTACAAAAATAATACGGTATATATCGTCTAAAGTATTTATGATTTCATAACAGGTTGACAGAAAATACTGCGTCGATGTCCATCCGTTATGAAATCATATTAGATATGGGTGTCTCATGCTAGCGAATCTTTACACACTGCTGTGGTTGATACGCACTACTTTGGTGGTATATTTTGCGTGTAAACGAGGTCTTACTGTGTTACGTGTCTTAGTGATTTGGCCGTATTATAACGTGCTTGGGGCTTTAAAATCGTTTGCTTCCGGGACTCCAACTAGTTGAAGCTATTAATGTTGGCTCTGGGCAAACGACCAAACATTTTTGGACAAACATTTGAAATTTGTTTTTCAAGCAAAATGTTTGACCGTTTGGCCACGTCCAAAAACATTGCTCGTCCAGCATTTTTTGAAATTTTTGAAACAAAAAATTTTTTGAAATTTTTTAAAAACATCACGCCATAAATTTTGCTTATTTTTGCTTGTCAAGCAATGTTTGATCGTTTGGCCGCCTTACCAACATTGCTTGTCAAACATTTTGCAACATTTCACCACTTAGCAACATTTTTCAGCAACAAGGTGTTCGTGCTTGTGCATTAGCAATAACATCGTTGTTGGACATCAATGCGTTTGGACGTGGCCAAACGGTCAAACATTGTTGTGAAGCTAATTTTAAATGTTCGACCAACAATGTTTGATTGTTTGGCCAGGGCCTTAGGGACCTAGTGTGAAGCAGGCTTTTCATTTTGTCTCACTAACCCGAATCGTTCTCTACATAGGTGAAAACCTCATCGAAAATGAAGAAGTTGACGTCTCATTTCGTCCAGCACAGCAAGAATATGAAATGGGTAGCATTTCACAGGATGCAGCGAATACAAATGAAAGTCTCAACAAACAATCACCAGAGTGCTGCACAGTGACAAACTTACTAACAAAATTCTTGGATAGATTTGTTGCTACCCCCGTGATTAAAGGTCGATTCATCATAGTTGTTCTGTTTCTTGCCATAACTGCCGGGTCAGTAGGTGTTATAACAAGGCTAAAAACAGCCTCAGGTCGTCCAGAGCTGTTCGCTGCAAACAGTAACCTTCAGAGGGTATTGAACATCAAAATGAACCTAAGCAGTGAGTCTATTGATTGTAATTCGTGTAATGAAGTCCTCAGTGAAGTTTATCCGGGAATTGCCTATCAACCGCTGGTCAGAAGAAGTGTTGGCGTCGATGATACTGCTGTAAGCTTTCAAGATTCTGAAACAGCGCTGAGAAGGGATTTCGAGGATCTGGCGTCGATGAAAAGTCGTGTGCATCTTTACGACCGTTTAATAAGAAGTTTGGAGGATGGAAAACCGGGAGAAAGAAAGAGCCATCAGCGTGATTTAGCGACAGAGCCTTCGATGGATGGCAAGGGTAAGTGAATTGACTTGATGCAACCGTTATTTTTCACTCAAAGCCATGATTACCCGATGGGGCAAGTGTATATTGGGTACTATGGATGTGCCATATTCTCAAGGGCATCTGTTTTCGCGATTCTGGAAACATCTTTTCTAGTGTTCGCCATTCATTACAAATATACTCTTCTTTACAGATATTCATGTTACAACTGCCATAGCGACCACCAAGAAGCCTACTACAATCCGACCAACTACCCCACCACTCTGTCCAAAACCATGTACTCCTGTAAAGAGACCAGTTCTTGATAAAAACGCAATGGTCTTTGTTGTATTTGGTATCAAAGGCGTTGATCGCAGTAGTGTCACAGGAAAGCATGTTATTGGCGATGTGGTATGTATCCATTAAGTCGTTGTTGTTGTAGAGGTAACGCGCGAGCAAAGCGAACAATATTGGGGTACAAGACAATTTTCAAGACTAACCCTTAGGGTATTAGAAACCGTGTATATACAGTATTAAGATGGAAAAGAAAAACAACGCTAAAATTGCTCTACAAATATTGTTTGACCGTTTGGCCACGTCACAAAACATTGCTCGAAAAGCAATAATAAGCTGAATTTGTTGCCTAATGTGCTACTCATGCACTTCGCCCTGCCCAAACGATCAAACATTGCTTATCAAACATTTGAGATTTGCTCTACAAACAATGTTTGACCATTTGGCAATGTCACAAACCTTTCTCTAAAAGCAAGAATAAGCTGAAGTTGTTACGCAATGTGCTTCCCATACACTCCTTTTAAGGCCCTGCCAAATTGATCAAACATTGCTTATCAAATATTTGAGATTTGCTCTACAAATAACGTTTGACCGTTTGGCCACGTCACAAAACATTGCTCGAAAAGCAATAACAAGCTGAATTTGTTTCGCAATGTGCTACTCTACATTCACTTCTTTTAAGGCCCTGCCCAAGCGATCAAACATTGCTTATCAAACATTTGAGATTTGCTCTACAAACAATGTTTGACCATTTGGCCACGTCACAAAACATTACTCGAAAAGCAAGTAAAAGCTCAAATAGTTGCGCAATGTTTCTGAAATAGTTCAACAACACTTTTTGCTTGACGCAAGCAACGCAAGCAATCAATATTTGACACGCGTAGTTTCACTACGTGGCAAAACGGTCAAACATTTTACCTCGCATGCAAATTTCAAATGTTTGACCAACAATGTTTGATCGTTTGGTCAGAGCCTAATATTTAACAGTTTACAATTGATTGATTTTTTTCGTCTTCAGCCTTGATTTAACGTCACTGTTTTTCTGTTCGTAGGGAACCCCCATTTACGATGATAGGTTTACGATGAGTGGCACTAAACTTTCCGTCGTCGCTTCAGGTGCATTGGTGAAAGCCCTTTGCAAAATATGCAATGCATTTCAGTCTAATAAAGAGTTAGTTACACCTGGTGGTGCTGACTGCTTTCCAAGGCAAATGTACAGGCAGTTGAAGATATATCGATACAGCGAATGTCAGAATTTGACAGAACCGAATTATGCTAATAAGCAGGTGACGCTAAGCATGATTGGCTTGATTCATGGAAAGATTAAATGGATGGCCATGGCATTTGAATCGGTGAGCTTTGTCACTATGATTTGATTCTGTGATAAGATTGTATTTTAGGCCCCGTTTACATTATGCCGGTATGAAATGAATGCGGAACACTGTATAAAGTTTTTGATTTTTTTTCAGACAACATACACTGGAAAGTCAGCGTTTCAAGTGGCAGAAGATTACGCGAGATGGGAAAACTTCACAAAACAAGTTCTCAATCAACCTGATATCCCAGAGATGTTGAAAAGTGGTTTTCAAACCAGTTATTCATGGGTGAATATGTTCTCTGAGATCATCGCTGTCAATGGTGCCATATATGGCATAACAATGTCCCTCATCTTATGTCTCGCTTCTGTCGTCGTTTTCACTGGCAATTTCAGGCTCTCGATGATTGTTTTCGTGACAATCGGAGGTTAGTGGTTTCTAAGTTTTGGTTTTATCCGTTAGGTTCTACCGTAAAAGCTCTATTTAGCCCCCGGGGGCTCATTTCATTTTGGAAGTTTTTGAGGGGGGACTTATTAGAGAAGGAGGCTTATTAGAGAGTAGGGGCTTATCAATTATGCATATTTTGTTCTTTTTTGTCAAGACGAATGCAACAGAAATTAAAAAATGAAACTTTTCCGTGAAAAGAAAGTTTCAACCTAGATCACATGAAATTTGTAGTTACTAGTTGTTTAAGACGCAAGTTTTGGATATCAAGAGTGTTATAACTTAATTTCATTTAATTTCGTACGTTTACTCATGAACTTCAAGTGGCCAAAATAAGATGGGGGCTTAATAGAGAGGAGGGGCTTATTTCAAATTTTCACTTGAAAAGGGGGGGCTTAATAGAGAGGGCCAGAGGGGGGCTAAAAAGAGAGAGATGTGGCTTAATAGAGCTTTTAAGGTATTGAGTGACAAATCTAAAGTAGGGTAGCGTAAAGTAGAGACTCGTATGTAGTTACCGCATTTCCTCGAATAAGCACTGTCCCTGGAATAAGCACCCTTTTTGTATTGAGGTGCCTGTCAGGTTGGCCTCTGGCAACCCTTTGATAGTGTATGTGATAGTGTATGTGCAAGCTCTTGATGGGATGAATAAAGGGACACCTTTTGCCAGTTGCTGAAAAGCTTACTTTTGGTCAGAACGATAGTCTATTCATTAGTTTTTCAAATAATTACTACTAAACTTATTACATTCGTTGTAGTCTACGCTCCTCCACACTACACCACCCCGCTCCAGCTACTCTGAGGAAACAGCTGTATGTTGTTGTAGTTGTTAGAAGCTGTTTCCGAAAGAGTGGGAGGAAGGTAATAAGTCTACTATTTGAGACGGATTTTTAAATCAACGCAATGAGCGCTTACTTGAGGGCATACCGTAGTTTATTTGCCGCCGGTACGAGTGCCTAAACCCGTTGGCGATGATTAACAAGCATTTGCGGCCTGGGAACGATTATTAAGCGTTTTAAGAGGACTATTTAGACTCTACACCAAGCTCAGTTCTGCTCATAAAATCTAGACCAACAACAACAACAAGTTACACTGAGCAGCTTTCTGACAACAACAACAACTAAAGATGGCAGCTGCGATAACTTGGCCTCGTGTAGTAAGTTTTAGGACTATTGTGGAAATTTTACAACAGTTCGAAATGTAAAAATCACATTACAAAAATGGTCGGAAATATGCTGCAGTGGAAATGATAGGTCGGATCATGTTTACTTCGTCGTGGAAGAGAAGAAAATGTTTTTTAAGTATTGCGTTTGACGCGACTAAAATAAAACCCTAAAAAACGGTTATAAAATATGAATATAGGCATTATATGTTGCTTAGCAACCCAGTAACTTGTCAAACGTGTATTTATGCCATGCCACTCACATGTGTTTTATCATGTGACTTTGATATAGATAATGATTGGTTGTCGTGTTGTCACAGCTGTCATAATAGTTTCAGTCCTTATCTTTCTCGCGAACAAAGAACTGATATGATTAAGTCTCAGTCGTCATGTTTGGTAGGCCTGTCTGATCTGACTTTTGTTTGTAGCAAGTTGCTTTTAAAAATTAATCATTTTGTCACATACTAACTCCATTAATGTGGAAAGGTAGATAAAGCTATCTTAAATAATTCATGGACTTAAGATAAGACTGTTTAGCGTGAGCTGTCTCGAGCTGTCTAGTGTTTTGTTAAGACGTTTTAATTTCATAAAGTCTATATATTATAAAGTCTATATAGATTTTTCCACAAGTGGCGTACCACAGTAGATGGGATTCGAACCTGGACTGCATGATCAGAGAGTCAACGGCGTTTCCACTGAGCTTTAGAGCTCAATGAAATCGCCGAGTAACTCTCTGAGTCATACAGCCCAAGGCTGTCCTCCCGTTGAGCCTTCGTCAGCACTAAACATATTTGTACATATTAATATATCTATAAACAATGACGCTGAAATGAAAGAATACGGCCTAAAATTTGAATTCGCGCACTTCAGGAAAATTCCCTTATTTCTGACTGTATTCCTTTAAGCTTTGAAGCCCTCGAAAGGGTCCATATGATTTTCATTTTGTGATTTCGTGATCATAGAGGAACCCGGACGGGTTGGAAGTTATTTCACATTCTTCAAGTTTCAACCAGAGAGGGAATATGGTCAGTGGTGTAGCGGGCGTAAACAGCACCCGGTGGCAGACACGAATCTTGCGCCCCCTTACATTCCATTTGTTGTCACATTTTTTATCAAATATGATTTTTTATATCTCCACTTATTACAAAATGTTACAATTTTGCCCCCTATGACTTTGCATCTGGGGCACTTGCCCCTCCCTGCCCCCCTCGCTACGCCACTGAATAGGGTTACTTTTCCTTTACTGTTTTTTTTTTACTTTTCTTTACGTTTTCTGTATCAATTCTCGCTATCAGGATAAAGCAAGGATAAAAGTTAAGATTCGACACGTGTATCTTGCTGTTATGTTCTCAAAGCGACCTATTTTCAAACTAGCCTGTCTTTTTTCAGGTGCCTTGTCGCTTGTTGTCGCCCTGTTCTATTTTATCGGATGGCGATTGGGTGCGATCGAAGCTATATCATTGTCGATTCTTGTGGGAACTTCTGTCGACTATACCATTCATATTACAGAGGGATATGTAATGGCTTCCAGAATTGAAGATCTCGATGGAATGACGAATAAGGTAATTCACGATTGTTTCTTATTGGCTACTATCACAATAAGCCTCTTTCAATTCGCGGTACCTTTTCATCAAAAAAGAGGTATGCTGTGATATGTGGAAGCTTTTCCTTCTCACAACACCATGTTTGAACCCTTTTTTGCCCAAGTCTCTTGTATCCTATTACACGCTTTTTTTATATAAAGAACCTCTTTATAAGGAACCTTATACTACTAAAGAGAAAGTCATTAAGGAACTTTTCAATGTTCAGTGCTTTTATCGCTGCAAATAATCAAGAATTAGAAAGCCGGTTCCATTCATTTGCAGTCGAAAATCGCATAAATTGTACGTTAAGTATGTAGTATCAATTGTTTCCTTGAATAGTCTCGAGCTTTGCTCACATGCAAGTGTCTCTCTTTTATTGTTAAGACCACTGTATGTGCAGTTAAAATTAAGGAACTATTAAGGAACTTTTTGAACTAAAAGATTGATTGGAGAAAAAATTGCCGCAAAAGAGGTCCAAAAATAAGGAACTTTAAGAACTAGGCTTTGACGAAGGTTCCTTATAAAAAAGCATATAGCTCAACAGAGAGAACCCAACACGCTACATCACTTAATTACAACGTATTTCAACCAAAATCAAACCAAACATTACTTAAAAAGTTTATCTTCTTAATAATTGTTCCTTAGACTATAATGACCCAGTCTTAGCTACAGCATAACCACCATCATAATCATAATAATCATCATCGTCATCGTCATCATCATTATCATCATCATTATCATTATCATTGTCATCATCATCATCATCATTATCATTACATGATTATCAACGCCATCATCGTCATCATCATCATCATCATCATCATCATCATCATCTTCATTATCACTATCATTATTTTTGTCATCATCATCATCATCATCGTCACCATCATCATCATCATTATCATTACATGATAATCAACGCCATCATCGTCATCATCATGATCATCATCATCATTATCATTATTTTTGTCATCATCATCATCATCATCGTCACCATCATCATCATCATTATCATTACATGATTATGAACGCCATCATCGTCGTCATATACCACCACTTACATACCTGAAAGTCGTAGTATTATAAGTATAAATCATAACCATCATTACTACATACAATACGCTTTACACATTATTATTGCCTTCTATTACAGGAGATTCGATTCAAGCGTGCTCGCCTTGCTCTAAGTCACATTGGCGTATCAATATTCAGCTCTGCAATAACAACACTGATCGCTGCAATTCCATTATGCCTAACATCAATACGACTGTTCTCTAAATTTGGTGAAATCCTTGCTATCAACACTGGAGTCTCTATCCTATACACATTGACTATATGCGTGAGTCTGCTATGCATTTTTGGACCAACACGATATCGAGGCTCGGTTAAGTCTCATATTGTGGCGTTATTTCTTGTTTGTGCAATCATCGGCAGTTGTGTGCTCGTTCTGTATCTTTTAAGTGTTTATGGCAGTATAAGTATTCCAGGACCAAATGGAGGTCAGTTGTTTCATTAGGGTACAGCAGATTATATTTCGCTGCGAGTTGAGTTAGGCAAGGGCCAAACCATCAAACATTGCTCGTCAAACATTTGAAATTTGCTTGAAAAAAAAAACAAAATATTTGACCATTTTGTCAGTCGGTTAATACCATATCTACACCATCTACACCATTTCACATTGTCATCGGGGCATTTTGACATGATGATACCAGAATGGTGATACGTTTTTGGGTTAGGTTCCGAGGCCTATTTGATGAGGCGGGTTTAGGGCGTGGCCTAAGTGTGGTGACGTCACGGTGACGTCAAGAAGGTAAAAAGTGTGCCAAAGTTTAGGCCCATTTTTGTTTTTCTGGCGCTTTTTTTTCTACAAGGCTGGTACCCCAGATTTTACGATGGATTTACCTTTAAGTATGGCGCATGATTCTAGAATGTTTTGAAGCCTAAATGTTTTGAAGTTTTTCAGTATCATTGCTAAGCGAATTCTGATTGTCGATCAATGTTTGTGACCTGCCTTGAAAACATCGCTTTGAAAAGCGTTTCTTTAATGTTTGGCCAACAATGTTTGATTATTTGGCCAGGACCTTAGACTGACATGTGACAAGCATAAAATGTCTTGGAAGTTTTCAATATCATTGCTAAGCGAATTCTGATTGTACATGAATGTTTGTGACGTGGCAAAATGGTCAAACATTGCCTTTGAGAGTGTGTCTAAAATGTTAGGCCAACAATGTTTGATTATTTGGCCAGGACCTTAGACTGACATGTGACAAGCATAAAATGTCTTGGAAGTTTTCAATATCAATGCTAAGCGAATTCTGATTGTATATCAATATTTGTGACGTGGCAAAACGGTCAAACATTGCCTTGAAAAGCGTGTCTTAAATGTTTGGCCAACAATGTTTGATGTTTTGGCCAGGACCTTAGACTGACATGTAACAAGCATAAAATGTCTTGGAAGTTTTCAATATCAATGCTAAGCGAATTATGATTGTATATCAATGTTTGTGACGTGGCGAAACGGTCAAACATTGCCTTGAAAAGCGTGTCTAAAATGTTAGGCCAATAATGTTTGATTTATTGTCTAGGGGCCTTAGACTGACATAACCCCTAAAGAGGATGTCACAATGCACTCCTTGGGTCACCATGTTCGCGAATTCGTGACAGCATGTCACGACTTTCTTTCCTGTGGCGTATCTTAACAGGGTTCTATACGATCGCGGACAGAAGTCTTTTGGCTATTTCTATAGCATCTGCTAAGGGTAAAGCAGAGGCAATACCCTCCAACTTAATTTTGTTGATGTCAAGTTGCGATGGAAAGGGACTGAAAAATCATGCACCAACCAAATAATTTCCAAAATTGTGCTTAGAAGAACTTATAATGTTAGATTCTTGAAGTTGAGTCGTCGATTGCCTAAAAAGAGCTCGAAAAGTCAAGTTGTACCGGTCCCGTGGTATACCTTAGTTTTGATTGTTTTAACCCCTTGTTACTTGCTAACAACGAATTAAGTTAAGATTACATCAGGGTATACTTTAGTTTTGATCGTTAACGCCTTCTACTTACAACGACTTAAGTTAAGGTTACATTGGGTATACTTTTGTTCTCATTGTTAAAACCTTGTTAGTTAACAATTAAACGCGACTAAGATTGTTTAGCTACCTGACTGCTGCAGTTTTTCGAAAAAAAGGCTTGGTAGAAAATCTGAATTAATAATGAATTAATTAATTAATTGACTAATGTATTTCTAAAAATGAAAAAAAAAATATTTTGGCATTAAGTTTTTTTCTATTTTTAATTACCAATGGCGTGGTTAGCTTTGAAAAAACTTAATTTCATATGTTATTCCATTTTTCCATTCAGTTAAGTAACTGGAATATCCATCCGATAACATTTTCGAATCCCCGTGACCTTTTTAGGGCTTTTATACCCTACACTTTATATATGTAGATGGTTTCAAATGCATATGCCTAAGGGGAAGCGTTTTCATTGTTTTCAAAGACTCAAGGGAATCAAAATCGTCCATTGTCGTTGTTACTCGTATGTTCTTAGCAGTCAAAATATGGACATTTTCCAGAATTGACCCTCAGTTGTTTGGAATTATTTTTACGTAAACATTACAAAATGCACATCAGAAAATAGAAAGCTGAATTTAAAAGCAGAAATAGTTTCTTACTTTTTGTTTTACTTCTAAAGAATTCCTAAAGAAGAGTTTCTTAGTTGCCTTTTAGATACTGAATTGTATATCCAAAGATATTTTTTGTTAGATACACATTTTGCTAGATGCAGACTTAAGAAACGAAAACTTGACTTTGCTACCTTTTTTCCATTAAACAAAAAATTTTGTAGACTTTCTAGAGAAAACATCGCTTTTAGAAACAGCATTCATCCGCATTCATCATCCATTTGAAAGCTTCAGTCTTGATGAATCGTAGCTAGGTATTTTGTTGGTCGAATATTTCTAATTAGACACATAGGATTTGAATTAAAACACAACCACAGACAAATTAAGTAACACAACAAACCTCGAAATTAATGTTTTCTTTTGATATGCATTTCTTTCAATGAAAATTTGCCCAGTCAATTTCGCCATGTCCCTCGCCTCAGCCATTTTGTGAAATGTTTTGGACCTTCTCGTCCACGTGCGTTCCCGCTCACGTATGTCGATTTATTCTGTGGCGGGAAACAGCGAAATGGGGCCTGGGTTCGAGTTTAGGATCGGAACATTTAGGTATCTATTTTTTCGACTGTTTTTACGTTATTTGTTTTATTTTTAAATTTCTTTACTTTTAGACTTTCATAAGACTTAGTGTCTGTTAAAATTCTACAATATGCAATGTTTTGACCTTTAAATCTAAAATATTAAGCAAGCTTTGTATTGTTGAATAGTAAAAAGATATTTTAGTGCATTAGCTACATATAAGTTTAGGTTTCAAACATTAAGTATTTAGATATAGTTTTTCTTTTAATTTTCAAGTTTGATTTGGAAGTTTTATTTATACTCGAGTGATATTTGCAATGAACTTTAACCAATACCTAACCATATCTGCGATTTTAGTGGCAAGGAATTCTTAAGGCCCATTTCCACTTCGTTCGCATTCGCTGTTCGCCGTTCGCTAGCCATCAAAAAAGGCGTATTTTTACGAAGCATTTTTGATTTCCGCTGCAAGTCAAGCTCAAGATTTCGAAAACGTTTTACTTTGTTTATCGCCTAAAATTGATCACGAAGACTGTATTCTGTTCGCAAGCAAGCGGCGAAATGCAAATTCGCTAGCGAACAGCGAATGCGAACGAAGTGGAAATGGGCCTTTAAATGTTGATTTTTAAAAGCGAAGAGAAGGACCGAAGGTTATCTTCCTATAAAGTTCCTGCACGTACACGTTTTTTATTTTATAAGAAACCCGACTCGGGGCCTAGTTCTAAAAGTTTCTTAATTTTTTGCCCAATTTTAGTTCTAAAAGTTTATTAACAGTTTCTTATTAAATGGAAATAAATTGCAGTAAAAACGAAAAAAAACCTTCTTTGGGATACAGTATTGCTGACAGCCACACTGGTGCGCAAAATCGCACGGGAATGCTTGAGAACCAGTTGAGAACTAATTACCACCGCCACAATTGTGAAACCAGTATGTTAGAAAACTGACACAAAAATTTCTAAAGTTTCTTAACTCCTTCCTCGTAGTTCTAAAAGTTTCTTAACTTTTTGGGTGTCTAGTTCTAGGTTTCTTATAAAAAAACCGTGTATACTATCAAAAGAGTGTTACGGACCAATCTGATAGCCAAAGGAGGATGCTTAGTCGCGGGAGGGCGCTTTTTCCAGTAAATACGGTACATCACTACACCAATGACGCTGCCCCTGTTTAATTATTCTAATAGGATCCATCCAGTTTTTAACCCACCCAATTTCAAACTGATAAATATTTATCAAAGTGCATACTCGACATTATTGAGCAAATGTGCAAGGATTGCACCCAAAATTTCACACCAAACTAACATCTAGAAAATTACATCAAGACTTATATTTTCTACTCGATTTTAGTGCTGTCTGTTTATCAGTCAGTTTTCATTGGCACCGGCAGCAAATCAAAGCATTGGGGCAGAAGCAATTAATTCAGGGAAAACAGTGTGGAAATTCGTAAAAAATTCGCCCATGTTTGCTAAGGCTAGGGGCAGTTGCTGCCCCCAACGACCCTGGGCTTTCAGCACCCAAGTCTATTTTCAAACCAGAAATAAGAGGCTTCATTGAGTCACGCTTTAAAATTTCAACATTGCCACGTTTGCTACCAAATCACCTATAACAAGATTTGTCTTTATATAATTTATTATTATTAGAGTAGTGCAGTAACAGTTATTATGTATGCAGTTATTTTTCCAAAGCAATTGAATATGTGATGGCACTGACTGTCTTTATTTCACCTTGTTTTCTCCGAGAGCCAGGAGAGGCCTGGGGGAGGAGCGCAGGAGGGTTTGGTGGACTATAAAAAGGTGCTTCTGCGCAAGCGCCATGCTCATCTCTGCATCGCACAGGGTATAATCGCATCATGCGATAACTCTACTAAAAAAAAAGAAACTAGAAACTTGGTCCATAACCTGGGTTTCTAAGGTTTTGGATTATTAAAAAAGTAAAAGTTTCTTGACTTCCCAAAATAAAACTCATTTTATTTGCTGAAAAACTTCTATTCCATTCAAGGACAGCTTTATTAAGGACAGCTTGATTTTCACGAAATGGGCTTGTGTAGTTTCTTTCACTCTGGTGCTTGGTTGCTGGGGGGTTGGAATAGGCTGGGGGGCGGGACAGCATTAAGGAATGTAATTGGCGGGGGTCAAAATAAACGGGGGTTGGAATTTGTTTGAAAAGCTGTGATGCAGTTTTGAGAGTCCCTAAAGTACATATAGGCTTAGGCAATCAATATTTTTAACAAATAGTGTCTGAGTGAATTTTCATATCAAGAACGTCGCAGTTATACAAGTAAGTAATGTCGACACCAATTTTAATGCAAATCTTAATGAGCAGGGGTCACAATAAGTGCGGGGGGTTAGACAAAATTAATTAGAAGCGGGATGGCGATTAGGCACCTAAGAATAGGAGGTCTTGAAAAATGCACGTAACTATAATAGAATAATATCAAAGAGCAAAAAAGTGGTAAAGCAAGATATTATTTTAAAAATACCATTGATATAGATCTTGTTCGATTAATACCCTTCATAAGTAGCTTTGCAAAAATCTATGTACAAAATAATCTTGCTTTCTCTATTATTCTAAAAATATCTCATAAGTTAAGTTTTTTGGCATTTGTAGCCGTTTCTAATCATATATAGACCTCGCCTACCTCATTTGTTATTGACAAACTAACATGCGCACGCCTCATGCTAATGAATACAGTATGGAATGAAGATGCTAATGAATACAGTATGGAATGAAGATGCTAAGGAATACAGTATGAAATTAAGATGCCAGTGAATACAGTATGAAATGAAGATGCCAATGAGTGCAGTATGAAATTAAGATGCCAATGAATGCAGTATGAAATGAAGATGCCAATGAATACGTTGCTAAATGAACATGCCAGTGAATACAGTGTGGAATGAAGATGCTAATGAATTTAGCATGAATTTGATATGAAGATGCTTACGAGAACAGTATGAAATTATAATGAAGATGTTAATGAACATGAAAAGTAGATTCTGATGCTAATGAATACAGTATGAAATTAAGATGCTAATTAATACAGTACGGAGTGAAGATTCTAATGAATGCAGTGTGAAACTAAGATGGTAATGTATACGGTATGAAATGAAGATGATAATTTAATACGATATGAAATGAATATGTTAATGAATATGATACCAGATGAAGATGCTAATGAATACAGTATGAATGAAGATGTCAATGAATACGACACGAAATTAAGATCCAGAGAAATACGGTATAAAATGAAGATGCTAAAACAGTACGAATGGAAGACGAAATAATTATCGTGTCCAAGAAAGATGCTAATGAAGAAGGAAGTCACTTGACTGAAGGTTGAAATATGAACCTTCAAATTCTTGAAAAACATCGGCCCCAAAGTTCAATTTGGTAAATTTGGTAAGTTATGTAATATGACAGACGGTGTGCTTGACGAGGAAATAAATGGAAGAAAAAGCGAGAAAAGCAAGCTTTGAAAAATCTTATTTGTACTCCAAAAGACTTTCTTCAGGTCTCCTATGTTTTGTCCGTGTCCACAGAATCTTAGGGCAAACGGCTTCAATTTCAAGAAGGCATTTCATTAGCATCTTAATTTCGGCATTTATCATGTTCATATATCTTTATGAAGTTTCACTACCAATATAAAGCAATATAACAATATAGCACGGTCTTTCATACCGTTACTGATTCATAATTTTCTAATATATTTTTCCTAAGAGAAATGGATTTATGAATTTGATAACATTCATGAACGAATGGCACAAAAAATCCAGCCGTTCCTTCTTTAGGCAGTAAGCCCAAAAATTCCAAAGGTTCACAAAGTCGTGCTAGCTTTAACAACGTACCTGAAAGAAAGGAATTATTCTAAAAAAGCGACAGACTTTTCAAGCCATATGCCGTGCCGTGTTGCTCTCAAGAAAAAATTTCGAAGAGATCAAGCAGCGGCTGAACGTGCGATTTGTTTCTTCAGGTTGCAGATCGTTTTGCGCAAGAATCGATCCCTGGCTACACGTTAGACTATTAGTTTTTCCGGTCGCGCCGACAATTCCCTAACATGTTCTGTCGTCATTTCAAGCAAAAACTCGCACTTATAGCCACGGCTTAACATCGCCATTGATCGCTACTAAACTGAATTGCTTGTACGCTCAAACTACCACTCACAAATAAACAGCATTGTTCTTGAACTTACGTTTTCCGGCCTTGGCTAAACGACCGAACATTGCGTGTAAAACATGATCGCGTTTCTCAAATCACGTCAATTTTTTTTTTATATATAAAATAAAATCGTAAACTGGCAACAATAATACAACATGAGGTGCTACCTATAGAGGGAAAAGACACAAGGTCATCGCTTGTCAAGCAATATTTTTAAGGTCTGGCTACGTTATAAAACATTTTTAGTCAAACATATTTTCCTTGCATCAAGCAAAAATCTTTTGAAAAACACAACGTGTTTCAAATTGATATTATATTCGCTTGTAAAGGAATGTTCTGTGATGTGTCCAAACATTCAAAACATCGTTTGAAAAACATTAACAATGTTTGACAAAACAATATTAGATCATTTCCCAGGGGTTTTCCTAACGCCCTGGGAAAACGATTAGATATTGTTGATCAAATATTTGCAATTTGCTGATCAAGCAAAATGCTTGATCGTTTGGCCACATCACAAAACATTGCTTGACCAACATTTCTTGCTTGACACAAGCATGAAATGTTGATGAAGTTTTAAAAGTCAATATGCCAGTTTCCCAGCCTCAAATCTCAAAAGAAATAGTACTGTATTTATTATTATATACTATATTATACACTCTACATAATACTATTTCCTTTGAAACTGGAGGCTGGATATAAGGCAATCGAAACCATTATTGAGCAAATTCTGAATTTCAAGAAAAAAAATTTTGCAATGTAGCGAAACGGTCAAACACTGTTGGTCCTACATTTGCAGTTCGCTAATCAAGCAAAATGCTTTAATGTCCTGCCACATCACAAAGCATTGCTCGCCCAACATTTCTTGCTTTGTACAAACACGCAATGAAGTTTTCAACGTCACTGCTGAGCGATTTCTGCTTGTCAAGCAAAGTTATTGTGATGTGACCAAAAGGTCAAACTCAAACTCGTTTGAAAAACAAATTTCAAATGTTTGACAAACAATGTTTGATCGTTGGCCAGGGCACGCATCAACAGCATATGTTTTCATACAGATTACCTTTTAATGCGTCCAGATAGGTATCTTTATTCCACTGCTCGTACAGATTTTCTTTCAAAGTCTTCAATAAGCAATCCAATAGGATTTTCCACTGAAATTGAAAATAATAATGCTATGATGCATGGTATCTTTACGTTTGACCCAGTGTCCTTCAAAGTTCACTGAAACGTTCACCAGAATATTCAATGCGTTTTGGCCACCCGAAAATGAACAACACTGAACGATGTTGGGACAACAAAGTGTAAGAGACAGTAGTTTTGCTTCAGACAGGTTACAGAATGAATTTTGAAAGGTCAAAATATTTGAGCCTCTGTGGAGGAGCACATTTTTAACTGTACAAATCTTTGTATCCGTAGCTTGAATGCTAGGCACGCCTTATAATATTTTGCTCCATTTTCGACGCTCTTGACATTGATTTTTTTACTGACCGGCAACTGCAATTCGATCACGTGACATCTGGCAATTACCAAAAAATGTCCCAAGTGCCAAGTATCCAAAATAGTATAGTTAAGCTATAGCACCATTAAAATTTTCGGTTACTCAGTTTGCTAGATGGATAGAGTATTTTCCCTGTCTTATGTGGAGATTTGTGCAGTGAACATTTTCAGTACATTTAGCCGTACCATTTCTTACCAAAGTTTAAGCTCCCTTATGCAAAATTCAATAGAGAACCCCCCCCCCCCTCTGATGGGCGCAAGTTGAGAATATACAAAGCACCGAGATAGTTTTTAGAGCCTGTTTATATGGACAAAATCATCCCACCTTCCAGCCCGTCAGCTGAGCAGTGAGACGAAATTTTCAAGAGTTTACATGTAGAATTCCATCCCACCTTCCAGCCACTAGTTCATATTTCCGCTTTTGTTTAATTTTCTCAGACAATAGGATTATGTCTGGCGCTTGCGCATAATGAGCAATTTCATCCCACCGTCCAGCTTTCATCTCACCTTCCAGCGTTTATATGAGAAAATTTCATCCCACCCAGGTGAGATCCCACCTGTCAACGAGTGAGATCTCACTTGACCGGGATGAAACGTTTTCCATATAAACAGAAGATGAAAATCACAAAGGTTTGTATTGGAAGGTGGAATCTCACCTCTCAGCTACAGGGCTGGAAGGTGGGATGATTTTCCCATGGATTTTCCCCAACAGGCCCTTAATCTATGAGAAAAATTGAATTGAATTCTTACGTCGTTTTTTCTGTGGTGAAAAACATCTTTGGCATACTGAAACATTATTGATGGATAGTGCTTCACAACGAAATTCACGGCCTAAAATGAAATAGAAATAGAAAAGATAAAAAAGTGCATTATCGTGAGTCTTAATCTAAGCTAGTTTATTAGATGCCGATTTTCAAAAATACTTGTTAAATTCTTTGACAAAACCTACTATGGATAAAAGAGACAGTACACGCAATTTTTTTATAAGCAACTTCGCTCGGGCCTAGTTCAAAAAGTTGCTTATATTTGGACCTCTTATGGCCACCTTTTAGTAGCAAAAGTTGCTTAGTAGTTGCTTAATTTTTACTGTATATTTTTGCCCTAAGAACAGCATAGAGGCTAGAAAAACAGCAAAATTTGGAGTTACCGCCCCCATAACCCTAGAACACCTAGTATACAGCGAAGAAATGCTATAAATAACATCAGTCAAGAACTACCATGTAATTGTTACCATACAGAGACTTTGTATTGAAAGTTAAACGGTAACCCCTCCATGAAATGCTTCGCGTACTGAGTAACACTTCGTTGACATGTGAGTTTTTGATCAATTCTCGATTGCTTGCAGTGATATAAAATTATTTAAAATTTAAAATGTTGCTTAGGTTTCTTCCCTGTGGTACTACGTTGCTTAAAGTTTTAGGCCTTCTACATCTTGGTTGCTTATAAGCGGTTGCTCATAAAAAAACTGCGTGTGTAATGGACAGATGGAAACAAAATTTACTAAGATTATGAGTGTTTGCGTAATGACTAAGTATTATCTTTATTGACAGATGGACATAAATTTAGCGCTTATGAATTAAAATACATTTTGAAAAATGACTTCTTCAAATTGAAGCACACGAATTCTCTTTTAACGCCAAACTGTGATTGAATACCTTTAAGACTTTTGCAAGACTTGGGGAAGTTTTTGGATCCTAAACATTGCATGTCATTTTACGAGAGTTCCGCCTAGACTTATTACATTCGTCGTAGTCTAAGCTCCTCCACACTCCACCACCCCGCTCCACTCAGAGGAAACAGCTGTATGTTATTGTAGTTGTTGGAAGCTGTTTCCGAAAGAGTGGGAGGAAGATAAGTCTAAGTTCCGCCTTGGATGATAAATATCGACCAACATTCTGAAATGTTTCTTTGATGAATATTCTCTCGTGATCAAACTTCATCCAAAATCACTCAGCATAATGTTTGCTAGGTGGCTGAACAATGGAAAAAGTTTACCAAGCGTGATTATCGGGCATTGATGGGTGTAGGTGATGTTAACCAGTGGTGTAGAATTATAAAATAACTAGGGTCTCTGTGGTGCATTTCATTAAGGATCAATACCAAAATATGAAAAAAGACCTTTTTTCTCAATGACTTGTGGGGCCCAGCTCCCCTAGCTCCCCAAGCTGAATACACCCCTGACGTTAACTTGTATAAATAAGGTGAAAAATGTTAATGATAAAGTAATAACTAGATAAACCAACCTCACTAGTTTTTCCAATGACAGGATAACAAAGCAATTTTAGTGAATCTTCTCCAGGAAAATAATTATCTTCGCAAAATTTCATGACTTTCTCGCAAATTTGTGAGGAAATCAAACGTGATGAAAGCAACGACTGAAATAGAAGGAAAAACAAGAATAAAAATAGGCCCTACTTTGCTTATGAGTTGCATTATCATGAATGATGTGACCTTATTTGTGTGTTTTTTTTGCCTAGAACGTCCTATTCTCAATGTAGAAATTGTCCCCCTTTAACCCAAAAACAATGTTGGTTGCAAGACAAAACAATTTTTGTTTGAAACAATATTATAAATGGGGGATCAATCGACAGTATCAAAACTATTTAGGCATTTCTAATATATTTTTTCAAAGATTATGGGTCTATCTATTACAAGAAATGAACAATTTCTTTGTGAAATTTCTCTAGTACTTGGTCTTAGAACCAGAGTTTCTCATCGAAAGCAAATTACAAATATTTTTATTCTTGTAAAGAGTTACAGATAATTTTGTACCTGTAATTTTAGCAAAATACTATTGCAACAGCAACAAGTGCATTTTTGAGTAATGTCTTCGCTTTTGGTTGATGAAGCAACAATTTTGGGGGAATTTTCAGGTGTTGTTTGATTGGATTTTGAGGCTTGCCGTTGTTTTCGAAGAAGGCAGTCCTGTGGCACTGGCTTGTCTCCTGAAAAATGAAAAATTAAAAATTAAAAACAAAACATAAAAAATAATTAGGGTAAAAATTTAAAATAAAAATGAATCAAACACAGCACAAACAAAAGGAACTAGTCAAAGATAAAAAAAACATAAAATGGGACATAG
This sequence comes from Chrysaora quinquecirrha, assembly GCA_014526335.1. Lineage (NCBI taxonomy): Eukaryota > Metazoa > Cnidaria > Scyphozoa > Semaeostomeae > Pelagiidae > Chrysaora > Chrysaora quinquecirrha. Next base: position 972,289 of record JACTAT010000027.1, read on the forward strand.
TTAATAAATTTAATAAAATATTAAATTAAGCTTAGAAGTAGGAAAATTGATAAAAAGTTTGTAAAACAACAATTGGAATAACAGAATAAAAATTAAAGTGGGCTTTAATAAAACACCATACAATAAATAAATAAATACTGGAATTGAATAAATTGAACGAAGAAATAAAAGATCATAAAAAAAAATAACAAAGAATTAAAACAAAATAAAAAAGTAAAAAATAACAAAAGATGATATAAAATATAATAAAACAAAATGAGATATAATAAAATAAAATAAAATAAAATAAAATAAAATGAAATAAAATAAAATAAAACAAAATAAACAAAAATAAAAAACAAAATAACAAAAGCGAATTGGAATAAAATACAAAACATAAAAATAAAATACTGCACAATTAAGTGAACTAGAAAACGGACAGGCTGAAATAAAATAACAAAAAAAATTAATATAAAATGAACTAAAAACCAAATGGAAAGAAAAGATGTTAAATAAATCTAAACGAAATAACACCATTTAATAAGAAATAAAATGAACATGAACATGATAAAGAACGGGAAAATAAAATAAATGAAAATGCTGGAGATTTATTACTATGAAAACCAAAATAAAATAAGCAAAAAAAAATAGAATGAATATAACGAATAAAATTAATAAAATGATTAAAACAAAATAAAAGGAATAAAATGAAAAAAAGTTAAATTAAACGAACATGAATAAGAATAAAAATAAAATAAAACAACAAAATTGAATAAAAACATACAATAATGCAAAATGAAATAAAGAAATATAATAACAAAATATACAATAACTAAATAAAATAGAATCTTGTCTAATCTAACAAGGAATTTAAAAAATTATATAAAAAAAAGAATATAAAAAAAGATTTGATATTGTCCGATATATTAATGGAAAACAAAAGGAGAACCGTGTCCGACTGTATTGCGCGGGCTGACGACCGTAGCCTATTCACAAACGCTATCCCACTACTGCCAGGCGCGAGAACTTTTGCCTGCTGTGTTTCCACCCTGGGCCAGTACGTTCCTCATTATACAACCTGGTCATACCGGACTACTCCAGTGTAACCATGTTGACGTCTGGCTTAGCGCGGACGTCCGATCGACATAGGCATGCGGCAACCAGTGGTCCCGAACTCAAGCCATTCTACGATTCAAGCCTCCAAGCAGCTGGATTACAGGTGCACGCCACAACACCCAGCGATTGAAAATGCTTCTAACAAGCACTACATTCTTGTCTAACAGGTACAATTCAATTCAATATCATGTTTTTTCTCCTCCACAGAGGCGAAAATTATATGTTGTAGGGGAAAGATAATCAAACCAAGAAGGCATAGCCCTGCGGGGCATACAGTAAAATGAAGGTTTTTACCTGCAAACGGAGGAAGATTATCAAGCCATTCATGTCTCGTAACGAAATGCCCATCTCCTTTAGGCTGAAATAAAAAATATCAACAATTTTTAGGACAGTTATAAAATTGGAGAAAATTTTTGACTAATGTTATTCTTTAATGACAAAAAAATGAACTGGCAACCCAACCTTGTAACTGGAATAATTGGTTAAATTTTTCCAGTTGTCGAGATCTTGCTTATTCTGAGGGGGCTGGGCTTCGAGGGGCAATTCACCCCTTGGAATCCCGTACCCCTCAGCTGGATTCTCTATTGTTTTCGTAGCAATCTTGTAGGAACCCTGTTGCTTCATAAGGAATCTCCTACGCATTTTTGAGGCGTGAAATGATGCGCTTGATAGAAAGAGATGCACCGGTATCTGATTTCTAGAATTTTAGTCCAAAAATTGATTCAAAAACTGGCATCTGGCCCTTTTGTGTTGTTCCCCGGGAACTCAGTTTAAAATTAGTTTTAGCAAGAATAATATTTTTATCCGGTTTTCGGAAAAGCCACAGAATGTTTCCTTATACAAATCTCTACTGTATGTCAATATACTGCATGTCGACCTAAGATACGATAGAGCAAACGGCGACTCGTTGTAACTTCTAAGTTACGCAGACTCGACTTGTCAAAAACATGTCGGAGCTGAAAGAATACAGTCGATCATGGACGCGGAAGCGCTCCAGTTAATCTGCAACCACTGCGACTGACGAGAATCAGTTGGCAGCTAATCGAAGAAATAAGACATGCCCAACGTTCTGGAACTATACGCCGACTCGCGCCGACCAGTTGCCTCTCGTAGGACTTATTGGAACTATTTGCCAGAGCGCTCATATCGAACAGTCAGTTGCGATAGACTAGTTCCGAGAAATCGCCGATCAGCATTCGGCAATTACTTATGACTGTGCGCAATGTCGACATATGTTGGGGTTTTCCATACGCTTCTGCGCAGCGACACTTGTTTCCGCATTCATTTATTGCTTTTCCTTGTTGGTTGATATTTAGAAATATATTACTTATGAATTGTTCTTTATTTTCTCATAATTTGTGTAAATGTCTCGACATGAATTCGAGTACAGGAAATTGCCTACGTTAGCGTGTTGTGTATTGAAGCAAAAGAACATTTTAAGGCTAGGAGTAATATCCTGTTATTGTTATTTTGGATTGGTTGGTTTTTAGAATTATTCATCCTTTTATGTAATTTTATGTATTTGCATTTCTTGTAATCGTCAGACGACAACCTAGATGCGCAGAGTAAGGTTCTAAGATGTGAGATTTTAATATTCGTATTCAGAGAACGTCAAACCGGTTTCTTCTTGTTGTTTTGTCATTCTGCTCTAAATATCCTAGGAGCAGTGCTTAAGGAATTGAATTTTAGTTTCAAAAACATACCCCTGGCATTAGGGGCCGTTTTAAACAAGCTATTGTATTAAATAGCAAAAAAATTGAGCTTACTATATGAAAATGTGGAATTGGAAGCAATTCCGCTTGAGGTCTTTGCTTGAACCACGTCAGATAAAAATGTACCAAATAATTCTGTAAAGAAATCGAAGTGAAGCTTTTGTCAAGAAAGATGGGAGTAAAATGCTCGATTACAAATAAAAGCACATTCATTTCCCCCTTGGAGATAGCTGTAATCGCCGAGAAATAATTTTGACTTGACTTCACAGGGCTCAGGATTAGCATGTCCAATCAGAATGCAGAACGGGTCAGTTTACAGCTCTAATTGGCTTATGCAAACCCTTCCACCCTTTTCTCGAATGCTTGAGAATTCTGTGCTTTACACAGCTGTGGAACAGTTTTGATTCTTATTAGCTATTGCAAACTTTAATGCAAGGGAAAACTGGGTTAGCTTTGGCTTCATAGGTCCGTGGTTCGAGCCCCAGCTATTTTCACTACCAAAAAAATTGTTCCAAGAACTGCAACTTACCAAAACATCAGGAAAATGATTTTCCCTCTTTTTAGCTGCAAATCGAAGTGTAACAAATATCAATTTAACAATTAAACGACATAGTAACAGAAAAGAAAACACAACAAGAACACAAAAAAAAAACTTTGGCCATCTGTGAGCTCCCACAAACCGTCTCTCCACCAGGAAGAAACGAAGAATATACATCCACAGGCATTCTGCATACTTTTCAGCAGTTGTTGCTGAAGTTGATACCGTTTACAATTTGATGTTCTTATTTCATTAACTCTGGGATTTTAGTGTAATATGTAATAGTGTAATATAGTGTAATTAAAATAATCCTCACCATTAAGAAGAGTTTCAAGGAATGCACATGCTTTTAGGCTCAGTTTGATTTCATGGACATTGTCTTCTTTAGAAAGCTGCAGGATAATATTTCAGTATTTATACGACTGCCTCTCGTACCATTTCACAACAACTCTTTGGGAGGGGAAAGTAAGGCTCCGTTTACATTATAATACCGGATAGTTTTCGGAGCGTCTTGATACACGTATCGGATAGGGTCAATGTTCACACTATGCCAGAGCTATCCGATACGAAACGCTTTAAAAATTGGAGTGATTTCCACTCCGTTTTGTAGGTGATATGAAAATCACTCCGCTCTACATGTAACTGACATTCTTTTGCGCGTATTGGAATGTCTCGGCTATCTGGCATAGTCTAAATTGGTCTAACCGATATGAAAATCAAGATGGAACGATAGCTATCCGGTATAATGTAATTGCCCTATCCAGTATGGGTTAAGGCAAGGAACGGCGCTCCGATTGTAGCTATCCGATATAGCGTAAACGGAGCCTAAAAGTGAGAATTAGGCTCTTTCTTCCAAGTGAAGGAGAAAGACAAATCTCCGCACTAAACAACAGCATTTGTGCCTTTTCAGACGCCTCTTATATTCTGGAGTGTCGAATATTCGGGGGGGGGGCACAATAATCGGAAACTTCGGTTAATCCCTGGTGTTTCATTAACTGAGGATTTTCAGACCAAAAACCTTCAAAAACGTCAAAAAATGTTTCAACGATCGACTTACCCCGAACAGGCCAAGAGCTGTGTCAACTGTTACGATTCCCATGTCATGAAACAAAACCATCAGATCTGCAAATGTTGTGGAGAAATGTCGTCTGAGAAGCTAGGAGGAAGTAAAACGAAATTTCAAAATTGAAGAATCGATATGGTTAAATGCAATCTATTTTTGTAATTTATCGATAAGACTAATGTAATTTATTCGGGTTTAATATGTGACAGGGCTTTTTTTATTGTAATTCTTCTCTTGTATTGTATATAAGAGGCAGCGTAGGGAAGCTTTTGCGTGTATCTCATCACTTGCTGACGCTATTTGATGCTAAGAATTCCTTATACAGCGTGCTGCTATGAGGAAGCGGGTTAGCTCAATTCATGATGAAGCGGGCGAGCTCAATTCGACGGCTAGAAATTTTCGCCACGCGGTTTCGTTTCGATTAGGGTCTTCGGGATCTATTCTAGGTCTGCGGAAAAACTCCATTTCTTCGTTAACCCCCAAAAAAGGGAAAGAGTTGGGCTGGTGTCCTGACTGCCCATTCTCAAGTCCCCATGATTACAAAAAACATCACAAGATCACAGGTGATAGAAAATGATGGCAACAGAGCGCTGAGGAACTTCATTTGCAGCGCCAACCGCTGTTACCTTAGGCTGTCTTTTTAGTAAATGAGATTGAGACAACATAACTTAGAGTAACTCAGCGGTTTACAGTGGCAACGCAGGGAAGTAGACAGTTGCCCGAGTTAAAGAAAAAATACCTTAAGTAGATTCGTTCTGCTGATCGACATGAGGAAAGTAGACTTTTGTTAAAGAAATGCGATTAACAGTAGTTTATGTGGTAGAGACTTCTCTGTTGTGATAAGTCACCACTGAGGGAAGCAAAAAGGGTTGTTTGTCAACGAAGGTTATTCAGCTAGGTCATCATTGTGCTCAGAGCAGTTTCGTTTCTCAGCACTTCAAGCATCGACGCACTATAACAACTTTTCTATCTATATCAAACATTCACTATATCAACAATAGACGTTTCTTTATCAACAGTAGACAGCGTTTCAGGTCGATCAACTTTCGACTTACTGAGGGAGCACAGTGCTTTTTGATCACAGTCCAAAATAAAGTAAAGTTGTAAAGTTGCCGTGTTTTGAGTCTACTAATAGCCCATGGCTACTCATTCGACTTTACACTTTACCCTGGTCTTCATGCATATAGCATATAGCAAGGTGCAAACACACACGGCGCTCATAACTACCAACGAGGTACCCATTTATACACCTGAGTAGAGAGAGGCACATTTGTGTTTACAACTTGCCCAAGGTTGTTATCTCTGCAACACAAGTGGAAAGACCGTGGCTCGAACCCACGACATTCTCGTTATGAACCCAGAACGCTAACCACTGCGCCACAGAGACCACAGCTTAGAAGACTGCAGCTAATGTCAACCAAGTTTGGACTTATTTAGGGGTACTCTTTGATGAGTCACAGTCGAATATAGCATACCGCTGTTTTAAAGTTCACTAACCTGACCTAGAAGAGAGAGATTCTCGCCTTCTCTTATTGTTTCTGGATGAAGAGAAATTGCTTCAATCAGCTGATCCTACAAAAAACAAAATGTGGATTCAGAAAAATCTCTGGAGTAGTAAAAAGGGAGCATAATTCAGAACTATTTGCACCACAATGACATCACTTCACTGAGCATCATTCAACAACAATGTCACTAAATATTTGTTTATCGAAAACTCCGTCTCGTAGAGGAGCAATTATTTGAAAATGTTTGAATAAACTATCGTCCTAACGAAAAGTAAGTTTTGCAGCAACAGGCAAAAGGTGTCTCTTGATTCATCCTTTCAAGGGTTTACACATACACTATCAAAGAGGTATCTGGGACCAACCTGATAGGCAGAATCCAAAGGGGGCAATTATTCGAGGGAAGTTGCTTATTCCAGAAAATTCGGTACGCTGATTTTTTTATAAGAAACCGACTATAAGAAACTGCATACAATTTTTTTTTAATAAGCAACTTGACTTTCGTCCAGCCCTCAAAGTTGCTTAAAATTATAGATATTTCAGCCCTCAAAGTTGCTTAAACGTTGCTTAACATTTTTTGTACCTACTAACAACCCCTGACTTCGCGGGTCAAAATCGTCATCTGCTAGGCCTACAACATGACTTTTGGGAGACAGTAAGTGGGAAAACGTTAGCTAACGAACTTCAACATGCAAAAAATAAGAACGAAGAACAATTTCCTAACACAAGAAAGAGAATAAGCTTGGTTGTTTGACTTCTTAGTTGCTTACAGTAATTCAATTGAGCCCTCAAGTTGCTTAATGTTAAGGTCAGTTCAGCCCTAGTTGCTCATTGAGCGGTTGCTTATTAAAAAAAGTGTATACCTTTTTCTGAGAAATCAAAAAACTCTTATATATGGACGAAGAAGTAAGAAAAAAACTAAGAAACTATTACTGCTTTTAAATTCAGCATTCTATTTTACTGATGTGCTTTGTGTAATGTTTAAGTAAAAATAATCACAAACAACTATTATACTTAGGGTCGATTCCAGACAATGTCCATATTTTGATTGCAAAGAACATGATACTTTATATTAAAACCATATTTGACGAGATTTTCGAAATTTCTTTTCTTAAGTTAAGAAACTCGGCAAGAAACTTTTACTATACCAATTGTCCTCTAAGTTAAGAAACTTTATATATGGCTCAGAGCTTAGTTTCTTATAAAAAATGAGTGTATTAGTTTTCGAAGCTTCGACCTCTTGTGATGCTTCTTTCTCTAAGGAGTGACAGGCAAGAGAGAATTTTATTGAAAAAAAAACACTGTATTTTGGTGGCGTACTTACACTAGGAATTCGCTTGAGAATTTGCTCTGTTTGAGTTGGGTCACCAAGTTGCAGGCGAAGAATTGCCAAAGTAACATAGTCCAAATTCGTCAGCCTAAAGAATTAATATCATTATTAGCTACGTAAGGCTCAGGTCCTAATCAGACAATCAAACAATGTAAGCCAAACATCCACAAACTTTCTTGTCAAACAAAATGCTTGCGCATTTGTCAAAACAATGATCGTCAAACATACATGCTTCCGACAAGCAAGAAATGCTTTTTGAGCTTTTCAAAAGCATTGCTAAGCCAGCAAAATATGTTTATCAAGCGATGATTCGGACGTGGTTGTTTGGCACAATGGCCAAACACTGTTTACAAAGCAAACCTCAGATGTTTCATCCAGAATGTTTGATCCACTGGCCAAGGCTTTAGCACAACACAAAAGGTCTACATGGGTTACATGTACCCTCTCCTACAGCTCCCATCAAACAGAATTACTAGATTCTAAATACTTTGAATGTTAAAGTTTGAACACAGTTGCTTGTCTAACAAAATGTTTGACTGTTTGGCAAAGTCTTCAATGTTCGTCAAAATATTTTTGCTTGCAACTAGCATGAAACTTCGCACTTCAATTAATGTCGGTAAAACAGAACTCAAATATTTCTTGTATGTTCATTACATTTTACAAGATTGACAAGAATTTGCTTATTAAGGAAAACTAAGTAAATTCAAAGTTAGAAAGAATTGGCAATGAAACAAAAGAAAAGAAAATACGAGAGCTTACTTGTAATCTATATCTTTGTTTTCATTTGATTGAAAATTTTCCAATATTGCAACAACACTTTCTAAAATAAAAAATAATGGTTTTCGAGGATTAAAATCGCTCCTTGTTAAGAAAGCAAGCAACTAAGCAGACAAGTAAGCAAGCAACTAAGCAACCAAGCAAACAGGCTTGCAGGCAAGCAAGGGACTAAACAACAAACAACAGAGCAGGCAAGCAAACAACCAAGCAAGCAAGAAACCAATAAAAGCATGATACTAAGCAAGCAAGCAAGGAGCCAAGTAAGCATCTAAGCAATGAAGCAAGCAACCATGCAACTAAGCAAGCAGCCAAGCAGCCAAACTAGCATCCAGGCAAGCAAGCAACTAAGCAGGGGACTAAGCAACTAAGAAAGCATTCAAGCAAGCAAGGAAGCAGGCAAGCGAGCGACCAAACAACGAAGCAAACAACCAAGTAATAAAGCAAACAAGCAAACAAACAAGCAACCAAGCAAGTAAGCAACCAAGCACGCAGGAAAACAAGCAAGCAACAACTAAGCAAGCAGGCAAGCAAGCATGCAGGTAACCAAGCAAGCAGCCAAGCAAGCAAACAAGAAAGCAATCAATCAAGCATTCAAGCAATGGAACAAGCCAACCAGAAAGGAAAGGGTTTACTTTCTCAGACAGGCCGGGAGGTAAGGAAGCATTTCGACTTTGGACCGAAAGACAAAACACTTACTTTCAAAGCCTTTTAGCTAGCTATAAACTTACAAAATTGTTAATTAACCTCCATGAGGATTCGAAAATGTGACCTCTGGTTACGTACGCTGACGCTCTATGAAAGATCTTACCAGTCTCTCAAATTATCCGTCATCACCTATGCTAATCTTAATACGGCTATCCCCAAGCACAACTGCAAAAGTCTTTCTAAGCTGATAAATTTCCATAACATATAAAAAACTTTACTAGTCGTTAACACAGTTAAGGGAGTACTGCTCCGAGGCAGAAATGCAACCCTTCTAATCTGACAGATGCAAGCTCCTTTTTTAAAGCTCCACTCAGTAGACCTAAAGGTCGAGGCCTAAATGATGAAACTTTGGGCTTTTTGTACATGCTGTAGTTTGTGAATTTGAAAAAGGCTTTTCGGTGGATCGCCAAAGCAATGAGTACCAACATCTAAAATTCTCATAAATGAAATAAATAATGTTTGGACGTTTGACTTTGGATATAACTTTATTTTCCTTGCTGATTGATGTTAAATATCACACACAGACGGATGATACACACAAGTTGACAAATTTCCAAAATGTGCAAGAATATACTGCTGCTACGCAGGCGCTTCGCGCTGCTTCGCAGCAATTAACATGACAATTATAACTTACCAACTGAAGTTATTTTCAAATTTGACTTTAGAATGACTTTTGAAAGTAACTCAGGAGCAGCAGCGGAGAATATCTTCAAAACTTGAATAGCAAGTTCCTGTAGCGAAAAAAAGATGCAGAAATGCATAGAATAACATGGTAAAGACAATACGGTACATGTTAGAATAGTGAAAAGCAATGAAATACAGAAAAATATAGTCTAGTCTATTATAGTATAGTACACATAGGCAATAATAAGATGCTCAAGATGCCAGTCCAGTATTTATGTAAATCGTCGAGGATTCGGACTAGGGAGGAATCGCCATCATCACAGCATAAGGCCTGTAAAAAGTGCGATCGTCTGTATTTCAGAACTATGCTCTTTAATAGACCTTTTCAAAGAGATCTGGGTCGGACGCGACATTTTTCTGGAAAATGGTAGGCATATCGAGTAAGGGAATCCTCTTCACTGACAAAGATTGGAATTGCAGTCGCGTCAGACTGCAACTGAATCCCTGAGACTTGAATCCCTGAAGACTTACATTTGGTATACAGTTCATCTGTTGTTGCCCCTTTAACAAAAGCTGTTATGGCGCCAGCATATAGATGGACCTCTCCAATTGAAGTTGATTCCAAAATGTCATTCATAAATATTGTATACTTGGGCCTTATAGGGAGCCTTGTGGAACTCCGTATTTTTTCAGTTCAGATGTTGTTCAGTTTACCTCAGTATATGGCTGTCTCTCTGTCAGAAAGCTTTCTGTTAAATTGTAAAGTTGGCTAGAAATTTAAGTCCTTTTATTATTTGTTTCAAAATTTTATGATCTATTGAATCGAATGCTTTACTGTAGTACTGTCCATTATTGAAAGCCTTCAAGGTGCAATTATGGCTTTTTAATAAATAGATACTTAATACACACCTCTGATAGACCTTCCACTGTCTCAGCATTTTCTCCAAATACTTGTTCATTCAGATAGTCAATCACGCCAGGACCGTACTTTTCACTCTATTGAAGAAAAGTTCAAGGAGCATTTTAGTAAGAGGTAGTCTGTAACGTCTAAGCGTAACAGCACGTCGGATATGAAGCGCTTGACTACACTGCAACACACAGCAAAAAATCTTTCAGTGACAACTTTATCAAGCTCCCTGTCTCTTTTAGGTCCCCTCTTTATTAAGCTTCACTTGGATGGGTGGACTACTTACTTGACAAATGAACTGTGTTTGAGGTGAAAATCTTCGAGTGTAGTTAATCCTTTTAATGTCTGTAAGGCCCTGGCTAAACAACCGAACACTGCTTACAAACAGCCGAGATTCCTGTCTCTTTTAGGTACCCTCTTTATTAAGCCTCACTTTACATTTGAGGACTACTTACTTGACAAATGAACTGTGTTTGAGGTGAAAATCTTCGAGTGTAGTTAATCCTTTTAATGTCTGTAAGGCCCTGGCTAAACAACCGAACACTGCTTACAAACAGCCGAGATTCCTGTCTCTTTTAGGTACCCTCTTTATTAAGCCTCACTTTACATTTGAGGACTACTTACTTGACAAATGAACTGTGTTTGAGGTGAAAATCTTCGAGTGTAGTTAATCCTTATAATGTCTGTAAGGCCCTGGCTAAACAACCAAACACTGCTTTCAAACAGTCGAGATTCCTGTCTCTTTTAGGTACCCTCTTTATTAAGCCTCACTTTACGTTGGTGGACTACTTACTTGGCAAATGAACTGTGTTTGAGGTGAAAATTTTCAAGCCTAGTTTATCCTTTAATGTCTGTAAGGCCCTGGCTAAACAACCAAACACTGCTTACAAACAGCCGAGATTCCTGTCTCTTTTAGGTACCCTCTTTATTAAGCCTCACTTTACATTTGAGGACTACTTACTTGACAAATGAACTGTGTTTGAGGTGAAAATCTTCGAGTGTAGTTAATCCTTTTAATGTCTGTAAGACCCTGGCTAAACAACCGAACACTGCTTACAAACAGCCGAGATTCCTGTCTCTTTTAGGTACCCTCTTTATTAAGCCTCACTTTACATTTGAGGACTACTTACTTGACAAATGAACTGTGTTTGAGGTGAAAATCTTCGAGTGTAGTTAATCCTTATAACGTCTGTAAGGCCCTGGCTAAACAACCAAACACTGCTTACAAACAGTCGAGATTCCTGTCTCTTTTAGGTCCCCTCTTTATTAAGCCTCACTTTACGTTTGAGGACTACTTACTTGACAAATTAACTGTGTTTGAGGTGAAAATCTTCGAGTGTAGTTAAGCCTTATAATGTCTGTAAGGCCCTGGCTAAACAACCAAACACTGCTTACAATCAGTCGAGATTCCTGTCTCTTTTAGGTACCCTCTTTATTAAGCCTCACTTTACATTTGAGGACTACTTACTTGACAAATGAACTGTGTTTGAGGTGAAAATCTTCGAGTGTAGTTAATCCTTATAATGTCTGTAAGGCCCTGGCTAAACAACCAAACACTGCTTACAAACAGCCGAGATTCCTGTCTCTTTTAGGTACCCTCTTTATTAAGCCTCACTTTACATTTGAGGACTACTTACTTGACAAATGAACTGTGTTTGAGGTGAAAATCTTCGAGTGTAGTTAATCCTTATAATGTCTGTAAGGCCCTGGCTAAACAACCGAACACTGCTTACAAACAGCCGAGATTCCTGTCTCTTTTAGGTACCCTCTTTATTAAGCCTCACTTTACATTTGAGGACTACTTACTTGACAAATGAACTGTGTTTGAGGTGAAAATCTTCGAGTGTAGTTAATCCTTATAATGTCTGTAAGGCCCTGGCTAAACAACCGAACACTGCTTACAAACAGTCGAGATTCCTTAAAAGCACAAAAAATTGGACACGTCATAGAACATTGCTCAGTTGCTGGACAATCCCATTTGAAAATTTCAAAACATTTTCCAGTCGTCGCAAACGAGACAAGTTCGAGAAGCAATGTTTTGTGACATGGCCAAACGGCAAAACGCTGTGATTGACAAGCAAATTTGAAATATTTGACAAACAATGTTCAACTTAAGAAATAGAAGACCACGAAACCTATTGCTTGCTAGGATGCGCTAGAGCGTTTTTGCAGCGAAGACATACATTACAGAATAAAGACAAGAACACAATATGTTTCTTTGAATAACAATATTTCGCCTTGCCAACCAAGGGTTCTTCGGAGTATGGTAAGAGAATTTCATTTCACTCCGAAATCCCCTCTCTCTAACCATACTCTGCTTAGTCAGGCGAAATGTTACTACTTGAAAAAAACATATTTGTCTTTTTGATGTCTTGCATTGGGTGTTCTATCTTTATTCTGTATTTAACAATTTTTAGTTATTTGGTCAGCGCCTAATATCATTCTTGATTGACAAATAAAGCAGTGTGCTCTAAGTTATAATTAGTCCTTCTCTCCAATAAGCCCCTCTTTCTACAAGGCCTTCCTCAAAGTCGACAAAGTCTTCTAAGTTAAATTAGCTCTCCGAGCAAAATAATGCTATAACGGTTAGAAAGAGCGATCGTAACAAATTTTATGTCACTTAAAATGTAAATAAACAAAGATTTTCTTACGAGATTCTCTTCTTGGTCTCGTTTTGAGTGGCGAGAAAGAACTTGGCCTAGTTTGATTCCCGCCATATTGTAGTACTCAATAGCCATGTGATTGTTCGTGAAATTTAGTTTGCATCTGTAAATGAATAGAAAATAATGGATATACCTCCGATTACCTAAATAGACAAAATAGTAGGCACGTTAACGTTTTTGGTAACTCAGTTTTTCATAGAAAAAGTATTATTTAATCTACAGCATCTATGCTTATATTATTGTGTGTTTCAGATGGCTGAAATCCCCATTATACAGGGTGGCCCAAAAAAGGGATCCCCTATATAATTTATAAATAATCTATTCTTAAGTTAGAATTTCATGAAATTAATGCTACATGATATTCAACTCAAGTGAGATATATCATGTAAATATCATGATCATATGGGTTAGTATCTCTGAATAAATTGACTTTAAAACTTTACAATCCAAAAACGTACTGTAACAAAATATGCAACTTTATACCCTTACGTAACAAAACAGAAAAATCAATAACTCATTCTTTCAGTCAAATGACATTCAAAATGTCCTCAATCCTGCTAAATACACTTCTGCAGCATGACTGACCATACATTAATGGTCGTGACAATTTTACTCTGGGATAATGATTCTCCTTCACGCACGACTGCAGTACAGTACGCAGTGATGGAATATAAACAGCTGGTTTTTGGACATCATGAATTTAATGTCCCTTTGCGCCGAGATGGAAGCTCTTATCACCAACATATTTCTACACGAAAGCGCACTTTACTTGAATATTACCTGGTATAAATTTGATAAAGTTCCTCCTTGAGAAAATTTATTCAAAAATTATTTGCCTAAGGGGTCAGTCAAAATACTTAGCAATTATAGACCATTTCAACTAAGGGCCTCGTTTTCAAAAAAATTGAAAATTAGGTCATGGAGAAATTTCGACTTCAGATTCGAATTCAGCACCTTCTTTTTAGTGCTGAGGCAAATTTTTACGCTTCTAGTCCTTACGATGTTGATTCTATAGCGATTAAAAGTTTGAAAATTTATAAGGGATTTCACCGTGTAAAATGATTGAGGGTGAAAAATTTCACCCCCAACGATTGTTTTGACGGTCAAATCCTTTCTAGAATTTCAAACTTTTAACACCTATAAAGTCAATATCTTAAGGACTAGAAGCATAAAACCTTTGCCTCAACACTTTCTAAAAAGAAGGGCCCTTAGCTGAATTCGAAGTCTGGCAAGTCGAAGATTTCTCCATAAAATAAAATAGACCATGTCAATTTTGAAAAGAAATCAATTACAGCAGATTTTCTAATTGAAAACTTAAGGCCCTTAGTTGAAGTTAGTGCAGCTCTGATATCTTTGGTATATAGTGGTGACTTCATTGGGGGTCAGGAGGTGGAGCCCCCTTGTTAAACTTCGTGGTGTAATCCAGCTGACTCGTGGTGTCAGAAGCTCAGTGTGGTCAGGGTTCGAGCCCAGCCACGGTAGCGTCACAGCCAGGGTCGAGGTCTCAATTAGTTAACCTACTACTGAGATCCTAGCGACTGGCGCTAAAACACCATATCACCATCACCTTAATCTGCTTTATTTGCAGATCGTAGGGTGTATCACTTAATAAATCTCGTACACTTCACCATAAACCTTACAAATATTTCTAATCTTTTAATCCCTATAAATCTCTTAGAGATCTCGAGTTTTAGCTACTGCGCATGTGCACCAGTCTTAGTTCACCCGGACTATGCTAGACAACGATTGATGGAAAAGTGCGTCAATCATGTTAAACTGGGGTCTTTAAGATTGAGTCTAGTCATTTTGACAGGAAGTTTATCAAGGCAAGTTTCAAAACATCTAGAAAAAATTGAGGAAATCCCAATAAAAATCTTATCAAATCTCAATAAATCCTCTAAATCTGACAGCGAAAGATAAAGTGATTTACAGATACCACAAATCTCGTGCACATTTTTACAAGTGATACAACAAGGGGCAGGTCTAGGTTTTTTTCCCAGAGGAAATCATGCGCCTAAACACATAGGTATAGATATAAAAAATTATATGTAAAAAGCAAGGAATACTGACTATTTCTTTGCAAATCTCAACAGCTGGAACCTTTTCAAGAATGTAGACATTCCACGGGAGAACTCTTTCTTTTCCCACAGACCCACGCTTTCCTCTGAAACAAGAAAAATCAATCTAATAAACTTTAATCGAATCAAGATAATTAATAGCGAATCATAATTCAATACATTGGTAATTTGTTTACTCTAGGTTTAAAAACCTGTAGGAAGTGTAGTAGTAAAAAGAATTACAAGGAGTGCCCGTAGCAATAATACAAATCCAGCTCCACCTTTCTGGCTGCCGTTAAACAATGAACTAAGGCCACGATTAAACGAGCAAAACTGGATCGGATCTAAAGTGGATCCAGTCTAGCTACCTTTACTCCGCAAACCTACCTACATTTGGATCGCTTTGAAAAGCGTTCAGTTAAGACAAACTAACCAACTAACTAGGTAGCTAACTAAACAACTTACTAACTAACTAACAGACCAACCAACTAACTAACTAACTAACTAACTAACTAACTAACTAACTAACTAACTAACTAACTAACTAACTAACTAACTAACCAACTAACTAACTAACGAACTAACTAACTACCTACTTTTGCATAGTGTAAAAATGTGGATTCGATCCCAAAACTGGCTCTCTTCGAAAGTATCACAATAAATTACTGTATAAATATTCAGTAACCACATATGCGACAATTATTAGGCCCAAAAGTTGATAGAATCCGTGCCTCGTGTAAACGGAAGGCCTATCCGTATCAAGCTAGAACTTCTGGATCTGATCCACTTTAGATCCGATCCACTTTTGCTCGCGTAAATGAGCCTAAGAGCACAAAGAAATAAGGCCCTGGCATCATCAACGATCAAACATTGTTTGTCAAACATTTAAAATTTGCATGTCAAGCGAAACGCTTTACTGTTTGGCCTCGTCGCAAAATATTGCTTGTTAACATCTGCATCAAGCAAAACTGTTTTAAAAGTTTTCCAAAAACGTCGCTGAAAGAATTCTGTTTGTCAAGCAATGCTTTTTGACGTTGACAAAACCATAAAACATTGTCTGTAAGGCCCTGGCCAAACGATCAAATCATAGTCAATAGAATAAACACGTAAGTGTTGATTCTATTGACTATGATCAAATATTGTTGGTCCAACATTTGAGATTTGCTTGTAAAGCAAAATGTTTCATCGTTTAGCCAGGGGCCTAAACCTCTGTAAACATCTGAAATTTGCTTAACATGTTTCTCCATTTGGTCGCCTCAAATGCTTGTCAAATGATTTTAGCTTGGCTCAAGCATCTTATTCAAAAACATAGCGCGTCAAGAAATGTTTTGTTACTTGGGCAAACGTTGAAACATTGCTTGATAAGGAAGATTCAAATGTTTGACAAACAATGTTTGATCATTTGGCAAGGGCCTTAGACTTGGGCAACATTTTCGTATGCAACATTTACGAACATGTTTGTATAACAGCGACTGCACCCCAAGCAAGACATTGTGAATAACGATGAAGGTGAAATGGTGTCTCGAGCACCAGTCGCTATGATGTTTGAAGTAGGTTAACTTAGCGAGACCTCGACCCTGACTGTGATGATACCATAGCTGGGGCTCGAACCACTACCTCGCTGAGCATCTGAGGCCTACGCTAGCGAATCTATAACCACTACTGTGGTGGATAATCACTACTGTGGTGGTACTTTTTGCGTACTGTGGTGGTAGTTTTTGCGCACTGTTGTGGATAATGACTACTGTGGTGGGTTATTATGCTTGTTGTGGAGGTAGCCACGAGCCATATGGATTAGGTCACGACGCCACAATCATTTGAATGTAATTGGAGATATAATTCTGACACAACATAGAGGGTAATAATTCAATGCTTACTTGCTGTCATAAACTTTCTGAAGAAGCACAGCATATCTATCACAACAGCCGATGAACACGAAGCCTCGTAATGAATACATACCAATGAGGCAGATTTCAATACTTGTTGGAGGACAAGGCTACAAACAAACATAAATAGATTTTTTGATGAAAATAAAGTTTTAAAAATATCGAGACTCAAAACTGCTAAAGTCTAAGAATAAATTAATAGCTAGGCGTCATCAAAAGTATATTTTTTATTTATCTGATTTTTGTTAATTTCACCAACTGATTTTGTAAATGTTTATGCGAAACGAGTGTAGCAAGTAAGCAAGCAAGCAAGCAAGCAAGCAAGCAACGCAGTAACAAAACAAACAAGCAACCAGGCAACCAGGAAACCCAGCAAGCAAGCAAGCCAACAAGCAAGCAAGCAAGCAAGCCAGCCAGCAAGCAAGCAATCTTTATTTGTTAACACAGGTCAGGGGTTCTGGCAGCTGTCTAGCTGATGTTGACCTGCAGCTTGTGTCCCAAGACTGATATTCTAGAAAGAATACCTTGGGCACTCATTTACCGACCACGGAAGGATAAACAGCTGAGTTGACTGTAGGCTGTTCCGACGAGATTCGGAGACCATCATGAGCCGAACTCCTTTGAAGTATTAACCTGAAGTTTCTTTTATTATCATTTTCTTATTTGCAAGACACAATAGGCCAGACTTATGTCGAAATAAGATACGATAGAACTAACGCCAACTAGTTGTAAATTGATAACTTATGTCGACATGCCAAAAACTAGTCAGAACGTATAGGATACAGTTAATCGCGGTCGCAAGAGCGCTCATGGATGCTGCGACTGACGGGAATCAGTTGTCAACTTAATCTGTCAGGTGTTAGCTTTTATAAATTTCACTGATTTATAAGAGCTTGCTTATCGATTATAATAGTGAGGACAATAACAATAACAATAACAATAACAATAACAATAACAATAACAATAACAATAACAATAACAGTAACAGTAACAATAACAATAACAATAACAATAACAATAACAATAACAATAACAATAACAATAACAATAACAATAACAATAACAATAACAATAACAATAACAATAACAACAATTAACCTACGATCCTTCTGAAGCTCTGAGATTGAAGGTCGTAAAAATAGAGTTATACCTTGGTCAAATCCAAACATTCATACTTTGCGGACTTCGAAACTTTATTTTCTTTCTCAAGCAAGTTTGCAAGTTTCTCCATTCCTGAAACACTGTCTTGTTGATATTTCTCAAATTCAGCTGGGCTTTTATTATTCTTTTTCTCGCTGGTATTCTTTTTTCGTCTTCCAAATGACAGCCTCGATCTACTCTTCTTGATAACATTAGTACGAGGCTCAGCAGCTACTTTAGTGTAATGGCCCTCACTCAGTACTAGTTCATCACTACCCTGCAAGTCGATATTCTCTTCCTCACTGAAGTCTTTGATACTGTCGCCTGCCTGGCTTTTACAGTCAACCTCACTCCCAGACGAGAAACTCAGAGACGACCATGTTCTAGCACGATCTTCATTCTCAAAGTGATAACGACACGATAAATCTGTTCTCTCTTTTGATGCCGCCTGCGCAGCGGCTGCATACAATCGAGTAGTGTATGTTTCCAAGCCGTTCTTCGTGATGACATAAAGCATTTCATGCGTCAAAGAGGCTGATATGCAGTCATCCGTAAAGTCGTATTCGCTTAGTAGGATAGGTGTGTTTAACATGTCATATAAGTATCCTTTTCTTGCTGTTGAGAAGAAAAACCCAAGAGAAACCATTGTAGTCTCGTTTGGCTCTGCAGACAGCATTGCAGTTTTCATGGGTGTTGATCTAGTAGGCAATGGGCCTATAAAACGAAGAAAAATAATAAAAATGTCAAGAATTTTTAACCATTAGCCTGTCAGATTGGGCAATCAGTGTCCTCTTCAGCAATTTTTATTAATCCAGGCATCCTATTTTAGTTAGTTAGTTGGTTAGTTAGGTAGTTTGTTAGTTAGTTTGCTTGTTTGTTGGTTAGTTAGATTAGTAGCTAGTTAGTATGTTAGCTAGTAAGTTAGTTAGTTAGTTAGTTAATTAGGCAATTAGTAAGTTAGTTAGTTAATACGTTAGTTAGATTGTAGGTCATTAGTTAGTTTAGTTAGTTAGTTAGTAGTTAGAAAGTTGGTTAATTAGTTAAATAGTTAGCTAATTAATTAGTTAGTTATTTAGTTAGTTAGTTTGTTTGTTCGTCAGTTAGTTTTTCTGTTAGTTAATCAGTTGGTTAATTATTCAGTTAGCTAGTTAGTTAGTTAGTTATTTAGTTAGTTATTTAGTTAGTTATTTAGTTAATTAGGTAATTGGTAAATAAGTTAGTTAGTTAGTTAGTTTGCTAGAAACGTAGAAAGTTAGTCAGTTGGTTAAGTAGTTAGTCAGTTAGTTAGTTTCTTTGTTATTTAGTTAGTTAATTAGTGAGCTAGTTTGATAATTATGGTTAGGTAGGTAGTCAATTAGTTAGCTTCTTTGTTAGTTAGTTAGATAGTTAATTAGTTAGTTAGCTAGTAAGTTGTTTAGTTAGTTACCTAGTTAGTTAGTTAGTTTGTTTGTCGTTCCGACAATGAATATGTTGTTTGGTTAGCATTTAGTTAGTCAGCTAGTGGGAGAAAATTATTCATACCATTTTTGTTTATGGACAAACAAGGTTGATATTAAGCGATACTCACTTTGCATATAGATGGGCATCCACTGCAAACTGTGTATACCAGGAGTGTCAGTCAGCTGACCATTAGGAAATCTTCGATACAACGTTGTAACGTGGTTCATTTCAGAGTTAACCAGCTGCTGGCCAGCAAGTCTAGGCATACTGCTATTCACAACAGTCAATGGATGTCCAGCGATGGTTTCTTTCGGTCCTATGATTTCTTTGGCTGTTTTACCATGGTCTGTATAAACACTGTCCTCTGCTACAGTATTTAGTTTCACAATGCTTTTCTGTATGATGTAGGTGGGTGTGTTATAAGGCGACGTTGCTGGTCTTTTGGAAACTGCGACTGTCTCATGTTCCAGTCCTTCAATACCCTGTGCACAACCTTGGTCAATGTTCCACAAGACAAAATTTTCGTCTGCCTTTGATTGGCATCGTTCACAATGGGCGATACCCTCGGAAGAAGGGCTGCTTGGCTGGGCAGTACTAAAAGAAAAATACCAAAATACTGTTCATTGGGCTTTTTCAATACACGTTTTTTTATAAGAAACTTGGCTCGGGGCCTAGTTCTAAAAGTTTCTTAATTTTTGGTCCAACTTTAGTTCTAAAAGTTTCTTAACAGTTTCTTAATTTAATGGAAATAAATTGCAGTAAAAACGATAAAAAACGTGAAAAAGAAAGCAAATTATCAATATTATTGTATTACAAAGAATTAGCCATGCTGGTGCGAGAAATCGCACGGAAATGCTTGAGAATTGATTACAACGTCCACAAATGTGAAATCAGTATGTTGGAAAACTGACACAAAAATTTCTTAAGTTTCTTAACTCCTTCCTCCTAGTTCTAAAAGTTTCTTAATTTTTGGGGTGTTTAGCTCTAGGTTTCTTATAAACCGGTTTCTTATAAAAAAAACGTGTAACTTGGTTGCTGAGCGATAAGGCACTTCTTCATAATGTTGAATATTTGTTGAGAAGCATTAGCATTGTTAAACGATGTCTTGCCCCCCCCCCCCTCCCGGTCTTACTATGTGTACACTTTTTACTACTTAGAGTATTACTATGTAGGTCCAAAGGTCCATGTGTAACGATGCAGATCCAGTGATTTGTTGTTCCAAACTTCTCATAGATGGTTTCATTGCTGTCCAGACTTGCTTCCAACAGACTCAACGTGTTGGTTGGATTTTTCCCAGTCAGCAAAAATGCGTACATTTCTCAACAAATGCTTATATCGCGCAATGTTACGAGAAACACACTTTTGAAGTTAAGCTCCACATCAGAGTAAGGCAATAGGTGATAATTAATTGAGACCTCGACCCTCGTTAATATTTTGGGCTCAGACCAAAACCTTGCTGGGCTGCTGACACCATAAACTGGTTGGATTAACCCACAACGCCACAGCACCTTCAACAGCTGCATGTCAAAAGAATTGATGAAGTTCATTGATGAAGTTCATTGTGGCGTCGTGGTGTAATCCAGCTGAATCGTGGTGTCAGAAGCTCAGTGTGGTCAGGGTTCGAGCCCAGCCACGGTAGCGTCACAGCCAGGGTCGATGTCTCGATTAGTTAACCTACTACTGAGATCCTAGCGACTGGCGCTAAAACACCATTTCACCTTCACCTTTAACCTTCATTGATAGGTCTATAGACTCATGGTGATACTTGAATTCCGAATTGTTGAGAATGGCAAAAGCCTACGCACAAGTATGCTCTGAAAACATAGTAGCTCAAAGCTTTTTGGTTTGGCAATCTTCAGGGTATAACATATAAAAACAATCGAGTTAAATGTTAAACACATTTTGAGCCAATTAAGCATATTAATAGAAAATGAAAGCAGTACAACTTACTCAATTGATTCTAATACATCTTCAGCTTGACAGATACTTTCTTTCCTTTCGGAGGAGATTTGAATGGTTCTTAACTCATTAGAAGAGGCAAACGCAATGTGATTCTCATATAGTGATACTTGATTGATTTGAAATCCTGCATCAATTTCAAGCATCAGCTCAAAATCAACAATGAATCCATTCTCTTCCAGGTCAACTTGTTTATATGAATAGAGAAACACCTTGAAAAGTTAAATTTTATCACTATTTTGTTAAATGCTTAACCTGTACGATAAAAGCTAGACTGACATGAAGAGATACATGCTTGCTATAACTGGAAGCTATGGAATTCTATGCTGAGCAAAAAATGGAAGAGTTAGTGGTTGTTAGTCCGTTAGTCAGTCGGTTGTTAGTTTGTTATTTAGTAAGTTTGTTAGTTTAAAGGGCAATAAATAGTTAGTTAGTTAGTTGGTTAGTTAGTTAGTCGATTAGTTAGTTAGTTAGTTAGTTAGGTAGGTAGCTAGATAGTTAGATAGATAGCTAGTTAGTGAGTGAGTTAGTTGGTAAATTAGTTAGATATTTAGTTAGTTATTTAGTTAGCTAGGTAATTAGTTAAAAAGTTAGTAGTTGGTTAGTTACTTACTCAGTCAGTTTGTTGGTTAGTTATTTGGTTAGTTATTTAATTATTTAGTTAGTCAATTGGCTATTTTGTTAGTTAGTTAGTTAGCTAGTTAGTTAGTTAGTTAGTTAGATAGTTAGTTAGTTAGTTAGTTAGTTAGTTAGTTAGTTAGTTAGTTAGTTAGTTAGATGGTTATAGTTATTTAGTTAGTTAGTAAGCTAGTTAGTTTAGTTAGTTAGTTAGTTAGTTAGTTAGTTAGTTAGTTTGTTAGTTAGCTAGTACGATAGGTAGTTAATTGTTCAATAAGTCAGTTAGTAAGTTATTATGATTCAGTACAAAAGCATCATTTCTTCTACAGACAAAAAAGTTGTTGCACGTATCGATATTAGGGAGCAATAACATCCCCTTGGCCAGTACTGTCTCCTACTGCAATGGAGAGACACAGTGTTCCGAAGGTTATAGAATGTGATGGAGTCTTTACAAACCTTTGCCTCTGTAGAAAGAGCAATGTTTCCATTTGTTTGGCAGCAAGCTACATCAGTGGCTGAGTATTTGATAGGTAGGTCTATGACCAGAAATTTGCCTGAATACGCCTCTGGTTGCTGTGTCTCTCTTGTATACCTGTAATAGAAAAGGCTTGTCAGACAAGATGCACAAGACTGTTAAGGTATATGTAGGACTTGGTTCAGACATTGAAATGGATGCGACATATTTGTAAGTGTCGCAGAGTATGGCAGTTTTCAACCAGCTCTCAGGTGTGCAAGAGCCAATTTCTATCCCATTGTTGCCAGGCAACATTTCATGTATGATGTGCAAAAGATTTCCAGCATGAAGGAGCTATTTTCTATTGTTCTCTTTTTTGTTCTATTGTTTAACCTTTGTGGTATACGGTGTGGCATTGCATAGAATACACCAAGGTATTTCTTACCTATTGTTCCATGAAAAACTCGATAAGGCAGCTACCATAATCTGCAGTGTATGCCACATAGACTAGAATGTTTTCTCAAAACATTTGCAATTTGTGACAGCCTAAGACCCAATTACACGAGAGTGGTTCAGATTGTTTGCATTTACACGGAGCGGCACTACTTATGTTACTGATAGGTTTTTCGTTTAAACGAGAGTGGATTCGCGTGAAATAGAGGCCTAAATAACGAAGAGAGGCTGAAATTCAAAAAAATGTGTGCATATTCACATGGGGCATAAACATTTACAAGCCGATCAAAATTAAGCTGGATTGAAGTTTACACGAGACCGGATCACTTTAAAAACGTCTCGCTACTGAATAGAAAACCTTTCCAAGGAGCTGTACGGACAATATCTAGCAGCTTCGGGGTAGGAAAGGGAGCATTCTCGCAATCTGGTAACCAGCAGAATCTTACCCAGCTCTGTGTTGGACCAAATATCTTGCATCAGAGGGCTGTGTTGTCCAGTTCAAATAAACCCTTGCTTGATGACCTAGACCTTTATGACTAACACCCGAATGATATTCATTAAGTTTACTCTCTAACGTAATGATAAAACCACCATAATTGCAGAAGGCAATTTTCTTTGCAACGCCACCAATTTGAAACTTGTAAATGCTTCTGTTGTTTGACTTTTCCGATGCCAAATAGACGTGAATATTTCCTGAGCTTGACGCAATTAGGATGAGGCCATTCGGTGTGCAGCAGCTCGCAGTTGCATCGTAATCGTCTGAGAAGACTTTTGGTTCTGAAACCGGCTGGCAAAGAATAGTACGAACCATTTTTGCGAGAGGAAGCTAGCAGCCTGGCAAAGCTTGCCTGCATTTCTACTAGGCCATTCTGTGTCCATATACACAAAGTACTTACTGCTAATGATGATAGAAAGGTGGGAGGTATATTTACTTAAAACATATTTCTGAACAATTCACAAAAGAACATTGACAAAAATTTGAATAAATAACATAGAAATTCAAAGCAAATTCCACAATAAAATCTTAGAAAACAAATAGATTTGTATTTTACTTTTACGAACTTCGCCTGAATCGCCTGATTAAATGATTTTGTGCTGTGATTGTGATTTTGACTATGATAGATTCATGTTACATTTGCCTATTGTTTCAATCCATCCCACAATGCTAAAGTGCGACTTCCTCTTCAAAAACACTCAGATTTCAGAAGGAAAGGAAAGGGAAACAAAAAGTAGTAGGCCTATATTCTAGTTGGGAGTAAATATTAAAAAAACGACTCAATCTTCTGTTCTTTTATAGACTTCAAGCCTGAAATTAAGTGGCATTTGTCTTATACAACGAAAGATCAACAGAGTAAAACTGCCGGCGAAGAAATGCCTGGATTGGCGTGTGCTGCGGTTTGTTGATTGTGTGTCAATCGATTTGACATAAATTGGTGATGATGCTGATGCGGCGGCAGAAGGTGAGGATTGTTCATTTAATTTCGTTTGAATATTATACCAGAATCATTTTGTGTTATCTTATTTTTGAAAGGATGGATTTTTAGGGAGCTCTGTTCAATAAAGATGTTTTTTCTTGTACAACCGGTAATTTTAGGCCATTCGCTCCTCAGAAAATGTCTTCAGGAAGTGGACAGGGAAGGCCCGTATAGTAGTCGTAATCACAGTGTTTAAAACCTCATGATTATCTTTAAAATCAAGGAAAACATAATTTGTTGCCAATAGCATATCGTCTAATTAAATGAATACGAGAAACCATTAGTTAGGTAGCCTATATATTAATTAGCTTAGATTTCTGAGGGACGCACTTGAATTTGTTTGCCGCCTACTTAGTTCTATTTGCTGATGATTTCCCTTTCATTTCAATTGTTGGAAAAAACACAGAGATCGAGATTTAAAATTCAAACAACTAAATGACAGTAAAGTTTTTTCGTCCTGAGTTTTTCTTTATATCTAGGGTATAAGGCTAGCCCGTTTTGAATAAAAATAAATGAAAAGGGCATGATTAGAAACAGAGTTAGACATTTTTGCTTTTGCAAATAACCACAGAATTTATAAATTCTTAACCTTCTGTTGTCAAAGCAGATTGTTTATTGTTTATTTTGCTGTGTAATAAACAAATCTGAACAGTAGGATTTTTTCAATTTCTCAAACCAAAGTCAAACTTGCTTGTTTAAATTTGTATCCTAATAATTCCTGTTGAGTTATTGTTTCACCAACCCTAATGGTTGATAATGACTTTGCATTTCAGATTTCAGAGTCCCTTCTTGTTGACAAACCTTATAAAATGTGATTTCCACTGGGTCCCCCATCCTTGTGAGCAACTTCCATCCCTGCTTTATGAAAGATGAAACATTTTTTACTGAAACCCTTTTTTCTAAACTGAAGGTCATACAAGGAAAGATAGATTCATTGGGTAACAGGTCAACTCCCCCCCCCCCACTACCAACTTGCCCCACCTTAATATGTTCAAGTCGGACCCCTTTCAAGTCATGTTGTCCCACCTGTTCGTGCAACTCACCCTATCCATCAAGTCAGCTCCCCCACCCACCATTAAATAAATGATTAAAAATGATGATATAACGATAATATCAGTAAGAAAAGGGGAGTTTGGGGGCAGGGTCCCCAACTTTAATTATCTATAGTTTGGTGGGGGCAAGTTGAATTTTGAGATGGGGTGAGTTGACTTTGAAGGTGGGGCAAGTTGACCTGAAAGTGGGGCGAGTTGGCAAGAAACTGATTCATTGTTCTATTGTTTATCTTGCATGTGCACACTCCACACACGCCATGATTATAAAAACCGTTCAAACTCTGTGTTTTTGATCCTGGGAATGTTTTCATGGTATCTACAGCATCTTTAAACTGTATGGGTGATTGCTTCGGCAAGAGCAAGCTCGATCCTGCCCACAATCAACAATTTCTTATTGATTTATTCTTGCTTCCTTTTGTTTCTAGATTTTGTCTCATTGATTTCTCTAACAAAAGATACATTTTCTAAACTATGTCAGTTAGCCTAATGGCAGAGTCACAGGATGGCACAAATGGCATGTCAGTGGCATCAAGGATTCGCTTACTTCAGAGCAATTTTGGAAACAAAGATGCTGAAGCACCTCCAAGAAAGGGAAGGAATAGCCCACACACAAGTCCAAAACAGTCTCACATAAAAAGAAATTCTGAAGATAGGAGCCCTCCTGTCTTGAAAAAGTTTGAGGAAGAAACAAAGAAAACTGAATTAACCAATAAGTTATCACCGAAAATCAGTAATGAAAATTTAAAAGCAGAGCAAGAATTTAAAACTGATGGAAAACCAAGGAATTCTCCTTTACCATCACCAAGACCGTCACCTCGACCCTCTCCTCGTCCCTCCCCTCACATGAAGCACAAATCAAGTTTAGAGAAATCTAGTCCAGTTGTATCAAGAGAATCAAGCCTTGAGGACCAAACAATCAAGAAGACTTCTAGCGTAGAAAACTTGAGTAAGAAAACATCCTCTGACTTGAAATTACCAAAGCCACCTTTGCCAAATAAACCACCATTATCAAAACTAAAGGAAGGTTCAAATAGAGATATGAATGATAATTGTGTCCGCAAGCCATTCGTTAAATTAGCTGATCCTACTAAGAAGCCTGTAGCTCCAAAGAAGTCATGGGAAATAAAAGAAGATAAAAATTATGCACCTTCACAGAGTGACAATAGTTGGAAAAGGATATCAGGACCTCCTTTAAAGCCTGTGCCACCAAACCCAACGTTATCTGTTGGTGAAGACCAACCTATAGCAGAGCAACTGTCCAAGTGTCCTGATAACAAAGTTATAAAATCATCGCAAATAGATGAAGATTCACAAATACTTATTCAACCCAATGATGATGATAATGATAATGTTTATGAAGATCCAGGTTTACCTTTATCACAAGCAAACAGTAACGTTGGTTGTTATGAAGACCTGAGCTTACCAGATAACCCTCAGAATGATTTTTACGAAGACCCAGGTTTCAAGGAGATCACTAGAGCTGCAGTTTATGAAGACACAACTATATCTCCCCCTCAAGATAACATTAGCAGTGATGATGAATATGATGAACCAGATCCTGGCTGCCATCCAAAAGGTACACTTTCCCTATTGTTTTATTCATTACTGTGTTGATTTCAGATTTCTAAGGTCAGATTTTTGTTATTTGAAAGAAATAATATGGAAAGACACTATACTCCCACACAAACAAGCTGATTACTTCTCAAATGCAAAGATTTTTTTAAAAGCTTGGATATAAAGTTTGAAACTTTTTCAAGAAAACCTAAGGTTGCCTTTGTTTTCAGTGAAATTTCTATTCGCCTGTAGAAATAATTTCATTGAGAAATACAGAAAATTTCTGAGGTTTTGTAATTCTGTTAATGTCAATCTTTGACACACCTCCAAGCAAACCTAAGGTTGCCTGCTTGCATCTAATTGAAAAAGTTATTTGCTCTTTGTAACTTTAAACAAGAGCTCATAGAAATATTTAATTGTGAAAAGTCTGAGATGTGAATTTTTTGACACTCTTCCAAGAAAACCTAGACCTGGTTTTGCTCAACTTTATTGAATTCATCTTGTTTGTTCAAGAGTTGAAGCAGACATGAACTAGTCTATAGTTAAAAAAAAATTCTGAAATCTAGATTTTTGTTATTAACCTCTTTATCTTTATATGTGTCTTTGAAATTCATTTCATAAAGGAAAATGATTAAAAGTTTTCTTTTCAAAACTCAAGACAAATTAGATGGTCCGGAAAAACCAAAGAGAAAAGGCAAAGTTCTTGCAAGACTAAGCACTTCAAGAAGACCACCACCTCTACCTCTAATTCCTCCAGATAATAACAGACCAAGATCTTTATCAAAGCCACCTCCATTGCCAGTTTCAAAAAGACCTGTACAAACAGCTGAAGGTATGTACTGATACGTACAGTTTATTCTGTTGTAACTTTCTTTACATTTATATTTGTGACATTATAAGCAGAGTACATGAAAATGAAAAGTCTTGGATGACTTTCAACGATATTTTGTCTGAAACTTAAAGGATTATAAAATCTGAAACACCTTTGGTCATACAGTGGGCCAAATTTTATGCATATTATGCAAAGATATTTCTGTTTTTTTAAGTAAGGTTAAGTTTTGTACAACTCTTGAAAATTTCTTCAAAGTTGTTGAAACTCTCAATAGAGGTGTATGATTCCCAATTGCAAACTTCCAAAATATAACAATAGGAAAATATTCTTGATATATTGCAAAACAAAACTTTCAAAACGGCTCTAAACTTGGTCTAAAAGGTCTTCCAGTCGAATCTGTTCATTTCATTAGTTATTCCCAAAAATGATGAAAAGTGTATTTAGCGCTAGTCAAGCACCAGTCTCTAGGAAGTATAGACAAACTTAAGAGACCACAAAACTAGTTTTGACTTTGACACTACCATTTCTAGAAGTTGAACCTCAGTGTCACAGAGACTATTAGAATCCAAAACTGGCTGGATGAGGGCCAGTCATCAGTTACTAGGAGTAGATAAACTTGACCATAACCCTATCTTTGACACCACCATTTGGGACTTGAACCTCTACCTCACTGAGATCACTTGCTGGATTAGACCATGATTCCACAGCATCTATCATTACTGAGTCTGTTTCTTTGATTCTTTGCAGAGCAAGCTTTGTATTCCTATGCAACTGAAGTTCGTTTTGAAATTTCACCAAGACCAGCTGTAAGAGCAACTCAAGATAGCTGTTATGAGACACCAGATTCAAATGCTGTTAGAGGCTTGATGCTGGGTTTGAACAATGCAAAAGGCAATTATGAAACACCTGATGCAAGCACAGTTAATGAATTCATATCAAATATTGGGGGAGACAATGTTGATGGTGGTGAAGCATATGAAATGCCTGACCAAGAATCTGTCAAAAGATTTACTGAGTCTTTAGAGAAGAAAAAATTTCAGCAAGGTTAGTTTTTGCATGCTGGCATCCTCTGTTGGTTCTGATTTGACTCGATTTGATTTTATTGATTTCATTTTACTCTTCATTTTACTCTATTCAGTCCAATTTGATTTGATTTGATTTGATTTGATTTGATTTGATTTGATTTGATTCGATTCGATTCGATTTGATTTGATTTGCCTTGATCAATCAGTTTGATTCAATTTGATCCATTCGATTTGTTTTGCCTTTTTGTAACTTGTGCCTTTGCTCAAATCAATTAAAAACTTGATTTTGAATCCATCTGAAACTGGTTTGGTTCAATTCAACTGAGTTGACTCGACCTAACTTGACTTCACTTGACTTGAAGTCTCTTGTTTTCACTTGACTTGAGTTGACTGGACGTGATTTACTTGACTTAACCCAACTCGACTTGACTCGACTTGATTTACTTAACTTCACGTCACTTGACTTGACTTGACTGACGTGATGTGACGTGTCAACCATCTGAAAATGGTTTGGTTCAATTCAACTGAGTTGACTCGACCTAACTTGACTTGACATGCCTTGAAGTCTCTTGTTTTCACTTGACTTGAGTTGACTTGACGTGATTTACTTGACTTAACCCGACTCGACTGGACTCGACTTGATTTACTTAACTTCACGTCACTTGACTTGACTTGACGTGACGTGACGTGTCATCCATCTGAAAATGGTTTGGTTCAATTCAACTGAGTTAACTCGACCTAACTTGACTTGACTTGACTTGAAGTCTCTTGTTTTCACTTGACTTGAGTTGACTTCACGTGATTTACTTGACTTAACCCGACTCGACTTGACTTGACTTGACTTGATTCACTTGACTTCACGTGACTTGACTTGATGTGACGTGACGTAACTGACGTGACGTGACGTGACGTGACGTGACGTAACGTGGCTCGACTCAACTCAACTTGACTTTACTTGAAGTCGCTTGTTTCCTCTTGCCTTCACTTGGTTTGACTTGATTTTATTGGACTCGATATTTCCTGACACAGTCCAGGTTGAACTGGCTTGACTTCAGTCAATTAAGCTGATAAGTTAAGTTGACACTTGACTAATCTCGACTCGACTATGATCTTCGCTTTCTTTCAAGTATGGATCTTTGTTGAAGTATCATTAGTGTATGGATCTTTGTTAGACGTCAAGAGAATTTTTCGTATAGATTTTTCTCCTTTTACCATTGAAACAATTCTGAATTGAATCACGTTGTATTTTTAGCTACTGAGGAGTCTGACTCTGATTCTGATGCTTATTGCGATCCTGAAAGTGTCCCATCCTTCACGAATAGATTCAGCCCTCCAGCAGCCCCTCAAGCACCGCAGAAGAGTCTCCCGCTTCCTCCAACTGAAGACAGTGGACATTCTAGTAGTGAGGATTCAAGCCATGACTATGAAGACCCTTCAGAAGAAATACCTTTCCCAAGACATATTTCGCTCAGAAGAGGCAGCGTTCCTGTTTTTAACCCTGAAGCGTATTTAGAATTGGAGGATGAAGACGTGAATACCATGTATCAAGATGTATGTTGTTTTTTCATTTTTTTATATCTGTTTTGATATTTTTGCCACATGTTCTTTACAATTCTCTGCAATAGATAGGGTGTAGATATGATGAAAATCACGGCCATATTAGAGGGGCAGTGCAGCTTACACTTTCTGAAGGACAAGCCCTGAAACTTGAAAGCATTTAGCCTAAGCAATTCTTTATAAACCGTGCTTTGCTTTGCAATTGCATAGTGAAAATTTCAGCGAAAAAGATGTACGGTAGTGCGGTTGTTATCAGAATTGCAGAACGGTTTTTGGCAAGGATGAATATTTCCCAAATTTCTTGGTTTTGCAATTGTCTAGGCTCCCTTATCATGCAGTTCGGGTCAAAGCGCCATAAACTTTGATATGCCACTATTGGGGAGTCTGTCCTAGCGATTGCCATTCATGAAGAGTACACAATATGAAAATGAACATTGCTTTATATAGTCAAATCGCATAAAGCAGAATAGGACGAAACCCTTGGGCTGTATCCGTATGACTGAGAGCTACTTGATAATTATAATGAGCTCTTTAGCTTTCGTTTGGCCACTGATAATGTTGTTACAATTAAGATAAATAATGGGATCTTTTTGTTTTCTTTTATAGCCAGCTGAAGCTTTCTCTTCAAAGCCAGGTAATCTTCAAATATTTTCACAGAGTTTTTGCATAGTTTTCTAGTGCTTGCCGGCAAATTTACTATATACTGTATACTATGCAATAAAAATAGTCAAGAAAACAAGAAAATTTGTTTTTAGATATTACATCTTTCTCCAGTTAACAAAACCAAACAATACAATTACTAAATATAAGTATATAGAAGATGTGCCAAACTGTAAGTTGTAGAAAGATCAATGTTGAAATAATGGCACCATTAAGAGCACTCAAGCCTCAAATTATTCGAAAGTAAGAACATCAAGCCTTAGCAAAAATGTTCTGGTTCTTATTAAAGGAGACACTTTGCTTCACCTGTAACCTTGCATCACTTTTCTTTAACTTGGTTTAACTTGCCTGAACGTGCCTTACATTGCTAAACCTTGCTTTACAACTTTGCTTTACCTTGCTGTACCTTTCTTTAAATATGCTTTACCTTGCTTTACTTTACTTTTTTGGCTGATTGCGCTCGGATCATAGCTTAAATCATCAGGCCTTCATTTTTATCCAGGTCATGCAAAAGAAGAAAAATCTTATGATTCTGACGAATACGATGACCTAGCAGACGGTAAGATCTTTCCCTTTGTTTTAAGTACCATTTGATTCTTTGAAGCATTGGGCTACACGACAGGTTCGTTGGGCTTATTCTTAAAAAGTATTATTAACGCCGAACCTCTTATTTCAAAACTAGGAAATTTTAACCTTTTTAATAGGGAATATTTTTCTTTGTTATTCAGCTTAGCAAAAAAACCGTTTAATTCATTGAATATCCGTAACTACGAAGCTATCGGCAGAATTCACTTTGAAAGTCCTAAGTAAAGCAAAGAACTGGCAGAAATGACCGCCATGTTTTGCAGAAATCTCTATTCAATTAAATACGCAAGCGACACCTGTTTTAAAATCATTGGAAGAGCAAGATCTTTGTTTCATTTAGGAGTTTTGGAGTCTGCCGACATCAAAAGGAAAAGGCCGGCTCTGTGTAGACAGAAAGAGTACGTTTTGTCACCTGGACGTTTCCGGCTAGCTGATTTGTGTTTAAAACACAATGCCAATTAAGCTCTTTCTTATTGGTGCCTTTCAATACGCATCTGGGTATAAATTCCGCCTTTTTCTAGTGTTTCGGTCTGCTTCTGACGAAAAAAGCTTTTAAGTATGCCCGAAAATCTTTGCACTGTTCATAGCAATTTTGACATGCGGAAATATTAATCCTGCCACCCTATGTATTAAGCAGAAAGTTAACTTGTAAGCAATGTTACCAGTTACCAATATTGTTCTTGCTATTGTAGAGCCACTGTATCAAATATACACGGCCGATGTCTTGTCCCACATGAAACGAATCAGTCAGAAAGATAACCATGAAGAACAAGATGTATTTAGTGAATATAGTACTTCGAGTATTGAATCTGGCCAACGTATGTTGTGGTGCCAGCTACCGTCAGTTAGAAACAGTGGAATACTTGAGAAATTAGAGCCGCAAGAACGGAAACGCCAGGAGGTCAGTGAGCCTATTTAAGTCTTTAATTCTTTATTTCTGTTTTCTTTCTTTCATCCTGTGTTTAAGTTTTACCGTTATCTTAAGCCAGACTTATGTCAACCTCAGTAGGGTAGAGCTATCGCCAACTAGTTTTAACTGCTAATTTATGGCCACATTTCAGCAACTAGTCAGAACCTGATGGGATGCAGTTGATCTCGGTCGCAAGAGTGCTCAGGCCGAAGGCGACTGATAGGCTATGGTACGAAAGAAGTAACGCCAACTATTTGTATATGTTAAATATGTCTACATGTCAGCAGCTAGTTAGAACATGGTAGGATGCAGTTGATCTCGGTTGCAAGAGTGCTCAGGTCGATGGCGACTGATAGCCTATGGTACGATAGAGCTTACGACAACTAGTTGTATATGTTAAATACAGTATGTTGACATGTCAGCAACTAGTCAGAACATAGTTGAATGCAGATTTGAATGCGATTGATTTTAGTCGCCTGCGACTGATGCGAAAAAGTTGTTAGCTAATCGCAGAAGTAAAACATGCCCAACGTTCTTAAGTTTTAGCAGTCTGAGCCTCAATGTCATAAAATATATCTGTGTAAAAATATATCCTTGTCGGTCATGTTTTTCAAGCTTTCATTTTTTTCTCTCTCTTTTCTAGGCAATGTTTGAAGTTATAACATCTGAGGCTTCTTATTTGAAAAGTCTGAGTATTTTGGTGAATACATTTATGAGTGAGTTTATCATCAAACCATCTACGCCTCCTGAGGAGCAGCTGCTTGACAAACAGCAGTTTCACTTCTTATTTGGAGGACTTTCTACAATCAAAAGTGCAAGTGAAAGGTGTGTTATGTTTATTTTACGTTTTATATGGTTGTTAGGAATTTTACACAGTTCTCTGTAATAGTAATTCCCAAGCAAAATAGTGCTTTTCAACGAAGGCTTATGTGGACCTATGATATGATGGAACTAACACCGGCTAGTTGTAACTGCTAACTTCTTTCGACATGTCAAACAGCTGCAGAACTTATAGGAAACAATTCAGTTCAATTTTTTGTAGAATACAACTCAAGTTTACAAAGCTACGCAATGTGATTTAGAAAATAAGTCATGTATTCTGCGAGACCCGAGAAGGCATTGCTTATCTAGTTCGAGCTGCAAATTGAAAAGCTAAGGAAAATAAAAAGTAATTTATACAAAGGCTTTAAAGAAAAACAACGTCGACAGCTTTGGTGTATTTAGACTGCTAAGGGTCTAAGATACACAAAAATATCAAAACCGTTCAGGTCGGCTGCGACTAACGGGAAACAGTTGTCAACTAATCGCAAAAGTAGAACATGCCCAACTGTCTGGAACTGTGCACTGACTGGTTAGCGTCAAAAGGAACTAGTTGCCAGAGCGCTTATGCCAGTTGCGAGAAATTTGTCCCGAAAATCGCCGATTAGCAGTAGGCAACTAGTTTTGAGTGTTCGCAATGTCAACATAAGCTTGGCTTTACAAATCTCCTAGTACAGCTTTTAAGAATAGCAAGAAGCTAGCAATTTAGACCCTGCTTCAACCATAGTCTATAGCTTGATATCCATAACTATTTTACTGGTAAATATCTATTTTAGGTTTCTGCACAGTCTACGTGTAAGACAGGAAGAAAACTTCATAATTTCATCAATAAGTGACATCGTACATGATTATGTAAGTAGTTTCTGCTGTATTTTTACCTTGTAGTGAATACGTTATTCAAGCTGTAGTAGATCCTGTACAACCGCTTAAGTTAAACCTTCATCGAACCCACCTTTTCAACTTGACGGCTTAACTCGTTTAAGTTTTTACGAGATTTCTTGCAATTTTCGGCGCGAAATTCGGATACAGCACATAAGAAAAATTAGAAGCAGATTTTCGTATTCGTTTTCTTTTTGGTTTCAATTTTATCTTGATAAAACGGTTGCTAGTTTTTAAGAGATTTTGTCAGGAAAGTGTTACGGGGTGAAATTTTGCACCCCAGCCATCAATCGTTCCAACTCTTTACACCCCAATCGTTAATTGTGGCCAAACCCCTTATTTTGAAAACATTGTTTATTGATGAAACAAAAGCCACAAAGGCTGGAAGTGGAAAATTTACAGTTTGACCAAATAATTCAGCCTTATGTCGACCTACGATACGATAGAACTAACGCCAACTTGTTGTAACGACTAACTTACAGTATATTGACATGTCAACAACTGGTCATAACTTACAGGATACAATTGATCGCAGTCGTAAGAGCACTGACGTTGACTGCAATTGACAGGAATGAGTTGTCAGCTAATCGCTGAAGTAGAGCATGGCCAACTTTCCCAAAATGTGCGCCGACTAGTTGTCATCAAAAGGGAACTAGTTGCCTAAATTCTTATGTCGACAGGTCATTCACGATAAATTAGGTCCAAAATCGCCTATAAGCGGTCGGCAACTAGTCCTTATAGTGCGCAATGTCGACATAGGCCTGGCTTTAGTAGTTGCTGAATCTGTATTTGGTGTCAAAATTAACATAAACTTTTTTTTTAATAAGCAACTTGACTTTCGTCCAGCCCTCAAAGTTGCTTAAAATTTAAGACATTTCAGCCCTCAAAGTTGCTTAAACGTTGCTTAAAATTTTTGTACCTACTAACCACTCCTGACTTCTCGAGTCAAAATCGTCATCTGTTCAAGCCTATAACATGACTTTTGGGAGACAGGAAGTGGAAAAACGTTAGCTAACGAACTTCAACATGCAAAACATAAGAACGAACAACAATTTCCTAACAACAAGAAAGAGAATAAGCTTGGTTGTTTGACTTCTTAGTTGCTTACAGTAATTCAATTGAGCCCTAAAGTTGCTTAATGTTAAGGTCAGTTCAGCCCTAGTTGCTTATTGAGCGGTTGCTTATTAAAAAAAAAGCGTATAGAAATTTCCAGAATTCAATTAACAAAGCTGTTGTTGAAAATTGTAACTATTGAGCATCGTGTTATTGTAGGCTGTGAAACATTTTGCATGCTACGTGAAATATTGTTCGAACCAAGTTTATCAAGAAAGGACTCTCAGGGCATTGATGTGAGTAGGTTTTTCGTTATCAAAGATCTTTCAACTAAATTTTGACCTTGTTTCACCAAACACGCCTGACTGTAACGAGCTTTAAATGTATTTTACTCAATTTTACTTTACTTGGATTGCGAGTATTAGCAGAAACATCTTTGGATTACTGGAAAGTTTTTTTCTTTTGACACTTCTCAGAATATTAACGCCTGAAACAGACCAAAACACTTGAATATTAAGGCGGAATTTATACCTGGATGTGGATCGAAATGCATCAATCTTGAAAGTGGAGGTGCATTGGTGGTTTTGTTGTTGAACATCATTCAGCTTGCGGAAAATAGTGGGAAAATAAATAGCATAAATCGTAGAGTTCAAGCAAGAAAACGAACTATTTCTGTCCACACAGCTGGCCTTTTGTTTGATGTGGGCAGGTTCCAAAACCCTAAATGAGACTTTACCAAATATGGTGTTCGAAACACAATACCAATTCAGCTTCACTTCTCTGATTGGTGCAATTTGATCCGCATCTGGGGTCTCCCTCACTTTCCTTTATTTTCACGGAATGGTGGACCTTTGGAGAAGGATATTAAGAAATAGTCTGAGGGCAAGTCTACATCTTGTTATAAATTCTGCCGCAGTCATTTGTTTCGGTCTGTTTCTGATGTTTATACTCTGAGGAGTGTCAAACAAAAATATTTGCTTATGGCCAAAGATTCTTCCGCTATTTCTCTCAATTTTGAAGTTTTGTACAACTCTAAGAATTTTCTTTTATTATGATTTAATTAGACTTGAAGGTAGCTATTGATTGCAGCTTTCGATTGGTTTCTTCTGCAACTAAACCGTAATCTTTCTTTTTTTTTTATTTGCTTTATTTTTTATTTTAATGCTTTTTGTTTCCTTTTCAGAAATGAAAACACAGCTTTTTGTGAAGCTCTTGGTAAACTTGAATCTTCTCCAAAATCCCAAGGATTATCAATGCAATCATTTCTTATGCTTCCAATGCAGAGAATCACCCGGCTTCCGCTTCTGTTAGACGTAAGTACTGTTTTAGGGTATTTACTAAAGTTCTGGAAGTTTTTTTTCAAAATTATGACCGTCACGAAAGAATGAAAAATTGAGGGATTGGGAATTGTTTTTTTACATTTACTTTTTTTCATAGGCTATTTGTCATCATTGTGAACCTGGAAGTGATGAGTTTTGCAGCACCAATGCAGCCCTTAATGCCATGCAAAAGGTATAGTATTTCCTCAATTTGAATTAAGTAAAACTCTTTGCATATCTTTTGTTACGTTATTTTGCTTAGGTCATTGTTTGAAGTCGTTTAAGGTCCTGGCCAAACGATCATTTGTCAAGCATTTGAATTTTGCTTTTTAAACGCAATGTTTGACCGTTTGACCAAACGCAAACATTGCTCCTCAAACATTTTATACACAACTTCAGTGTCAGGGGAAAAAGGCTTTTTAGTACCCCATATGATGTTTCCTCCTTACAGCGAAATTTTACAATTTTTATACAACTCTAGATTCTGAACATTGCAGTGCAAGTTCTGCTTGTCAGGTAATGTTTTCTGCCATGGCCAAACGGTCTAGCATTGGTTGTAAAAC
The DNA here is from genome assembly GCA_014526335.1 of Chrysaora quinquecirrha. Taxonomy (NCBI): domain Eukaryota; kingdom Metazoa; phylum Cnidaria; class Scyphozoa; order Semaeostomeae; family Pelagiidae; genus Chrysaora; species Chrysaora quinquecirrha. The sequence goes on from JACTAT010000027.1 coordinate 1,009,495, forward strand.
TAATCTCGAATGTTTGACTAACAATGTTTGATCGTTTGGGCAGGGCTTAGAAAGCCTTCCAGAGGGTAGGATATACAGCAGCTGCATATGAAATTCCATTTGGAGAATATACTTGCAAATTCCTTAATCTTCATTGCAGGCTATTTTAAGTACTCAAAACGTCAAAATGTAAAGAAAATCTCAGTAATGAACCGTTGTTTTGTATCTTTAAAAGACTAAATTTGGCCTGAATGTTGCATCATAATCTTCTGTTTGATTCAGGTGGTTAAGGAATGCAATGAAGGAGCTAGGAAAATGGAACGAATTGAAGAAATGTATTTTATCCAACAAATGTTATCGTTTAAAATAAAGGTGAGATTATATTATCATGAATAATAATTTGCTTTGATGTTTGATGCCAATGACATTTGATGCTAGGTGACTGTTGCTTTCAAATAGCTAAACAATTAGTAGCTAAACAATTTTTGGGGCGAAGTGCAAAAAATCATCTTTAATTCTTTGTTTCCTGTTTTTGAAACACATTAATGTGTAGAATGCATCTTGAGTCATGATGAGAATTTTGAGCATCTTGCATCATTTTGAGCTATATCTTTTCGTGGATCTAAGCTCTGGAGCCACCTTCAGCGCGATGTTAAATAGGCACCCTCACTCGCCACTTTTAAGATTAGATTGAAAAATACTACTAACAAGTAATTTTAGAAATGTATTGCACTAGTGTTTATCTTTTAATTCTGTAGAAGCTATAATCACTGCCCCCTGAAAAGCAGTTATCATGTAACTGACGGAGCTACCGTGAATAAATGAATAAAAATGAATGAATGAATAAAGTGATCTACCGTGCATTTTGTTTTCCTTTTAGCCAATTCCTATCGTATCTTCATCAAGATGGTTGCTAAGACGTGGTGAACTTGCTTGTTTAGAAGACGAGAAGAAATTAAAAAGTCCTTTTAGAACTCTTCTAAGAGGCGGAAAATATTATCGAATCTACTTATTTCTTTTTACGGATCTTCTGCTGGTTACAAAAATGAAAAGGTATCGTTTTATTTATTTTGCTCTAGGTTTAGTTAGCATTTACTTTTAATGTTACTTTTTCCTTCTTTGTATTTTATTTTTTATTTACTTTTTACTTCTAACAGTGGCATAACGGAGACACTATGCTGGGACGGAGAAGCAAAGTAGGCCCTTGAAGGGAAGAGGGCTCGCAGTCGTGGGAAAATTTTTTAAACATGCCTTTTAAAACCTTGAAAAAATTCACGTTACGTGTCCCCTGGTTAGTGCCTGTTTAAAGGGTGGCCTTAAGATGACTTTAAGCATCGTATGACCACAAAGGACACAGCACGAAAAGTTTATGGGGGCCCATTTCGTTGAGAACTAAGGGAGCCAAAACTACGTTAGCGCAACTGCTTCTATATTAAACAGTAAAAACCCGCCACTAAGAAACTAGTTTTTTGAAACTAGCTTGACAGTTTCTTATAGAGTAGAGTAGGAAAAAATTTATGGTTGCCCAGTTTGTTATAAGTTCACTAACAGACTATAACATAGCTGTTCTTCTTTCGGGTGGCTTCAGCTTCTTAGCTGCAATTTTTACTTTTATAGCATAAAAGCAGAGGTTTTTGGGGCCAACCCAAAAGGTTTAATTTTTCCGCCATGTTGTCTGGAAGACTTCAAAACATGCGATGAAGTCAACAAGCATCCATTGCTTCATGCAGACACACATAAGACAAAGCTTATTGATGGAACCGGCAACTCTGACATGAATGGAACCTTAGTGTTCCCAGTGGGATCAATGGGAAGAAATGGGTTAAGAAAATGCCCTCTTGCCTATTGTCCTTCTTATTTTTCCCTTTCATACTTTCATTGTCCCTCTCTTTTCTCTCTACATTCGCTTCTACTCTTTTTTTTCTATTTGTAGCGAAGATAGCTTCAAAGTCGTTGACTACTGTTCAAGAAGTATGTTAAGAATCGATGATGTCCATACGCCAACTGGTGATACATTAAAGCCAAATGCACAAGGCATTCCCTCGAGCAAACATATGTTCACCATAATTCTACTAGAAAATCATCGAGAGAAAACAACGAGATATATATGTCTGGCTGAAACAGAGTAAGTTCTGAACTTTTCATTTTGCTTCTTTATTTTTCATTTCTTCATTGACCATTTGTATGCTTTTGTGAAAGCTGGCTTCAAGTTGCAAAAGATGTCAAAAGGTGACCATGGCATGTAGTTTCCTTTTGCTTTTGCCTGGAATTACGGAAATCTGGCGGCTCTCATCACCTTTCTTGGTGAGCTTGACCTTTGTGGAATCGAACCCATAGTCATAGACTCGCACACTGCTTAGCAATTCTCATCATCATCATCATCAAATTCGTCATCAACGTAATCATCAACATCATTATCATCATCATCATCAGGATCATTATCGTCATCATCATCATCATCATCATTATCATCATCCACATTATCTTTTCATCATTAACGACATCATCAACATCATTATCATCATCATCAACGTCGTCATCCTCGTCAACATCATGATCATCATGATCATCATCATCATTATCTACGTCATTATCATTTTCATCACAATCAGCATCGTGATCATGATTATCATCAACGTCACAATCATAATCATCATCAACATCATTGTTATCATCAACATCGTCATCATTGTAATCAACATCATCAACATCATCATCACCTTTCTCGTATTAGAATGCAAACCTTATGCATGTGGTAAAAAAAATCAAACAATGCGTATTCTACAACAACCCAAAAATCTTTTTGTGCACCACACCTCAAGCTGACCACATTTTAATGTACTGTATGTTTACTTTCTTTTTTCTATAGAACAGAAAAGATCAGATGGATGGAAGCAATGCAACCAAAACAAAAAAGCCAGAACGATGGTGAAAAAATATATGAAGAATGGGGTAAGAAAATTATACATGAGTTTCATTGGTAGTCAATAAGAAGAAAGTTTTCGAATGGAAGAATTTGAAATACCTGAAGCAAGGTACAGGGCGAACTGGGAGCACTAGGAAAGTTCTTGCATCCTTTGGCCAGTGGTCGCTCACCCCTATTTTCCAATGTTGCTGAGATCAATGTTTGTGTCTGGAAACAATGAAATAAATAAGTACATTTTACTGAAACAATAGCAGCCCAATAACTGGCACTGTCTGCCACAGCCCTTGGCTTTTTACGCTTATTTTCAACAAATTTACTACCTTGCCACTTGCCAGTTTTTTCTAGTCAATAAGAGTTCCTTTTCTCACTTAGACTCCCCCACAAATCTTATTAATCATCTTGCTCTAACCTATCGGTGTTGAAAACCCAAGAGCTGATCGATGTTAAAACTTATGCAAAAATGTATCATGTTTGATTCGTGCAGTTTGGTATATATTCTGCCCTAGTTTTTAAGCCTATTTCTGACAATTATACTTGATGTATCAGCTGTATAAAAAGCTTTTTAAGTCTGTCAAAAGGTGCTTTCATCACAATCTTTAAATTTTAAACTTAAAGCCTATTCTCATGTTTTTGTAGATTGTCCGCAAGTTCGTGCAGTTCATGCTTATCATTCAGAACAGCCGGACGAACTGACGATGCAAGAAGGTGACGTCATCAAAGTATTACGAAAACTCCCGGATGGTAAGTTTGTAATGGTGTCATGTTTTGCATAGTTTTGCCATCATCTTACATGAAGCATGTAAAGAGGCTGTCAAAAGCTCTAGCTTCATAGCCTTCGTAGCGAAAGATCAAAACACTTATTACAGCCTTATAAAGCGAAACATCCAAAACATAAGGTGGTGTGTTATCTGTGTGCGAGCACTGGTTATAGCTACCTTAGCTATGTTTGTTGATTCTTTTTAAATTTGCCAAATGGAGAATTGTTTAAAGCTTAAGATTTTAAACAAAAAGATCTTGTATGTTTCTTGTATGTATGTAGATCGTGTAATCCAGCTGACTCATGGTGTCAGAAGCTCAGTGTGGTCAGGGTTCGAGCCCAGTCACGGTAGCGTCACAGCCAGGGTCGAGGTCTCGATTAGTTAACCTACTACCGAGATCCTAGCAACTAGCGCTAAAACACCATTTCACCTTCACCTTCACCTTCTCGTGAAAATGGGGTCTAGTCATTTTTCTAGCACGGTGCGAATCGTGCGCCATGTCTGAAATAGTCTGTAGTCGGCCCTGCATCTAATAGGGTGTGCATTTTAATTCAATATTGAACTGAATTGTACTTTGATTTCAGGTTGGTATGAAGGTGTTCGTTTGACTGACGAAGAACAAGGATGGTTCCTGCTAATCATACTGAAGAAATTCACAGTGAACATACTCGTGCAAGGAACTTAATGCAAAGATATAGACTGCTAAATAATGCTACTCTTGCACTGTCAAAAGGAATCCTCCGTGAGTAAAAATGTGGACATCCAAATGGTGAGGTCTCGATATTTGTAAATTATACTGTTTTATAATGCGATAACGGTAAGGCCCGGTGTTAAAGGCCCTGGTAAAGTCTAGTTCACTAGGTCTTTTGGGTAGTCGTAAGCGTCATCGAGAAAACTTAAGATTTAAATGATCGAAGGTGGACACCATTTGCGGTGAATCTTACGACCCTAACGGCCCAGTCGTTAGAAAAATTCTATCTCAGGGCCCAAAAGATCAACACTTGAAAACTTTAATACCGTATATTTCCTTGACTAAGCGCCCGACTAAGTGCTCAGGGCCCTTTAAAAATTTTTGCTCAAACATTTGTAATTTGCTTATCAAGCAAAACGTTTGACCGTTCGGCCGGTTCGGCCACATCGCAAAAAATTGCTCCTCCAACAGTTTTTCCTTGTTAAAGCATTAAATGTCTTAAGATTTTCAAAAACATTGCCGAGAGAAATCTGCTTGTCGAGCAATGTTTGTACTGTGGCCAAACGGTCAAACATTGCTTGTAAACTTAAATGTTTGACCAACAATGTTTGATCGTTTGGCCAGGGTCAATCCTTAGAGTGCCTTTTAAATACTATCCGAATTTCTCAGTATGCCATACGACAATTAAAGGAGGATTCTTAAGTTAAAAGGCAAATATTCACCCGAGAGGTAGCCTGGAATTTTATTAAATAATTTAAGTTGCTTTTTGTACTAAATTAAATATGCTTAACTTCTTCAGTTTAAAGGAGCAAATGTGATTTGACGATATATCTTCTTAGTGTTAAATATTATTACATTTTTTTAATAACTATAATAAAAATATTTAAATGCACTTCACAATCATCTTAAGCCTTAATATTCATCACTCTTCTTGTACCGCTATTTTCAAACCTTTTTTTGTTTTTTTTTTCAATGTTATATGAGCCCTCGTAGGTTCGGACTCGTTTTCAATGAATACGTTACGATATCGATACATCTTCATTTCATACCGTATTCTTTATTCTTGACATCTTTCTAATAACTTCCAGTATTACTTTAGTCCATTTCATAGTCCTTTTATTATAGCATCTTCATTGCATTCCATATTGGATATTCCATAGCTCCGTCACTGCATACCGCATTGATAATCATCTCCATTTTCTGGCATATTTATTAGGCCTCTTTATTTGATATATTATTCATAGCACCTTCATTTCATACTGTATTTATTCATTAGCATCTTCATTTCATACTGTATCCATTGGCATCTTAATTTCATGCTGTATTCATTGGCACCTTCATTTCAAACTGTATTCATCAGCACCTTCATTCCATACTGTATTCATTAGCACCTTCATTCCATACCGTATTCATTAGCATATTCATTTCACACTGTTTTCTTTGGCATCTTCATTTCAAACTGTATTCCTTGGCATCTTCATTTCATACTGTATTCATTAGCACCTTCATTCCATACTGTATTCATTAGCGCCTTCATTTCATACCGTATTCATTAGCATATTCATTTCACACTGTTTTCTTTGGCATCTTCATTTCATACTGTATTCATTGGCACCTTCATTTCATACTGTATTCATTGGCATCTTCATTCCATACTGTATTCTTTAGCATCTCATTCCATACCCTATTCGTTAACGTCTTCACGATAACGGTAAAAGGAGCCTTATTCGAAACCCCATTTCATTTTTTTTTTTGAAAGCGTACTGCAATATTGTCGACTTTACACGTGAATCATAATTTTAAGTTAATAATCTTTTATTATTTACATATCTTGAAATTATTTTTGGGTCTTAAAAAGTAGTATTTTTATAGGTGAAAACTAATATTCTTTGTAGTATACTAATCAGTCGCTATTTGTGTCTTAAATTACCGATTGAATATCATGATTGGATGTAAATCATTTTTGTATTTTTATGATATTTAAAATAATACCAGTTAACGAAAGTTTTCTATTTTGTTTTGGACCGGTTTTGTAGAAACGTTAATCGCTTTCGTTACCAGCTGATGGCAAGAAAGAAACTCTTTCTCTTGCAAGAAGAATGCTGCACTCAAAAAGCTGAATAGTCTTTGAGTCGTTCGTACCTTGCTTCAAAATTTCCGTGAGAAGCGAAAACATTTTCGGATAAACTTTTCGTCTGACATCCCTTACAGTACAAAATGAAACCAAGACATTAATCTGTGAATTTTTCCGAAAAGGCGAGAAAGCTTTAACTTTTTGCACAGTCTTGATTTACGTGAATACATACAAATGAATCTAGGAATTAATTCCCTAATAATCAATTGCTTCATTCTTTTTCTGACGTTCACTATTCCAAGCATATGGGATAAAAAAGCCTTTTAAGGATGCTAAAAACAGTTTGCCGACTTTTTGCCCGTTTCCTTGTACTCTAAACATTCAGTTTGACTCAAAGCCTGTTTATAACTATAATCAAAAATTGCTCCGGACATCTGTTTTCCAGGTTATATCATTTCAAAAATTCAAACTCTGACTTTCACATTGTATATCAAAATGACATAGCACAGCTACAAATACAATATTAATTCAGCACAACATTATTTTGGTAGCATTACAAAGTCTGCATCTAACGAAAATGCATAAAGTTTTGCATTTTTTGCCTGCTTAATGCAGGTTATTAGAAGCATGGTGTACCAGTTTTGGTAGTCAGGCTCAGCAGATTTTCCAAGTTCAGCAGGTGAGCAGTAAATCATCTAGACTTCGAAAATTATTTCAGCAGCATAGGCTTTTTCATTTCAGCCACAACAGCATCTCCTTTTAATTGTGCAACAATTGCCAAGGCAAAATCAAAAGCAGTCCCTGGTCCTCTGCTTGTTATCAAATTTCCATCCGTCACCACAGTTTCTTCTTGGTATTCATAACCTGTGAGGGATTTTGGATAGATCAAACTGATTTGCTGTAGTGATCATCATAGTCATCATTATCGTAATCATCAAGATAATCATCATCATCATTCATAACAACAATCATTCATTACCATAATCATCATCATAATCATAACAAACTTATCATCATCAAATCAATGATATCATCATCAATGTAACCATCAACATCATCATCAGCATCATCCTCAACATCATCATGATCATCATCCTCATCATCATCATCATCATCACAATCAATGCCATCATCAACATAATCACCATCATCATTGCAATTGCAATCATAAGCATCATCATAATCATAATTATCATCAACCTCACCATTATCATCATTATCAGAATCATCACCATCATCACCAACCATATCATAAGCATCATCAATTTCGTCATTATCATCATCATCATCATTTACCACAACAGTCACCAAACCTCATCAACAATATCATAACCTTTCTTTGAAACACTCAACTTATTATGACCCCCTACTCTTGAAAAAATCTATTTTTCTACCTGGAAATTTGTCTTTCACAGATGGGTGGGACGTGATTTTCTTGCCTTTTCCAATTCCATGAGATACAAGGGCAGTTGGTCCTAGAAACAATAAGACTTTGATGAAGATCTGAGGAAAAACATTTCAACAGTTGTAAGTTGAGATTAAAGCCCACAAACCTGCACAAATAGCAGCAATGGTTTTTCCATCTTTTTCATGGGCACTGAGGACATCCTTCACTTCAGGAGACTAGAAAAAAATTCCCAGTGTTGTCACCACATTCTCAATTTACAAGGCAAGGAAAGTTGTTCATAATTTTGCAAGGAAACGACTCAGTAATAAGCTTGAAATACATACTTTAGCAAGGTTATTTGCTCCTTCCAGGCCTCCAGGGAGGACTACAGCATCATAAGTACCCTGTTTAAATGAATTAGAGTAAAATTAAAAGGCAATAGGTGCAAGGGCTCTAAGCTTTAGGCAGCTTCAGGACAGACACGCCCCCTTTCCATCCTGCAAAGAGTCAAAGACAACTCAAACAAGAACTTTTTTATATAAAGCAACACAGTGACTGCAAGCTCCTATATCAGTATAAAAATTAATTTTACTGAAGAATTTGTATTCAATTGGTATTACTTTTTTCTTTGCTTCTTCTAAGCTTGTGTCAGGTTTCAGGAGAACACCTCGACTGCATTCTACGACATCTTTTCCATGCAGTCCAGCAACTGTCGTTTCAATCTGTCAAAAGAAAGAAATTACTGAATGAAGGCTATCAAGCAGGCTTGTATTTGCAAAGGTTTGATTTGTGCAGATACCAGATACATATAAACAAAAGGAAACAGAGGGAGCGGGGCGCAAGGCAATAATAGTTGAGGATATTAGGAGGCGAGGTAGGCCTAACTGTTGAACGATTGAGTAAAAAGCAAGTTATTTCGCGTGCATGCAGCCGGGTTGGTAACGTTACCTGACATATACGGACGACATGACAAATAGGGACCTGACATATACGGACCTGACAAATACGGACCTGACATATGCGGACCATAGTTTTTTTTTTAATTTTAACATTATGTCGAGTAAAGCAGAACTAAAAATGAAGGAAAAGTCAAAGTTTGCTTACAATACCTTTATTTTTTAACAAAACAACAACTTATTTTGAAAATTATGAAGAAAAATGAAGGAAAAGTCAAAGTTTGCTTGCAATACCTTTACTTTTTAACAAAACAACAAATTATTTTCTGTTACTAGCTTTCATGTTCTTCATACCGAGGGGTGTACCACTATTAAAAATGGCGTACGAGATCTCTTTGTCTTTTTTGGTCAGATTTATGGGATTTATTGAGATTTAAAAAGATTTATATAGGGATTTCTTCAATTTTTCTAGATATTTCGAAACTTGCCTTGCGAAACTTTCTTTAACAATGAAATGACGGATTTGGTCTCAAAGAAAGCTTAACTTTAAATTACGTCGTTGAAGAACTCACACACTTTTCCTACAATCGTTGTCTAGCTTAGCCCTGCTCTGGCGAGTTTAGACTTGTGCACACGCCTTTTCGTTAAAGCAAACCCAGCCCTAGTTGCTTATTAATCGGTTGCTTATTAAAAAGTGTATTTTAAGTTGTAGTTTGCCTTTTTAACATTTCATATCTCCATTTAATACATGTTGAATTCTTTTTAAGGAAGTTCAGAAAGTCATCTGTATAAATGACGTCATCTTTATGCGTTAACATATTTTGAGATATGATTCTATTCATATTTGACTGTAACCCTAACCCTGAGCCTCTATTTTGGAAAATTTTGTATTCTTATTTCAAAAAAATTTATTTCAACAAGAGCATATGAAAAAGAATGGAAAGAATGCATGAAGCAAGGGGTGTATCACTTCATGAATCTTGTACACCTTCACGATAAATCTCCATAAATCTTATAAATCCTATAAATCTCTTAAAAATCTCATGTTTAAGCTACTGGGCGTGTGCACAAGTCTAAACTCCTCAAAGCAGGGCTAAGCTAGACAACGATTGTAGGAAAAGTGTGTGAGTTCTTCAAAGACGTTCTCCCCAGGCTCCCGCGCGCAAAACAAGCGAAGAATGTTGAATTGGTGTATTGACTTTAAGAACGCAGAAGTGTTCTTTAGAGTTGTAAGCATTCGAATAGAGGCAACATCATAGTCGCAAACATAAACAACGTTGTTAAACTTCACAGCTATTCCAGATGGTCCATAGAATCGAGAAAATCGTCTCGTTCCATCTCTGCTACCACCTTCTGTGTCGCGGTCGCCAGAAAATCCAGAGCTGTAATTCCAGAGCTTTTCCACAAATGCAATCTGTGGTCGTCTTTGCATGTAAAGGGGAAACCATCCTTGAAAATGCAGCCTCTTCGTGGCAGTAAAGAAGGAGAATCAGGAATAACAATTGTAGCGGTTCTTGTTTCAAGATTGAGAAAAAGCACTCCATTCCCATAAAAAATCACCAGTTGCGAATTTTATATAAGCAATTTGAATGCATATCCTCAGAAAAGGTCAAGAGGAATAAAAAAGAGCGGGAAAAACTTGGAAAACAGGGTGACAAATCACACTGTTAATTCAATAATTCACGCACTATGGCACGAAAACTTCAAAATTCACGTGTCACGCACAAAATTCAATTCACTCTTTCACGAAGGAAATTAATGCAGTTTCACGCTTTCACGCAAGAAAAAAACGCCCGATAACGCATCACGCAAAAATCATGGTGGGCCACTTACAGAGATGCGAGTCTTTACATTTTAGGGTTGGAGAATGCAGGCCAGGTGCTCGTGTTACATTGGGGGTCATCAGGGGGCGACGGGAACCTTTTTATTGCTGCTCAATTGTCGTATGGTGTAAACGAGACGCTTCATTGAATGTATTTTAGTTATTTTCTTTGACGCAGAACTTTTAAGAATTGTGCGTTGAAGATTTCTTTGAAATTATAATGATATCATGTTCCTTTAAAGTTTAATATAGTTTAATAGGTCAAATAGTCACTGCGTCAAGTGAAAGCGCTAAATAAAACTTTTGACCAAAACTAGGCCTACCTTGCGACTGCATTACTCGAATTTCTACCTTATAAAGAATTTCTATTTTTGTCGTCTTTAGATTACAAAAATTCCTTAAGCTTTCGAACGAGAAATAGGAAAGAAAAGCTAATACATCAAGATCCTAACGAATTCTAAAATTAATAAAAAAACAATAAATAAACTCATAAATCTCGACCGAAAAATAACTAGAAACAACGCATTCGCGCTGTTTCGATGGGTCCGCATATGTCAGGTCCGTATTTGTCAGGTCCGTATATGTCAGGTCCCTATTTGTCATGTCGTCCGTATATGTCAGGTAACGTTGCCAACCCCGGTCTTTTGTGTATCACGAAGTTTCCAGCCAGTTCTGCAACCCTCAACCTTCAACAAATCACAAATTCAAATTGATATACATATATGCTGTTTGCTGTTGTAGTTATCTGTAATTTTGCTTTTTATGTCTTTATGTAAAGATTCATATATTTTTAACCAGGAAAGAAAGTGGAAGATATTGCAAAAATCCTCTTTTAGATATGCTTGTTGTAACCATAGGAACAACCTTTGCCATGATGGGTGAGTGACTTAGTGACTTTTACATTTCAAATTTTATATCTTCGCTTGTTATTGTTAGGGTCAGTTCCGGAAATGTCCATATTTTGATTTCCAAGAGCCTGATACTTCATATTTGACCCATATTTGACGAAATTTTGATTTTTAAGTTAAGAAACTCTGCAAGAAACTTTTACTATACAAATTGTGTTCCAAGTTAAGAAACCTTACTATATGGCTCAGAGCATGGTTTCTTATATGAAAAAATGAGTGTACACCTTTTTGACAAAGCGACAATTATGGGAAATTTTTTGAAATTATGAGATAAGGAGTTTTCATATAGCTATGAATAAATTATCTCCAAGACTGAGAACTTTCATTTGCTTTCTTATTCCAGCTTTCACATTCTTATTCACAATGATGGAACCAGTGCCATGGAAACTGCGATTGGCATTTCATTTCTTTGGTGCATTTTCATGCTTAATTGGTATCCTGCAGTTCTCGTATGCTGCCAGTGCTACAGAATGCGTAAGTTAATTGCTGTTCCGAAACGTTAAGCAACTTGCTCTTCAGATTTCTTATTAAATGTTTTCCACATTTCCTGCTCAACTTCATTAATTTAATTTATTTTTTTTCCATCATTAGTCTCAGACAACGCCACAGCTCTATTACCTATCCATCTCATTTGGCATCTTTGGTCTACTCACTGCAGGTACGTAGGACTTTGCTGTTACAAAGTATTTCTCCTGTTTAAGTAAAATTTAAAATTATGTTAAAATATCTAGAAAATAGTCATTAAAAGTTTAGGCTGTTCTAGCAACAGGACGCCACAAGCGAAGAAGACGTTGCGAGCAGACAAAGAATCTGGGCACTAGCTATTTTCCCGCGTCTTGATATTCCGCCGCGTTCTGGCGACAACGTCATCTTGGCTGTTTTCACGTTCTCTTGAAAACGTCCAAAATTTTGCGTTGTTCTTGACGCTGCAACAGTTACTTCGGCAATCAAACTATTTAATAATTTCGATAATTTGCGTTTGTAATGAGGAACTATTGTAAACTGTGAAAGAAATCAATTCAGAATCAAATGATGAGCTAAAAGACTTTTTTCTTTTGCTAGCCTTGCACTTAGGCCCTAGTACGCCGGTATGTAGGCGTCGCCGACCTTCAATGCTAAACAAAAATTTGAATCAAAACGCTACAGAAACTTTTTGACAAAGACGATGTTCTCATTGGTGGTCGCGTCTTGTTGCTGAAACAGTCTATCGTACAGCATGCTGCCATTTTGGGTGATTGAGTTCTTTTGGGAGGGAACAGTGCTAAACAGACAAGAACGAAGGGGTATGTGCTATGAACCTGTCAGTAACTGTCCGTGTCTTTGGCGTGTCTGAAGAAACCAAAAACTTTTTGAACTGTTGTAAATATTGTTGTATCAGCGTGTATATATGTATATTATAATGGTTATTTATACCTGGACAAAGTCTGTTTTTAATTGGACGCAGATAGCTACATACTTGTGTTTTAATTTAAAGGAACGCTATATAGCGTAATGTCACTAGAAATCCAGCTGTCGCTACTTGCTGTTTTAATAGTATTAGTAAGCGTTAAAAAGTTAATCAAAAACCCACCTTCTTTAGCGGACACCTCTATACAGCGGACACCTCCAAATAACGGACAAATGTTCTCGTTTCAAAGTAATTCCTTTGGAGAATAGTGATATTTGTCTCACTGTTGTCAGTTATATGAAGGTTCCAAGTTGTTTTAGGCTGCTCAAAAAGTTAAGAAAGTTTAGTACTGGGTTTTTTCAGAACTAAGAAGGTATTAACCCATTGATTGTCAAAAATACTTCTTTTTGAAGTATGTCTAAAATCAAATACAACTTTTCATCTTTGACTGGTGTTAGCAGTTAGAGCCTGCGTTTTAAATCATCTTGCAAAAAACACAGTTCTTTATTAGATAGTAAAGGAGAACCTAAGGTTGCAGAGTCTTTCAGTTTAACTTAAGAATATCAGAAGAAAGTCGTAAGAACTTTAAATTCCTCGAAAATTTCAGCACGCCAAGAAAGTTTCATTCAGTTCATTCAAAACTTTCTTATAAAAATACGTGTTTCAATCCACAGATTTTCGAACCTATAGTTTATTAACACAAGAATAAGTTTAGGTCATTATCAGCCAGCTCGCTTTAAGTTGAGGTTGCTTTGGAGTACAGAGAAACCTTTCGGTAATCAAAAATAAATCATCATTTGAAAATCATCCCTTCAAATATTGAATCCTTCCTTGTTTTCAAACTTTGAAATTTTTTGAGAAAAGATATCTGTTTTTATTGACTTATCCCCTGTCCCAGAAGCCCCTATCCTTCTTTGGTTGTTTTTTTTGTTTTAATCTTGCAAAATTGGTACATAACGTAGGCTGTTATACATATATTACAAGTATAAGAAACTATAATTAAACCTGTGTGCATTGCATTTTACTGTATTTGCAGCATTGTTTTTATTGTTCGAACTAACTTTAGACTCAACCTTCCCACAAATTAGTTATAATCTGCATTCATTGTTGCTTTGCTTGCTTCTGTTAAGCCGTTGAAGAGATGAGAGGGTAAAAAACGGAATTTGTCAAATCCCGTACCGTAATAACGGCAGTCGCCCCCGATCCCCCCTCATCGCTAATAAATGTTTTGTAGCGCTTGAAGGTGCTGTGGCGTCGTGGTGTAATCCAGCTGACTCGTTGTGTCAGAAGCTCAGTGTGGTCATGGTTCGAGCCCAGCCATGGTAGCGTCACAGCCAGGGTCGAGGTCTCGATTAGTTAACCTACTACTGAGATCCAAGCGACTGGCGCAAAAACACCATTTCACCCCCGATTTCACCTAGCTATATACGTAGGCCAAATCTGATGAAGAAATGTCGTAAGTTAAGACTTGATAATTTTTTCTTAAAACCATACCCACCCATTTGCCCCTCGAAATTTTTGCTGTCTTGCTAGCCATCGAGCGGGGGAGCAGCGCTGCGTTATCGTTTCCCTCCACAAAAACAACAACAACAACAAAACTTACAACAAAGCAAAACGAAAATTTTCATTCATTGAAACCTTCACAAAAAGTTGCTATCGAGTACTTGCATTGCAGTGAGACCAAATATTTAGGAAACAAAGCATGTAACAAGTCTTAACTACAATACCAACTGGGGCAAGCTGAATGGTAAAGCCACGAAGATGAACGAATTCAAATTGAAAATCAACTGTTGTGGATCAAAATTTGCTGTATTTCTTTGTCTTTTTGGGTTTACGATGCTTTTCGAGGTTCGTGTCTGTTTTTGTTTTGCTGCTTACTATTCAATGCTAAAGTAACTATTTTGTAAAGATAAATATTTATCGATCCTACGTATTGTGTTTGTTATCTATATGTTTGATTTAGATAGAATTTTGGCAAAAATCCACGAAACGAAACCCATTGCTTTTTTATGTAGTTTGAAAAAAAATACTAAAAAAATTTATTCATTGTAGTTAAACCGAAACTACAGCATTAAATGTCATAATATGTTACTTGATTTACTCTCGAAAAAGTTTCGCTTAACACTTTGCACAGACTTGCCTGTACTTTTAGAATGTATAGATTATATTCGGTATTCAGGCCATTTACAATTGAGTCTTTTCAGCCAGCATTTCGTGTCCAGGAAGTCAAGTCGTGTTTTCCCGGAAATTAGTCAAACCACTTCCGTTTGGTTTATTTTGGTCTTTTTCACAGCAATCACCGTGCGTTGCGTTGCCATTGCTCATTGTGAACTGGGGCCGAGAAATTAGACGTGACGTCATTTTCAATGGTAACAGTGAAACCAATGAAGCAAAATTATTTACCTCTTTGGGTTTAACTGCACTGTGTTTAACGTGCATAGTTGACATAATTCTTCGAGTTGGCCCCTGAGGCTTATTTGTTTTTATTATTTTGAAAAGGGGCTAATTTGGATAGGGGGTATTATCGCTTGGTGTGAGAGCAACAACATAGTAACTCACAACCGAGAAAACACATTTCTAGCGATTCCATGTTCTCTTTGTAGGCCACTGGATCAAGTGTTTCTTGCACCAGAAATCAGTTTGCTAGTTCGTCGAATGGCGAAGACATATGTCTAGACTGCTTTTGCAATGAGCTGAACGTACGCTGTAGACGCTCCATGTATTTCAGCTCACTGGTGAGTAAAATAGCAACATTTTAGTTCAGATATAAGTATTTTTATGTTTTTCTGCAGATAACTTTCGCTTGCCATAGCATCGCACGACTGACTGACTGACTGGCTGACTGACTGACCGACTGACTGACTGACTGACTGACTGACTGACTGACTGACTGACTGACTGACTGACTGACTGACTGACTGACTGACTGACTGACTGACTGACTGACTGACTGACTGACTGACTGACTGACTGACTGTGTTAGAGGTACTTCTTGATCCCCGGTTAGTCATGGAAACGGTTCTGGAAAATAATCTTACGATGACGGTGATTGTTATTATTTCTATTCGTCAATGTGATGCTTTCTTTTTTGGTTACTCTTTTAGATTGAACTAACAGATGACGTCACGAAGATCAAAGTAACTGATGGTAATTCACTGATAACAAACGGCCTCTATTTCAACTCTGATCACGAGGTCATTCTAGGAAACGTTCCTCAGCTGGAGAGTTCTTCCTTGTACTGGCTTCTTCCGAATAAATTTCTTGGAAATCAGGTAAGATTTCGTGTGATTGTCAGTGAGGCCCTATTAGAGGGGGGGGTCAGATATTCCATACCCCTACCATTTTTCTGAACATATCTCTTATCTCCTATATATATCATGTTATAAATAAAGCAGAATGAACACATTAAGAAACAGACATGTCCTTCTGTTACTCTGAGTTTCGTGCTTACGCACTCGTCAGACAGACTATACCTTGATGCTCTTTTGATTATAGCTACATTTTATACATTACCATATTTTATTTTGCAGATTCTATCGTATGGTGGCGTTTTATCTTATTCCATCTTTTATGATGTGTGGTCAACTACCGAGCCATACTTGGGGAATGATATCAAAATAAAGGTGCGTCTGACTCAGTGGTACTTCGTGGAACCGTATTTTTGGCTATTTGAACTTTCGCGAGAAAAATAAACTGTATAGCTAACTGTACCAGTGGTTACTTTTGATAAAGCTTTTTTGCTCATTTGCAGGGAAAGAACGGAGTTACCCTTTATTATTATAGCAACATGAAAATCAAACCAAAAGTTACTCAGAGAGTCAAGATACAGATCGTTGAGGTAAGGCTAACGGCGTAGACACACATTCACCCTAAGAGTATTTAGTTGTTAAAAGAAATTAAAGCGAGGCGGTTATTTAAAGCCTAGTTTCCATATAGTTGTTGAGGGTCGTTGACTATCTTTCACAGTACTTGCCAAACAAACCTACTGTCAGCTACTTCTTAGAAACATCAGAAAAATTTACAGCGACTGCAAAAGGCTGTCAAATACTCAGTCGTCGGGGGATCCTTTAGATCGCAGTCGGTGCTATCTCGACGACCCTCAGTGACCCAGGCAATATAGGCCATTTCACCTTCATCTTCACCTTTCACCTATCATAGTATCCTCACTAGAGGTCTAAGTGTTTTCTCTTGGAGCATATCTCAACCTCTCAATTCCTTCTTTGTTTGTCACTGCTTTCAGTCGCTCTTACTTGTACAATCGTTGTTTTATAGGGAAAGCTGACCCGGGAGAATGGCAGTCCAGCTGATAGGAATTCAATAATGAAAGTTCTAATGAATATCCAGAGTATATCGATACGAGCTGCATATTCACCGGACACAAAGCTAACTATGTGAGTTCTTTAATGAGTACGAGCTATACTAGCAGTCCTGCTCAAATATTTTAAAATCTAAATAGGCCTTTAACGGAGAAGGTCCGGTCACACCGACCTGTTACAAAACCGCCACACCTTTGGTACAATGTCTTCAGTGGCCAATTTAAAACGATATCATAACCAACTCTCGGGGGGGTAACTTAACAGTTTTGGGGGTACGGGGACGTGCCATTATTTAGGGGTACCTTTTTTCTGAAAAGTGCGGAATTATCGATATCTTTTTTAGAAGTATGTGCGGAATTATGGGTACCATTTGAGGAAACATGCAGAATTATGGGTACTAACCTGGAGAAATTTTGAAGAATTAACTTAGAATTAAACAAAATGTACAATCCGAACTGATAACTCTTTGGCCTATCAGCAAGGTTGCCCTTAAAACATTACTTGCTTTTCATCAGATGATTTTGTTATCTGAAAATGTTCTTCGCCTTGCGGAGTATTGGGGATACCATTCATCTTGTTAGCGGAATTATGGGACACAATTTTTATCAGGTTTGCGGAATTATGGGTCACAATTTTATAAGGTTTGCGGAATTATGGGTTACAATTTTTCAGACGTGGGCGGAATTATGGGTCCAAATTTTGGACTGAAATGGCACGCCCCCGTCTAAAACTAGGCTTAGATACCCCCCGAGAACCAACTAACGGAACTGCTGCAATGGTGTACAAATCGTCACACGGTCTTATAACTGAATAGACTTGTATATCTAAATCGTTCATAAAGAAACCTCACAAAAGCATCAGAGAACCAAGGAATACTGCCACTGCTCTTTCACTGCCTTTTAGACAAGCGAGCAATGGACAAAAAGCTATCTCCTTCCGTGGAGCTAAACTTTGGAATAATCTTGCATATGATTGCAAACATGCGCCAGCCCTTGCCACTTTCAAAAGCCAGAAAAGCTAGACTTAACCACTTTATTTAAAAAATGTCTATAAATGTTTAAAAAGTGTAAGAATGGCAGGGCTCTACCGTGGATAAATAGATGAGTTGGAATTAGAATTTAGAATTACAACCATTACGCTTTCATTTAAGCATTTTCGCTGTCCACATGCAAACGATTGCTGTCCACATGCAAACGATGATTCCGAACTTCGGATGTCAAAACTTCGGCCATAGCCAAACGA